>JBBDGP010003210.1:0-480804 GCA_037952835.1 Lithobates septentrionalis | reverse complement strand
ACAGGTGAGGTGTAGTGGGGGAGATGGACAGGTGAGGGGAGTGGGGGAGATGGACAGGTGAGGGCTAGTGGGGGAGATGGACAGGTGAGATGTAGTGGGGGTGATGGACAGGTGAGGGGTAGTGGGGCAGATGGACAGGTGAGGTGTAGTGGGGGGAGATGGACAGGTAAGGGGTAGTGTGGGTGATGGACAGGTGAGGGGTAGTGGGGAAGATGGAGAGATGAGGTGTAGTGGGGGAGATGGACAGGTGAGGGGTAGTAGGGGAGATGGGCAGGTGAGGGGTAGTGGGGGAGATGGACAGGTGAGGGGTAGTGGGGGAGATGGACAGATGAGGTGTAGTGGGGGAGATGGACAGGTGAGGGGTAGTGGGGGAGATGGACAGGTGAGGGGTAGTGGGGGAGATAGACAGGTGGGGGGTAGTGGGAGATGGACAGGTGAGGGGGAGTGGGGGAGATGGACAGGTGAGGGGAGTGGGGGTGATGGACAGGTGAGGGGTAGTGGGGTAAATGGACAGGTGAGGGGTAGTGGGGTAGATGGACAGGTGAGGGGGAGATGGACAGGTGGGGGGGAGTGGGAGATGGATAGGTGAGGGGTAGTGGGGGAGATGGACAGGTGAGGGGTAGTTGGGGAGTTGGACAGGTGAGAGGTAGATGCGGAAATGGACAGGTGAGGGTAGTGGGGGAGATAGACAGGTGAGGGGGAGTGGGGGTGATGGACAGGTGAGGGGTAGTGGGGTAAATGGACAGGTGAGGGGTAGTGGGGTAGATGGACAGGTGAGGGGGAGATGGACAGGTGGGGGGAGTGGGAGATGGATAGGTGAGGGGTAGTGGGGGAGATGGACAGATGAGGGGAAGTGGGAGATGGACAGGTGAGGGGGAGTGGGGGAGATGGACAGGTGAGGGGGAGATTGACAGGTGGGGGGAGTGGGAGATGGATAGGTGAGGGGTAGTGGGGGAGATGGACAGATGAGGGGAAGTGGGAGATGGTCAGGTGAGGGGTAGTGGGGTAGATGGACAGGTGAGGGTTAGTGGGGGAGATAGACAGGTAAGGGATAGTGGGGGAGATGGACAGGTGAGGGGTAGTGGGGTAGATGGACAGGTGAGGGGTAGTGGGGGAGATGGTCAGGTGAGGGGTAGTGGGGTAGATGGACAGGTGAGGGGTAGTGGGGGAGATGGACAGGTGAGGGGTAGTGTAGTAGATGGACAGGTGAGGGGTAGTTGGGCAGATGGACAGGTGAGGGGTATTGGGGTAGATGGACAGGTGAGGGGTAGTTGGGGAGATGGACAGGTGAGGGGGAGTGGGGTAGATGGACAGGTGAGGGGGAGTGGGGGAGATGGACAGGTGAGGGGTAGTGGGGGAGATGGACAGGTGTGGGGTTGACGGACAGGTGAGGGGTAGTGGGGGAGATGGACAGGTAAGGGGTAGTGAGAGATGGACAGGTGTGGGGTAGATGAACAGGTGAGGTGTATTGGGGAGATGGACAGGTGAGGGGTAGTGAGAGATAGACAGGTGAGGGGTAGTGGGGTAGATGGACAGGTGAGGTGTAGTTGGGGAAATGGACAGGTGAGGTGTAGTGGGGGAGATGGACAGGTGAGGGGAGTGGGGGAGATGGACAGGTGAGGGGAGTGGTGTAGATAGACAGGTGAGGGGAGTGGTGTAGATGGACAGGTGAGGGGAGTGGGGGAGATGGACAGGTGAGGGGTAGTGGGGGAGATGGACAGGTGAGGGGTAGTGGGGGAGATGGACAGGTAAGGTGTAGTGGGGAAGATGGACAGGTGTGGGGTAGTGAGAGATGGACAGGTGAGGTGTAGTGGGGTAGATCGACAGGTGAGGTGTAGTGGGGTAGATGGACAGGTGAGGGGAGTGGTGGAGATGGACAGGTGAGGGGTAGTGGGGTAGATGGACAGGTGAGGGGTAGTGGGGGAGATGGACAGGTGAGGGGAGTGGGGGAGATGGACAGGTGAGGTGTAGTGGGGTAGATGGACAGGTGAGGGGGTGTGGGGTAGATGGACAGGTGAGGTGTAGTGGGGGAGATGGACAGGTGAGGGGAGTGGGGGAGATGGACAGGTGAGGTGTAGTGGGGAGATGGACAGGTGAGGGGAGTGGGGGAGATGGACAGGTGAGGGGAGTGGGGGAGATGGACAGGTGAGGGGTAGTGGGGGAGATGGACAGGTGAGGGGTAGTGGGGTAGATGGACAGGTGAGGTGTAGTTGGGGAGATGGACAGGTGAGGGGTAGTGGGGTAGATGGACAGGTGAGGGGTAGTGGGGTAGATGGACAGGTGAGGGGTAGTGGGGGAGATGGACAGGTGAGGGGGAGTGGGGTAGATGGACAGGTGAGGGGTAGTGGGGGAGATGGACAGGTGAGGGGGAGTGGGGGAGATGGACAGGTGAGGGGTAGTGGGGGAGATGGACAGGTGAGGGGTAGTGGGGGAGATGGACAGGTGAGGTGTAGTGGGGTAGATGGTCAAGTGAGGGGAGTGGGGTAGATGGACAGGTGAGGTGTAGTGGGGGAGATGGACAGGTGAGGTGTAATGGGGTAGATGGACAGGTGAGGGGTAGTGGGGTAGATGGACAGGTGAGGGGTAGTGGAGGTGATGGACAGGTGAGGGGAGTGGGGGAGATGGACAGGTGAGGTGTAGTGGGGTAGATGGACAGGTGAGGTGTAGTTGGGGAGATGGACAGGTGAGGGGTAGTGGGGGAGATGGACAGGTGAGGGGTAGTGGGGGAGATGGACAGGTGAGGGGAGTGGGGTAGATGGACAGGTGAGGTGTAGTTGGGGAGATGGACAGGTGAGGGTTAGTGGGGGAGATGGACAGGTGAGGGGTAGTGGGGTAGATGGACAGGTGAGGGGTAGTGAGAGATGGACAGGTGAGGGGAGGGGGGTAGATGGACAGGTGAGGGGTAGTGGGGTAGATGGACAGGTGAGGGGTAGTGGGGGAGATGGACAGGTGAGGGGAGTGGGGTAGATGGACAGGTGAGGGGTAGTGGGGGAGATGGACAGGTGAGGGGTAGTGGGGGAGATGGACAGGTGAGGGGTAGTTGGGGAGTTGGACAGGTGAGAGGTAGATGCGGAAATGGACAGGTGAGGGGTAGTGGGGGAGATAGACAGGTGGGGGGTAGTGGGAGATGGACAGGTGAGGGGGAGTGGGGGAGATGGACAGGTGAGGGGGAGTGGGGGTGATGGACAGGTGAGGGGTAGTGGGGTAAATGGACAGGTGAGGGGTAGTGGGGTAGATGGACAGGTGAGGGGGAGATGGACAGGTGGGGGGAGTGGGAGATGGATAGGTGAGGGGTAGTGGGGGAGATGGACAGATGAGGGGAAGTGGGAGATGGACAGGTGAGGGGGAGTGGGGGAGATGGACAGGTGAGGGGGAGTGGGGGTGATATACAGGTGAGGGGTAGTGGGGTAAATGGACAGGTGAGGGGTAGTGGGGTAGATGGACAGGTGAGGGGGAGTGGGAGATGGACAGGTGAGGGGTAGTGGGGGAGATGGTCAGGTGAGGGGTAGTGGGGGAGATAGACAGGTGAGGGGTAGTGGGGGAGATGGACAGGTGAGGGGTAGTGGGGTAGATGGACAGGTGAGGGTTAGTGGGGTAGATGGACAGGTGAGGGGTAGTGCGGGAGATGGACAGGTGAGGGGTAGTGGGGGAGATGGACAGGTGAGGGGAGTGGGGGTAGATGGACAGGTGAGGTGTAGTTGGGGAGATGGACAGGTGAGGGGTAGTGGGGGAGATGGACAGGTGAGGGGTAGTGGGGTAGATGGACAGGTGAGGGGTAGTGAGAGATGGACAGGTGAGGGGAGGGGGGTAGATGGACAGGTGAGGGGTAGTGGGGTAGATGGACAGGTGAGGGGTAGTGAGAGATGGACAGGTGAGGGGAGGGGGGTAGATGGACAGGTGAGGGGTAGTGGGGTAGATGGACAGGTGAGGGGTAGTGGGGGAGATGGACAGGTGAGGGGAGTGGGGTAGATGGACAGGTGAGGGGTAGTGAGAGATGGACAGGTGAGGGAGGGCAGGTGAGGGGAGGGGGGTAGATGGACAGGTGAGGGTAGTGGGGTAGATGGACAGGTGAGGGGTAGTGGGGGAGATGGACAGGTGAGGGGAGTGGGTAGATGGACAGGTGAGGGGTAGTGGGGGAGATGGACAGGTGAGGGGTAGTGGGGTAGATGGACAGGTGAGGGGAGTGGGGTAGATGGACAGGTGAGGGGTAGTGGGGGAGATGGACAGGTGAGGGGTAGTGGGGGAGATGGACAGGTGAGGGGAGTGGGGTAGATGGACAGGTGAGGGGTAGTGGGGGAGATGGACAGGTGAGGGTAGTGGGGGAGATGGACAGGTGAGGTGTAGTGGGGGAGATGGACAGGTGAGGGGTAGTGGGGTAGATGGACAGGTGAGGGGTAGTGGGGTAGATGGACAGGTGAGGGGTAGTGGGGGAGATGGACAGGTGAGGTGTAGTGGGGGAGATGGACAGGTGAGGGGTAGTGGGGGAGATGGACAGGTGAGGTGTAGTGGGGGAGATGGACAGGTGAGGGGTAGTGGGGGAGATAGACAGGTGAGGGAGTGGGGTAGATGGACAGGTGAGGGGTAGTGGGGGAGATGGACAGGTGAGGTGTAGTGGGGGAGATGGACAGGTGAGGGGTAGTGGGGGAGATGGACAGGTGAGGGGAGGGGGGTAGATGGACAGGTGAGGGGTAGTGGGGTAGATGGACAGGTGAGGGGTAGTGGGGGAGATGGACAGGTGAGGGGAGTGGGTAGATGGACAGGTGAGGGGTAGTGGGGGAGATGGACAGGTGAGGGGTAGTGGGGTAGATGGACAGGTGAGGGGAGGGGGGTAGATGGACAGGTGAGGGGTAGTGGGGTAGATGGACAGGTGAGGGGAGGGGGGTAGATGGACAGGTGAGGGGTAGTGGGGTAGATGGACAGGTGAGGGGTAGTGGGGGAGATGGACAGGTGAGGGGAGTGGGGTAGATGGACAGGTGAGGGAGTGGGGGAGATGGACAGGTGAGGGGTAGTGGGGGAGATGGACAGGTGAGGGGAGTGGGGTAGATGGACAGGTGAGGGGTAGTGGGGGAGATGGACAGGTGAGGGGTAGTGGGGTAGATGGACAGGTGAGGGGAGTGGGGTAGATGGACAGGTGAGGGGGTGTGGGGTAGATGGACAGGTGAGGTGTAGTGGGGGAGATGGACAGGTGAGGGGAGTGGGGTAGATGGACAGGTGAGGGGTAGTGGGGTAGATGGACAGGTGAGGGGAATGGGGTAGATGGACAGGTGAGGGGTAGTGGGGTAGATGGACAGGTGAGGGGAGTGGGGTAGATGGACAGGTGGGGGGTAGTGGGGTAGATGGACAGGTGAGGTGTAGTGGGGGAGATGGACAGGTGAGGTGTAGTGGGGGAGATGGACAGGTGAGGGGTAGTGGGGTAGATGGACAGGTGAGGGGAGGGGGGTAGATGGACAGGTGAGGGGTAGTGGGGTAGATGGACAGGTGAGGGGTAGTGGGGGAGATGGACAGGTGAGGGGAGTGGGGTAGATGGACAGGTGAGGGGTAGTGGGGGAGATGGACAGGTGAGGGGTAGTGGGGTAGATGGACAGGTGAGGGGAGTGGGGTAGATGGACAGGTGAGGGGAGTGGGGTAGATGGACAGGTGAGGTGTAGTGGGGGAGATGGACAGGTGAGGGGTAGTGGGGTAGATGGACAGGTGAGGGGAGTGGGGTAGATGGACAGGTGAGGGGTAGTGGGGTAGATGGACAGGTGAGGTGTAGTGGGGGAGATGGACAGGTGAGGGGTAGTGGGGTAGATGGACAGGTGAGGGGAGGGGGTAGATGGACAGGTGAGGGGTAGTGGGGTAGATGGACAGGTGAGGGGTAGTGGGGGGAGATGGACAGGTGAGGGGAGTGGGGTAGATGGACAGGTGAGGGGTAGTGGGGGAGATGGACAGGTGAGGGGTAGTGGGTAGATGGACAGGTGAGGGGAGTGGGGTAGATGGACAGGTGAGGGGAGTGGGGTAGATGGACAGGTGAGGTGTAGTGGGGGAGATGGACAGGTGAGGGGAGTGGGGTAGATGGACAGGTGAGGGGTAGTGGGGTAGATGGACAGGTGAGGGGAATGGGGTAGATGGACAGGTGAGGGGAGGGGGGTAGATGGACAGGTGAGGGGTAGTGGGGTAGATGGACAGGTGAGGGGTAGTGGGGGAGATGGACAGGTGAGGGGAGTGGGGTAGATGGACAGGTGAGGGGTAGTGGGGGAGATGGACAGGTGAGGGGTAGTGGGGTAGATGGACAGGTGAGGGGAGTGGGGTAGATGGACAGGTGAGGGGGTGTGGGGTAGATGGACAGGTGAGGTGTAGTGGGGGAGATGGACAGGTGAGGGGAGTGGGGTAGATGGACAGGTGAGGGGTAGTGGGGTAGATGGACAGGTGAGGGGAATGGGGTAGATGGACAGGTGAGGGGTAGTGGGGTAGATGGACAGGTGAGGGGAGTGGGGTAGATGGACAGGTGGGGGGTAGTGGGGTAGATGGACAGGTGAGGGGAGTGGGGTAGATGGACAGGTGGGGGGTAGTGGGGTAGATGGACAGGTGAGGTGTAGTGGGGGAGATGGACAGGTGAGGTGTAGTGGGGGAGATGGACAGGTGAGGGGTAGTGGGGTAGATGGACAGGTGAGGGGAGGGGGGTAGATGGACAGGTGAGGGGTAGTGGGGTAGATGGACAGGTGAGGGGTAGTGGGGGAGATGGACAGGTGAGGGGAGTGGGGTAGATGGACAGGTGAGGGGTAGTGGGGGAGATGGACAGGTGAGGGGTAGTGGGGTAGATGGACAGGTGAGGGGAGTGGGGTAGATGGACAGGTGAGGGGAGTGGGGTAGATGGACAGGTGAGGTGTAGTGGGGGAGATGGACAGGTGAGGGGTAGTGGGGTAGATGGACAGGTGAGGGGAGTGGGTAGATGGACAGGTGAGGGGTAGTGGGGTAGATGGACAGGTGAGGTGTAGTGGGGGAGATGGACAGGTGAGGGGTAGTGGGGTAGATGGACAGGTGAGGGGAGGGGGGTAGATGGACAGGTGAGGGGTAGTGGGGTAGATGGACAGGTGAGGGGTAGTGGGGGAGATGGACAGGTGAGGGGAGTGGGGTAGATGGACAGGTGAGGGGTAGTGGGGGAGATGGACAGGTGAGGGGTAGTGGGGTAGATGGACAGGTGAGGGGAGTGGGGTAGATGGACAGGTGAGGGGAGTGGGGTAGATGGACAGGTGAGGTGTAGTGGGGGAGATGGACAGGTGAGGGGAGTGGGGTAGATGGACAGGTGAGGGGTAGTGGGGTAGATGGACAGGTGAGGGGAATGGGGTAGATGGACAGGTGAGGGGAGGGGGGTAGATGGACAGGTGAGGGGTAGTGGGGTAGATGGACAGGTGAGGGGTAGTGGGGGAGATGGACAGGTGAGGGGAGTGGGGTAGATGGACAGGTGAGGGGTAGTGGGGGAGATGGACAGGTGAGGGGTAGTGGGGTAGATGGACAGGTGAGGGGAGTGGGTAGATGGACAGGTGAGGGGGTGTGGGGTAGATGGACAGGTGAGGTGTAGTGGGGGAGATGGACAGGTGAGGGGAGTGGGGTAGATGGACAGGTGAGGGGTAGTGGGTAGATGGACAGGTGAGGGGAATGGGGTAGATGGACAGGTGAGGGGTAGTGGGGTAGATGGACAGGTGAGGGGAGTGGGGTAGATGGACAGGTGGGGGGTAGTGGGGTAGATGGACAGGTGAGGTGTAGTGGGGGAGATGGACAGGTGAGGTGTAGTGGGGGAGATGGACAGGTGGGGGGTAGTGGGGTAGATGGACAGGTGAGGTGTAGTGGGGGAGATGGACAGGTGAGGTGTAGTGGGGGAGATGGACAGGTGAGGGGAATGGGGTAGATGGACAGGTGAGGGGTAGTGGGGTAGATGGACAGGTGAGGGGAGTGGGGTAGATGGACAGGTGAGGGGTAGTGGGGTAGATGGACAGGTGAGGGGAATGGGGTAGATGGACAGGTGAGGGGTAGTGGGGTAGATGGACAGGTGAGGGGAGTGGGGTAGATGGACAGGTGGGGGGTAGTGGGGTAGATGGACAGGTGAGGTGTAGTGGGGGAGATGGACAGGTGAGGTGTAGTGGGGGAGATGGACAGGTGGGGGGTAGTGGGGTAGATGGACAGGTGAGGTGTAGTGGGGGAGATGGACAGGTGAGGTGTAGTGGGGGGAGATGGACAGGTGAGGGGTAGTGGGGGAGATGGACAGGTGAGGTGTAGTGGGGTAGATGGTCAAGTGAGGGGAGTGGGGTAGATGGACAGGTGAGGGGTAGTGAGAGATGGACAGGTGAGGGGACGTAGGGCAGATACGATAGATATAGATAGAGTGTTGGGGGTATATAGGTAGCAGTGCAGGTTGTGCGGAGCGAATGGAATAATTCACCTTTCTGCAGATCCGGCTCCTGTGGTGTCTCTTATCAGCATTGCAGTGCTAACTTTTTATGAAGAAGAGGGAGGGGGATGGTGACAGACTGGAGGGTGTCGGGGGGGCAGAGGACACACATCACACCTCCATTCTGGGCACACATCCAAACAGTTTGGTTGGCTCTGTGCCAGTGCTGTGGGTATAAATGTGGGGGTCGAGTCTCCCATCCTCCATAAGGAAGGTTTGGTTAGAATATTAGAAATATGTTATAGAAAGAGATTACAATGTAGGAAGGACACCGGCCGGTGGACCCCGGGGCCCATGCCAGACAGAAAGGCTGCAGCGTCCATCAGACTTCACAGTGAAAGATACACGGGGGGCCACATCCTGTGTAAAGGGGTGCATTCACAGTATACATTCTATTTATATACCCCAATCCTTCTGAAGACAATATATGCCTTATTGATTGTGGAGCCTCATAGAAACAATAAATCACAAATGAACCTTTCGCTATGTACCTTTGTAGCACCCTGATGTGTAGGCAGGGGGAGGATGGAGCCCCTGATGTGTCGGCAGGGGGAGGATGGAGCCCCTGATGTGTCGGCAGGGGGAGGATGTAGCCCCTGATGTGTAGGCAGGGGGAGGATGTAGCCCCTGATGTGTAGGCAGGGGGATGATGTAGCCCCTGATGTGTCGGCAGGGGGAGGATGTAGCCCCTGATGTGTCGGCAGGGGGAGGATGGTGCCCCTGATGTGTCGGAAGGGGGAGGATGTAGCCCCTGATGTGTCGGCAGGGGGAGGATGTAGCCCCTGATGTGTCGGCAGGGGGAGGATGTAGCCCCTGATGTGTCGGCAGGGGGAGGATGTAGCCCCTGATGTGTCGGAAGGGGGAGGATGTAGCCCCTGATGTGTCGGCAGGGGGAGGATGTAGCCCCTGATGTGTCGGCAGGGGGAGGATGGAGCCCCTGATGTGTCGGCAGGGGGAGGATGTAGCCCCTGATGTGTAGGCAGGGGGAGGATGTAGCCCCTGATGTGTAGGCAGGGGGAGGATGTAGCCCCTGATGTGTCGGCAGGGGGAGGATGTAGCCCCTGATGTGTAGGCAGGGGGAGGATGTAGCCCCTGATGTGTCGGCAGGGGGAGGATGTAGCCCCTGATGTGTAGGCAGGGGGAGGATGTAGCCCCTGATGTGTCGGCAGGGGGAGGATGTAGCACCCTGATGTGTCAGCAGGGGGAGGATGTAGCCCCTGATGTGTAGGCAGGGGGAGGATGTAGCCCCTGATGTGTAGGCAGGGGGAGGATGTAGCCCCTGATGTGTCGGCAGGGGGAGGATGTAGCCCCTGATGTGTAGGCAGGGGGATGATGTAGCCCCTGATGTGTCGGCAGGGGGAGGATGTAGCACACTGATGTGTCAGCAGGGGGAGGATGTAGCCCCTGATGTATAGGCAGGGGGAGGATGTAGCCCCTGATGTGTAGGCAGGGGGAGGATGTAGCCCCTGATGTGTCGGCAGGGGGAGGATGGAGCCCCTGATGTGTCGGCAGGGGGAGGATGGAGCCCCTGATGTGTAGGCAGGGGGATGATGTAGCCCCTGATGTGTCGGCAGGGGGAGGATGTAGCCCCTGATGTGTCGGCAGGGGGAGGATGTAGCCCCTGATGTGTAGGCAGGGGGAGGATGTAGCCCCTGATGTGTAGGCAGGGGGATGATGTAGCCCCTGATGTGTCGGCAGGGGGAGGATGTAGCCCCTGATGTGTCGGCAGGGGGAGGATGGTGCCCCTAATGTGTCGGAAGGGGGAGGATGGAGCCCCTGATGTGTCGGCAGGGGGAGGATGTAGCCCCTGATGTGTCGGCAGGGGGAGGATGTAGCCCCTGATGTGTCGGCAGGGGGAGGATGTAGCCCCTGATGTGTCGGAAGGGGGAGGATGTAGCCCCTGATGTGTCGGCAGGGGGAGGATGTAGCCCCTGATGTGTCGGCAGGGGGAGGATGGAGCCCCTGATGTGTCGGCAGGGGGAGGATGTAGCCCCTGATGTGTAGGCAGGGGGAGGATGTAGCCCCTGATGTGTAGGCAGGGGGAGGATGTAGCCCCTGATGTGTCGGCAGGGGGAGGATGTAGCCCCTGATGTGTAGGCAGGGGGAGGATGTAGCCCCTGATGTGTCGGCAGGGGGAGGATGTAGCCCCTGATGTGTAGGCAGGGGGAGGATGTAGCCCCTGATGTGTCGGCAGGGGGAGGATGTAGCACCCTGATGTGTCAGCAGGGGGAGGATGTAGCCCCTGATGTGTAGGCAGGGGGAGGATGTAGCCCCTGATGTGTAGGCAGGGGGAGGATGTAGCCCCTGATGTGTCGGCAGGGGGAGGATGTAGCCCCTGATGTGTAGGCAG
The DNA here is from genome assembly GCA_037952835.1 of Lithobates septentrionalis. NCBI lineage: Eukaryota > Metazoa > Chordata > Amphibia > Anura > Ranidae > Lithobates > Lithobates septentrionalis. The sequence goes on along the minus strand of JBBDGP010003210.1, from coordinate 470,026 downwards.
GGGGAGGATGTAGCACCCTGATGTGTCGGCAGGGGGAGGATGTAGCACACTGATGTGTCAGCAGGGGGAGGATGTAGCCCCTGATGTATAGGCAGGGGGAGGATGTAGCCCCTGATGTGTAGGCAGGGGGAGGATGTAGCCCCTGATGTGTAGGCAGGGGGAGGATGTAGCCCCTGATGTGTCGGCAGGGGGAGGATGTAGCCCCTTATGTGTAGGCAGGGGGATGATGTAGACCCTGATGTGTCGGCAGGGGGAGGATGTAGCCCCTGATGTGTCGGCAGGGGGAGGATGGAGCCCCTGATGTGTCGGAAGGGGGAGGATGGAGCCCCTGATGTGTCGGCAGGGGGAGGATGGAGCCCCTGATGTGTCGGCAGGGGGAGGATGTAGCCCCTGATGTGTCAGCAGGGGGAGGATGTAGCCCCTGATGTGTCGGCAAGGGGAGGATGTAGCCCCTGATGTGTCGGCAGGGGGAGGATGGAGCCCCTGATGTGTAGGCAGGGGGATGATGTAGCCCCTGATGTGTCGGCAGGGGGAGGATGTAGCCCCTGATGTGTCGGCAGGGGGAGGATGGAGCCCCTGATGTGTCCGCAGGGGGAGGATGTAGCCCCTGATGTGTAGGCAGGGGGAGGATGTAGCCCCTGATGTGTCGGCAGGGGGAGGATGTAGCCCCTGATGTGTCGGCAGGGGGAGGATGTAGCCCCTGATGTGTAGGCAGGGGGAGGATGTAGCCCCTGATGTGTCGGCAGGGGGAGGATGTAGCACCCTGATGTGTCGGCAGGGGGAGGATGTAGCCCCTGATGTGTAGGCAGGGGGAGGATGTAGCCCCTGATGTGTAGGCAGGGGGAGGATGTAGCCCCTGATGTGTCAGCAGGGGGAGGATGTAGCCCCTGATGTGAAGGCAGGGGGAGGATGTAGCCCCTGATGTGAAGGCAGGGGGAGGATGTAGCCCCTGATGTGTCGGCAGGGGGAGGATGTAGCCCCTGATGTGTAGGCAGGGGGAGGATGTAGCCCCTGATGTGTAGGCAGGGGGAGGATGTAGCCCCTGATGTGTCGGCAGGGGGAGGATGTAGCCCCTGATGTGTAGGCAGGGGGAGGATGTAGCACCCTGATGTGTCGGCAGGGGGAGGATGTAGCACACTGATGTGTCAGCAGGGGGAGGATGTAGCCCCTGATGTATAGGCAGGGGGAGGATGTAGCCCCTGATGTGTAGGCAGGGGGAGGATGTAGCCCCTGATGTGTCAGCAGGGGGAGGATGTAGCCCCTGATGTGTCGGCAGGGGGAGGATGTAGCCCCTTATGTGTAGGCAGGGGGATGATGTAGCCCCTGATGTGTCGGCAGGGGGAGGATGGAGCCCCTGATGTGTCGGAAGGGGGAGGATGGAGCCCCTGATGTGTCGGCAGGGGGAGGATGTAGCCCCTGATGTGTAGGCAGGGGGAGGATGTAGCCCCTGATGTGTCAGCAGGGGGAGGATGTAGCCCCTGATGTGTCGGCAAGGGGAGGATGTAGCCCCTGATGTGTAGGCAGGGGGAGGATGTAGCCCCTGATGTGTCGGCAGGGGGAGGATGTAGCACACTGATGTGTCAGCAGGGGGAGGATGTAGCCCCTGATGTATAGGCAGGGGGAGGATGTAGCCCCTGATGTGTCGGCAGGGGGATGATGTAGCCCCTGATGTGTCGGCAGGGGGAGGATGGAGCCCCTGATGTGTCGGCAGGGGGAGGATGGAGCCCCTGATGTGTCGGCAGGGGGAGGATGGAGCCCCTGATGTGTAGGCAGGGGGAGGATGTAGCCCCTGATGTGTCGGCAGGGGGAGGATGGAGCCCCTGATGTGTCGGCAGGGGGAGGATGGAGCCCCTGATGTGTAGGCAGGGGGATGATGTAGCCCCTGATGTGTCGGCAGGGGGAGGATGTAGCCCCTGATGTGTCGGCAGGGGGAGGATGTAGCCCCTGATGTGTAGGCAGGGGGAGGATGTAGCCCCTGATGTGTAGGCAGGGGGATGATGTAGCCCCTGATGTGTCGGCAGGGGGAGGATGTAGCCCCTGATGTGTAGGCAGGGGGATGATGTAGCCCCTGATGTGTCGGCAGGGGGAGGATGGAGCCCCTGATGTGTCGGAAGGGGGAGGATGGAGCCCCTGATGTGTCGGCAGGGGGAGGATGTAGCCCCTGATGTGTAGGCAGGGGGAGGATGTAGCCCCTGATGTGTAGGCAGGGGGATGATGTAGCCCCTGATGTGTCGGCAGGGGGAGGATGTAGCCCCTTATGTGTAGGCAGGGGGATGATGTAGCCCCTGATGTGTCGGCAGGGGGAGGATGGAGCCCCTGATGTGTCGGAAGGGGGAGGATGGAGCCCCTGATGTGTCGGCAGGGGGAGGATGTAGCCCCTGATGTGTAGGCAGGGGGAGGATGTAGCCCCTGATGTGTCAGCAGGGGGAGGATGTAGCCCCTGATGTGTCGGCAAGGGGAGGATGGTGCCCCTGATGTGTCGGAAGGGGGAGGATGTAGCCCCTGATGTGTCGGCAGGGGGAGGATGTAGCCCCTGATGTGTCGGCAGGGGGAGGATGTAGCCCCTGATGTGTCGGCAGGGGGAGGATGTAGCCCCTGATGTGTCGGAAGGGGGAGGATGTAGCCCCTGATGTGTCGGCAGGGGGAGGATGTAGCCCCTGATGTGTCGGCAGGGGGAGGATGGAGCCCCTGATGTGTCGGCAGGGGGAGGATGTAGCCCCTGATGTGTAGGCAGGGGGAGGATGTAGCCCCTGATGTGTAGGCAGGGGGAGGATGTAGCCCCTGATGTGTCGGCAGGGGGAGGATGTAGCCCCTGATGTGTAGGCAGGGGGAGGATGTAGCCCCTGATGTGTCGGCAGGGGGAGGATGTAGCCCCTGATGTGTAGGCAGGGGGAGGATGTAGCCCCTGATGTGTCGGCAGGGGGAGGATGTAGCACCCTGATGTGTCAGCAGGGGGAGGATGTAGCCCCTGATGTGTAGGCAGGGGAAAGGTTGTAGCCCCTGATGTGTAGGCAGGGGGAGGATGTAGCCCCTGATGTGTCGGCAGGGGGAGGATGTAGCCCCTGATGTGTAGGCAGGGGGAGGATGTAGCACCCTGATGTGTCGGCAGGGGGAGGATGTAGCACACTGATGTGTCCGCAGGGGGAGGATGTAGCCCCTGATGTATAGGCAGGGGGAGGATGTAGCCCCTGATGTGTAGGCAGGGGGAGGATGTAGCCCCTGATGTGTAGGCAGGGGGAGGATGTAGCCCCTGATGTGTCGGCAGGGGGAGGATGTAGCCCCTTATGTGTAGGCAGGGGGATGATGTAGACCCTGATGTGTCGGCAGGGGGAGGATGTAGCCCCTGATGTGTCGGCAGGGGGAGGATGGAGCCCCTGATGTGTCGGAAGGGGGAGGATGGAGCCCCTGATGTGTCGGCAGGGGGAGGATGGAGCCCCTGATGTGTCGGCAGGGGGAGGATGTAGCCCCTGATGTGTCAGCAGGGGGAGGATGTAGCCCCTGATGTGTCGGCAAGGGGAGGATGTAGCCCCTGATGTGTCGGCAGGGGGAGGATGGAGCCCCTGATGTGTAGGCAGGGGGATGATGTAGCCCCTGATGTGTCGGCAGGGGGAGGATGTAGCCCCTGATGTGTCGGCAGGGGGAGGATGGAGCCCCTGATGTGTCGGCAGGGGGAGGATGTAGCCCCTGATGTGTCGGCAGGGGGAGGATGTAGCCCCTGATGTGTAGGCAGGGGGAGGATGTAGCCCCTGATGTGTCGGCAGGGGGAGGATGTAGCCCCTGATGTGTAGGCAGGGGGAGGATGTAGCCCCTGATGTGTCGGCAGGGGGAGGATGTAGCACCCTGATGTGTCGGCAGGGGGAGGATGTAGCCCCTGATGTGTAGGCAGGGGGAGGATGTAGCCCCTGATGTGTAGGCAGGGGGAGGATGTAGCCCCTGATGTGTAGGCAGGGGGAGGATGTAGCCCCTGATGTGTCAGCAGGGGGAGGATGTAGCCCCTGATGTGAAGGCAGGGGGAGGATGTAGCCCCTGATGTGTCGGCAGGGGGAGGATGTAGCCCCTGATGTGTAGGCAGGGGGAGGATGTAGCCCCTGATGTGTAGGCAGGGGGAGGATGTAGCCCCTGATGTGTCGGCAGGGGGAGGATGTAGCCCCTGATGTGTAGGCAGGGGGAGGATGTAGCACCCTGATGTGTCGGCAGGGGGAGGATGTAGCACACTGATGTGTCAGCAGGGGGAGGATGTAGCCCCTGATGTATAGGCAGGGGGAGGATGTAGCCCCTGATGTGTAGGCAGGGGGAGGATGTAGCCCCTGATGTGTCAGCAGGGGGAGGATGTAGCCCCTGATGTGTCGGCAGGGGGAGGATGTAGCCCCTTATGTGTAGGCAGGGGGATGATGTAGACCCTGATGTGTCGGCAGGGGGAGAATGTAGCCCCTGATGTGTCGGCAGGGGGAGGATGGAGCCCCTGATGTGTCGGAAGGGGGAGGATGGAGCCCCTGATGTGTCGGCAGGGGGAGGATGTAGCCCCTGATGTGTAGGCAGGGGGAGGATGTAGCCCCTGATGTGTCAGCAGGGGGAGGATGTAGCCCCTGATGTGTCGGCAAGGGGAGGATGTAGCCCCTGATGTGTAGGCAGGGGGAGGATGTAGCCCCTGATGTGTCGGCAGGGGGAGGATGTAGCACCCTGATGTGTCGGCAGGGGGAGGATGTAGCCCCTGATGTGTCGGCAGGGGGAGGATGTAGCCCCTGATGTGTAGGCAGGGGGAGGATGTAGCACCCTGATGTGTAGGCAGGGGGAGGATGTAGCCCCTGATGTGTCGGCAGGGGAAGGATGTAGCACACTGATGTGTCGGCAGGGGGAGGATGGTGCCCCTGATGTGTCGGAAGGGGGAGGATGTAGCCCCTGATGTGTCGGCAGGGGGAGGATGTAGCCCCTGATGTGTCGGCAGGGGGAAGATGTAGCCCCTGATGTGTCGGCAGGGGGAGGATGTAGCCCCTGATGTGTCGGAAGGGGGAGGATGTAGCCCCTGATGTGTCGGCAGGGGGAGGATGTAGCCCCTGATGTGTCGGCAGGGGGAGGATGGAGCCCCTGATGTGTCGGCAGGGGGAGGATGTAGCCCCTGATGTGTAGGCAGGGGGAGGATGTAGCCCCTGATGTGTAGGCAGGGGGAGGATGTAGCCCCTGATGTGTCGGCAGGGGGAGGATGTAGCCCCTGATGTGTAGGCAGGGGGAGGATGTAGCCCCTGATGTGTCGGCAGGGGGAGGATGTAGCCCCTGATGTGTAGGCAGGGGGAGGATGTAGCCCCTGATGTGTCGGCAGGGGGAGGATGTAGCACCCTGATGTGTCGGCAGGGGGAGGATGTAGCACCCTGATGTGTCAGCAGGGGGAGGATGTAGCCCCTGATGTGTAGGCAGGGGGAGGATGTAGCCCCTGATGTGTAGGCAGGGGTAGGATGTAGCCCCTGATGTGTCGGCAGGGGGAGGATGTAGCCCCTGATGTGTAGGCAGGGGGAGGATGTAGCACCCTGATGTGTCGGCAGGGGGAGGATGTAGCACACTGATGTGTCAGCAGGGGGAGGATGTAGCCCCTGATGTGTAGGCAGGGGGAGGATGTAGCCCCTGATGTATAGGCAGGGGGAGGATGTAGCCCCTGATGTGTAGGCAGGGGGAGGATGTAGCCCCTGATGTGTAGGCAGGGGGAGGATGTAGCCCCTGATGTGTCGGCAGGGGGAGGATGTAGCCCCTGATGTGTCGGCAGGGGGAGGATGGAGCCCCTGATGTGTCGGAAGGGGGAGGATGGAGCCCCTGATGTGTCGGCAGGGGGAGGATGTAGCCCCTGATGTGTAGGCAGGGGGAGGATGTAGCCCCTGATGTGTCAGCAGGGGGAGGATGTAGCCCCTGATGTGTCGGCAAGGGGAGGATGTAGCCCCTGATGTGTCGGCAGGGGGAGGATGGAGCCCCTGATGTGTAGGCAGGGGGATGATGTAGCCCCTGATGTGTCGGCAGGGGGAGGATGTAGCCCCTGATGTGTCGGCAGGGGGAGGATGGAGCCCCTGATGTGTCGGCAGGGGGAGGATGTAGCCCCTGATGTGTCGGCAGGGGGAGGATGGAGCCCCTGATGTGTAGGCAGGGGGAGGATGTAGCCCCTGATGTGTCGGCAGGGGGAGGATGTAGCCCCTGATGTGTAGGCAGGGGGAGGATGTAGCCCCTGATGTGTCGGCAGGGGGAGGATGTAGCACCCTGATGTGTCGGCAGGGGGAGGATGTAGCCCCTGATGTGTAGGCAGGGGGAGGATGTAGCCCCTGATGTGTAGGCAGGGGGAGGATGTAGCCCCTGATGTGTCAGCAGGGGGAGGATGTAGCCCCTGATGTGTAGGCAGGGGGAGGATGTAGCCCCTGATGTGTCGGCAGGGGGAGGATGTAGCCCCTGATGTGTAGGCAGGGGGAGGATGTAGCCCCTGATGTGTCGGCAGGGGGAGGATGTAGCACCCTGATGTGTCGGCAGGGGGAGGATGTAGCACCCTGATGTGTCAGCAGGGGGAGGATGTAGCCCCTGATGTGTAGGCAGGGGGAGGATGTAGCCCCTGATGTGTAGGCAGGGGGAGGATGTAGCCCCTGATGTGTCGGCAGGGGGAGGATGTAGCCCCTGATGTGTAGGCAGGGGGAGGATGTAGCACCCTGATGTGTCGGCAGGGGGAGGATGTAGCACACTGATGTGTCAGCAGGGGGAGGATGTAGCCCCTGATGTATAGGCAGGGGGAGGATGTAGCCCCTGATGTGTAGGCAGGGGGAGGATGTAGCCCCTGATGTGTCGGCAGGGGGAGGATGTAGCCCCTGATGTGTCGGCAGGGGGAGGATGTAGCCCCTTATGTGTAGGCAGGGGGATGATGTAGACCCTGATGTGTCGGCAGGGGGAGAATGTAGCCCCTGATGTGTCGGCAGGGGGAGGATGGAGCCCCTGATGTGTCGGAAGGGGGAGGATGGAGCCCCTGATGTGTCGGCAGGGGGAGGATGTAGCCCCTGATGTGTAGGCAGGGGGAGGATGTAGCCCCTGATGTGTCAGCAGGGGGAGGATGTAGCCCCTGATGTGTCGGCAAGGGGAGGATGTAGCCCCTGATGTGTAGGCAGGGGGAGGATGTAGCCCCTGATGTGTCGGCAGGGGGAGGATGTAGCACCCTGATGTGTCGGCAGGGGGAGGATGTAGCCCCTGATGTGTCGGCAGGGGGAGGATGTAGCCCCTGATGTGTAGGCAGGGGGAGGATGTAGCACCCTGATGTGTCGGCAGGGGGAGGATGTAGCACACTGATGTGTCAGCAGGGGGAGGATGTAGCCCCTGATGTGTAGGCAGGGGGAGGATGTAGCCCCTGATGTATAGGCAGGGGGAGGATGTAGCCCCTGATGTGTAGGCAGGGGGAGGATGTAGCCCCTGATGTGTAGGCAGGGGGAGGATGTAGCCCCTGATGTGTCGGCAGGGGGAGGATGTAGCCCCTGATGTGTCGGCAGGGGGAGGATGGAGCCCCTGATGTGTCGGAAGGGGGAGGATGGAGCCCCTGATGTGTCGGCAGGGGGAGGATGTAGCCCCTGATGTGTAGGCAGGGGGAGGATGTAGCCCCTGATGTGTCAGCAGGGGGAGGATGTAGCCCCTGATGTGTCGGCAAGGGGAGGATGTAGCCCCTGATGTGTCGGCAGGGGGAGGATGGAGCCCCTGATGTGTAGGCAGGGGGATGATGTAGCCCCTGATGTGTCGGCAGGGGGAGGATGTAGCCCCTGATGTGTCGGCAGGGGGAGGATGGAGCCCCTGATGTGTCGGCAGGGGGAGGATGTAGCCCCTGATGTGTCGGCAGGGGGAGGATGGAGCCCCTGATGTGTAGGCAGGGGGAGGATGTAGCCCCTGATGTGTCGGCAGGGGGAGGATGTAGCCCCTGATGTGTAGGCAGGGGGAGGATGTAGCCCCTGATGTGTCGGCAGGGGGAGGATGTAGCACCCTGATGTGTCGGCAGGGGGAGGATGTAGCCCCTGATGTGTAGGCAGGGGGAGGATGTAGCCCCTGATGTGTAGGCAGGGGGAGGATGTAGCCCCTGATGTGTCAGCAGGGGGAGGATGTAGCCCCTGATGTGTAGGCAGGGGGAGGATGTAGCCCCTGATGTGTCGGCAGGGGGAGGATGTAGCCCCTGATGTGTAGGCAGGGGGAGGATGTAGCCCCTGATGTGTCGGCAGGGGGAGGATGTAGCACCCTGATGTGTCGGCAGGGGGAGGATGTAGCACCCTGATGTGTCAGCAGGGGGAGGATGTAGCCCCTGATGTGTAGGCAGGGGGAGGATGTAGCCCCTGATGTGTAGGCAGGGGGAGGATGTAGCCCCTGATGTGTCGGCAGGGGGAGGATGTAGCCCCTGATGTGTAGGCAGGGGGAGGATGTAGCACCCTGATGTGTCGGCAGGGGGAGGATGTAGCACACTGATGTGTCAGCAGGGGGAGGATGTAGCCCCTGATGTATAGGCAGGGGGAGGATGTAGCCCCTGATGTGTAGGCAGGGGGAGGATGTAGCCCCTGATGTGTCGGCAGGGGGAGGATGTAGCCCCTGATGTGTCGGCAGGGGGAGGATGTAGCCCCTTATGTGTAGGCAGGGGGATGATGTAGACCCTGATGTGTCGGCAGGGGGAGAATGTAGCCCCTGATGTGTCGGCAGGGGGAGGATGGAGCCCCTGATGTGTCGGAAGGGGGAGGATGGAGCCCCTGATGTGTCGGCAGGGGGAGGATGTAGCCCCTGATGTGTAGGCAGGGGGAGGATGTAGCCCCTGATGTGTCAGCAGGGGGAGGATGTAGCCCCTGATGTGTCGGCAAGGGGAGGATGTAGCCCCTGATGTGTAGGCAGGGGGAGGATGTAGCCCCTGATGTGTCGGCAGGGGGAGGATGTAGCACCCTGATGTGTCGGCAGGGGGAGGATGTAGCCCCTGATGTGTTGGCAGGGGGAGGATGTAGCCCCTGATGTGTAGGCAGGGGGAGGATGTAGCCCCTGATATGTAGGCAGGGGGAGGATGTAGCACCCTGATGTGTAGGCAGGGGGAGGATGTAGCCCCTGATGTGTCGGCAGGGGGAGGATGTAGCACACTGATGTGTCGGCAGGGGGAGGATGTAGTCCCTGATGTGTAGGCAGGGGGAGGATGTAGCACCCTGATGTGTCGGCAGGGGGCAGATGTAGCCCCTGATGTGTAGGCAGGGGGAGGATGTAGCCCCTGATGTGTCGGAAGGGGGAGGATGTAGCCCCTGATGTGTCGGCAGGGGGAGGATGTAGCCCCTGATGTGTCGGCAGGGGGAGGATGTAGCCCCTAATGTGTCGGCAGGGGGAGGATGTAGCACCCTGATGTGTAGGCAGGGGGAGGATGTAGCCCCTGATGTGTCGGCAGGGGGAGGATGTAGCCCCTGATGTGTAGGCAGGGGGAGGATGTAGCACCCTGATGTGTCGGCAGGGGGAGGATGTAGCACACTGATGTGTCAGCAGGGGGAGGATGTAGCCCCTGATGTGTAGGCAGGGGGAGGATGTAGCCCCTGATGTGTAGGCAGGGGGAGGATGTAGCCCCTGATGTGTCGGCAGGGGGAGGATGTAGCACACTGATGTGTCAGCAGGGGGAGGATGTAGCCCCTGATGTGTCGGCAGTCGGAGGATGTAGCCCCTGATGTGTAGGCAGGGGGAGGATGTAGCCCCTGATGTGTCGGAAGGGGGGGGGGTGTAGCCCCTGATGTGTCGGCAGGGGGAGGATGTAGCCCCTGATGTGTCGGCAGGGGGAGGATGTAGCCCCTGATGTGTCGGCAGGGGGAGGATGTAGCACCCTGATGTGTAGGCAGGGGGAGGATGTAGCCTCTGATGTGTTGGCAGGGGGAGGATGTAGCCCCTGATATGTAGGCAGGGGGAGGATGTAGCACCCTGATGTGTAGGCAGGGGGAGGATGTAGCCCCTGATGTGTCGGCAGGGGGAGGATGTAGCACACTGATGTGTCAGCAGGGGGAGGATGTAGCCCCTTATGTGTAGGCAGGGGGAAGATGTAGCCCCTGATGTGTCGGCAGGGGGAGGATGTAGCCCCTGATGTGTCGGCAGGGGGAGGATGTAGCCCCTTATGTGTAGGCAGGGGGATGATGTAGCACCTGATGTGTCGGCAGGGGGAGGATGTAGCCCCTGATGTGTCGGCAGGGGGAGGATGTAGCACCCTGATGTGTAGGCAGGGGGAGGATGTAGCCCCTGATGTGTAGGCAGGGGGAGGATGTAGCCCCTGATGTGTCGGCAGGGGGAGGATGGAGCCCCTGATGTGTGGGAAGGGGGAGGATGTAGCCCCTGATGTGTCAGCAGGGGGAGGATGTAGCCCCTGATGTGTCAGCAGGGGGAGGATGTAGCCCCTGATGTGTCGGCAGGGGGAGGATGTAGCACCCTGATGTGTAGGCAGGGGGAGGATGTAGCCCCTGATGTGTCGGCAGGGGGAGGATGTAGCCCCTGATGTGTAGGCAGGGGGAGGATGTAGCACCCTGATGTGTAGGCAGGGGGAGGATGTAGCACCCTGATATGTAGGCAGGGGGAGGATGTATCCCCTGATGTGTAGGCAGGGGGAGGATGTAGCCCCTGATGTGTCGGCAGGGGGAGGATGTAGCGTGTCGGCAGGGGGAGGATGTAACCCCTAATGTGTCGGCAGGGGGAGGATGTAGCACCCTGAAGTTGTCGGCAGGGGGAGGATGTAGCCCCTGATGTGTCTGCAGGGGGAGGATGTAGCCCCTGATGTGTTGGGAGGGGGAGGATGTAGCCCCTGATGTGTCGGCAGGGGGAGGATGTAGCCCCTGATGTGTTGGCAGGGGGATGATGTAGCACCCTGATGTGTAGGTAGGGAGAGGATGTAGCCCCTTATGTGTCGGCAGGGGGAGGATGTAGCACCCTGATGTGCAGGCAGGGGGAGGATGTAGCCCCTGATGTGTTGGCAGGGGGATGATGTAGCACCCTGATGTGTAGGTAGGGAGAGGATGTAGCCCCTTATGTGTCGGCAGGGGGAGGATGTAGCACCCTGATGTGTCGGCAGGGGGAGGATGTAGCGTGTCGGCAGGGGAAGGATGTAACCCCTAATGTGTCGGCAGGGGGAGGATGTAGCACCCTGAAGTTGTCTGCAGGGGGAGGATGTAGCCCCTGATGTGTTGGGAGGGGGAGGATGTAGCCCCTGATGTGTCGGCAGGGGGACAGATTAGGAGTATATGGGGTATCTCAGCCAATGGGCAGGGGTTTTCTTGGATCCCTTGGCCTGCTGGGAGAACCAATATATTTGGGTGGAGTCAGGTGATCGGGGTTCTGTGCCACCTGGACGGCTGTCTGGGTGGACGTGTGTTGTATTGCCCTGGGCTGCTAGGCCAGAGATTGGGCCTATCCCTGGCACATCTGGCTGCTAGGCTGTCTGAGGGCCTATCCAGAAACAAGAGAACAGCGTAGGGTTGGGATTGCGGCTTGCAGTCCAACTATAAGTGACGGTTCTGCCGGCCGGAGAACCTGTCGTGGTCGGAGGTAGAAGGGAAGCTGTCGCCACTAAGGGACCAACCACCTTATTACCAGGGACCTCAGTGAGTAACTAAAGCAAGTACCGGAGCAGTATTCTCACCAACCGGGGACGGTGGAGAATTGGGAAAGTGTCAAGCCAGGGACCCAACCAGCGGAGGTGACGCTTGCAGAGCAGCCTTGTGTGTCAAGCCAGGGACCGAGCAGGCCAGGGGGGTGATGCTTGAGGAAGATACTCAGTGAGAAGCAGTGGCGTCTCCAGCTTTCATATTTAGGGGGGGCAGATGGGGGGACAGGGACAAAAGTAGGGGGGCAACTACAAAATGTAATTATATATATATATATATATCCTGGGGCCCTTTACTACGATCCCACAATGGGCCCTTTCACATGTTCTGCAGTGAGCTCCCTTCCTACTGTATTTGGGCTCCCCAGGGTGGCAGAAAACAAGAGATATATGTCACCAGTATACCAAGAAAATATTAGGGTCCAAAGCAGTGGGAGAACTATCAGGGTTGCAAAGGTTGTCTTGCCCCCGGGCCCTAGTGTTCTGTCACTGTGGGGTTCCCCAGCATCCTCTTGCTGTCCTGCCCCTGCTATTGACAGCGCTAGTCTGGCATCTCTTGGAATTTACAGGCTGGTTCTCCTGTCCTAAGGATGGGAGAAATCAGTCTGTTTTTTCAGTAACTGAGAGTCCTGGTGGAGTCCTTCCTGCAACTCGCTCTTCTCCCTGCCAATGAGGATGCAGGGAAGGAGCAGATCGGGAGGCCGTGGTTGTGTTAGCGCTTGCATTATGCAGTGTCAGCGAGCAGAGGGAGGGGGGAGGAATCACCCGCAGGAGCTGACTGGGGACGCTCTCCCTCTCAATAGAGACCGTGTTACTCCAGCGGCGGCCCGAGTAAGATGCGGCGCATCCACTACGAATGCAAACAAAAAGACATTGCCTTTTTGTAAAAAAAAATACAAATAAATTATTTTTGTTTTTTTTAATTGGGGGGTACATGGGGGGGGGCACAGCATAATGTTGGGGGGTCAGGGCCCTAGGGACGCCATTGGTGAGAAGGTTGGAAGAGCTCAGGAGATCCGGTGGCAGTGGATCAGTAAGTCTAGTGAGGAGAGACTGGGAGCTCAGTGGAGTGAAGATCTAAGAAGTGACTGTAGAGGAAGTACAGAAGTTTGTTACAACTTGTTTTAGAAGCTGTTATTAGACTGTTGCCATAGGAGACAGATGTGGCATCTTGCTGGGTGCCCGTAGAAGTCTCGAAGTCTGCTAATTCACATGGCAACAGCTAAAGGGTGTCCTGGCCCTAAACCCTCTCTCCCACAGTTCTTGCCCATTACTGTTCTGCCAATAGCTTGAGGGGTACACCACTGTGTTATGTCCAGACTGGGGGTTTACCTTTGGGCACTATGAAAGCACTGCTCATTCCACATTGTCGGGAACACCCCGCAACCAGCTTTTAGAATGGTTAAACATTTAGCTAAAATTAAGACCCAACTCCAGCCATAATTTTTGGTTGGAGCGGAGAAGGGGTGGAGCCTCTTTTGGAATTTCAGTACTCTCATGAAATTCCCTTAAAAGGGATCTCTGAGAACAAAAAAAAACACAATTTCCAACAAAATGAAGAAGATTTAAAAACTCTGTCATCATTCTGCTGCTGCCCCTGTGGGGGAGATTTCCCCTCACTTCCTGTCCAGCTGACGAGTGTCAGGCAAACCCGCAAGGGAAGAAACATTTCCTCTTTGGCATTGGTCTCCAAACTGCAGCCCGGGGGCCCGGATGTGGCCCTTTGCTTGCTCTTATCTGGCCCTTGGGGCACTATTCCACCAACTGACCCGAATGGTGGGGCACCATTCCCCTTGCTGACACCATCAATGAGGCACTATTCTTCCGACTGATGCCAACAATGGGGCACTTTTCCTCCCAATAAAACCAATGATGGGGCACTGATTGCAAGGCATTTTCTACTCCCACTGTCCACATTCCACCCCCCCCTCCCCCAAACCCTGGACGACAGTAAACTGGCCCTTTGCTTAGAAAGTTTAGGGACCCCTGCTCTATGGGAACACAACGAAGCTCCAATCCTTCTTCAGTCTATCTAAACCTTGTGGTTGGAGTTGGGCCTTAAGAACCCTGTTCATTGCTTTCTTTTTCTTGTTTCCTAAGCATTCCACACTTTACCCAGTGATTGGAGTTCCCATATTGCTGGTCTATGACACCACCAAGTATGGCGGCGAATGTCCAGGACGCTGGGACCTATAATCTTCTACTTTCCACTGCATGTCACTCGCCAAAGACTTACATTAATAGGGTCGGTGGTCCAGGAGAGTGTCGGCAGTCGGAGTGTCTCTTCCCATCGCTCTGGGCTGTAATATGTGGCACTATCTTCTGTACTCTGAATTTATTGCTTTATAATAAACAGTTACTGATTAAGAGTTATTGTGAGCCATTATCAGCCCCATAACCTTTATTACCCTCCTCCATGACTCCAACATTTAATCACCTTCCTAATCCGCAGGGATCAGTGTCTAAGTTAAACATTTGTTGGGAGGGCGGTGAGAGTGTCGGGAAATCAGCGATCTTATCAATTCTGCAATGTCACTGCTAGAGTAGCCGGATTTAACCTTCTACTTGATGGAGACACACATTCTCTTCTCTCTCCCACTCTCTCAGGTGGTCAATCACAGGGATCTCTGGACCGGCTCAGCCACAGAGACCTCTGGAAAGGCTATACCGAGGGAGGGGAATACCTGGTCTGGATGTCCAGGTGGCAGAAGAAGTCCTAGGGGTAGGTGCACCCTTTGCTGAACAAAGTGGCCATCCTATTTGAACTTGGTGTCCCTGACAAGTTTGTAGACCATACAAAGTCAACTTTTGCAAAGTGTTTGAGTAGCTTTTTGAAGTTAGACCTCTGGGGCAATCAGGGCTGCTGTTAGAAGCCACAGGGCCAAAGTGATGTTACACACGGCAAAACGAGACTCGGTGCCAGTGGCACTAGAGGCTTTAGCCTTTGGGAAACCAAATAAGAAATACCCAACCTATAATCTTCTCCAGAAAATCTGGAACAAAATCAGATACATACAGGGAGTGAGGGGTACACTGAATTTAGCCCGATATGGTCCAATGGAACTTACCCCGAAATAGCACAGCTACAGCATGGGGGCCTTATGGAAGAGATATGGGGTGATATACATTCGGGAAATTTTTTTAAACTGTGTTTTACTGCCTTTTGAGGTTCTACAGGATAGACCTGGCTTCCCATCCACTATGCGGTTCTACTACCTGCAATTGAAACATGCCCTGAAGGCACAGAACAGCGCCTCTGAGTGGTCTCCTTCACCAACACCATTGTTTAACCTAGTCTTGAGAGCTGACAACACTAAAGGTTTCATTTCTCAATGCTATAATATGCTTCTGCAGAGTTTTCTGAATAAACACCCATTAAGAATGATGGATAAGTGGGAGAGAGATGTGGGACAGATAGATGGTGACCAGTGGGAGGAGATTTTACAGTCGCTGAATGTATCGCAGAGGCTAACACAACTATATCTCATCTTGAGGGTGTATTATATCCCACATAGGTTACATAAAATGGGTCTCAGACCTACCCCGTTGTGCACTAGATGCAAAAGGGATCATGGCGATCTGATCCACCTACTGTGGAGGTGCCCGAAGCTTCATTCTTATTGGGGTGGAGTGGTGGATACCATTAACAGGGTATTTCAGATCTCTATGCCCACTGACCCAAAACATTGTTTGTTAAATATATTGGAGATCTTCGAATGGGAGGAGAGCATCAGAACAGCGGTTACCAGGACCCTACTGTTATCACGTAAGATGATAATGCTCCACTGGATTTCAGAGGACCCTCCCAGAGTTAAGGAATGGATTTCCGCAGTTGGGAATATAATCAGAATGGAGAAAATGGTATATCAACACAGGGGGTGCTCCTGAAAGTTTGAGAAGCTTTGGGGTCTGTGGCTAGATGTACCTGGACTGGTCCCGGTGGATCTGGTGATGGGTAGATGGTTGGGTTTGAATGCTGGTTAAGTACGGGTGTACGGATTATTTGTCAAACTGGAAAGAGAAGATGGGTCATGGGGAAGCACGGGAGGAGCAAAAAGTACAGGCCGGGAATAAAGTGTGTTGTGCCTTATCTATGATGGAATTACAGCCAATATGTAAAGAGATCTTACAAAATATGCAATTTAACTGTGTATTGTTGAAGCCTGGCTATGTATGCTTATGTTGAATTTAATAAACTTTTCTTTGGATTAAGAAAAAAGAAGCCACAGGGCCCCAAACAGCCAACCTGACAGCCCCCCCCCCTCCCCCCTCCCCAAATAAACACAGTTTACTATGCTGCACCCTTTGCCCACTTTCCATATTGAAGGATCCTATATTTTCACACTTAAGGAGCCTACAGTATAGCCTTGAGGATCCTTAAGCATTGGAGTCTTGGCTTGAGTTGTCACAGTTACCCTGCATCTGGATGTCATAGACTGGTATATCTAGAATAGGTTGCTGTAAGACGATTCTTGGGACTTCCAGGACTTCCTCCCATGGTGTTTTAACTTGCCTTACTACTGTGTGCCTTTGCGCTAAACTTGAACTGTGCCTTCTAGTCGCAGGCTAAAATCTGATGACACCAACAACTCTTGTTCCACCCATGACTTTAAGAAACCGTTGAACCTCCTACAGGCATTACTTCCACTCCCAAAACCAAGACACTGTGGTGTGCTCCAGTTCTTCAGTGGAGATGGTACCCCAAAGGTGGTTGGCCCCTGAGAGTACGGTGGAACACGACGTGACAGGATGAGTGACCTGTTACAGAATGCACTGTGTGATCATATTGCCAGACCACTTCAGCCAACTAGTGGTTCCATCTCTTCGGGTTACAGTTGAACCTCTCATATGCTCTGTTGCCCTGCAGTATGTGCCCTTGTGATGCCTAGAGAGGGACACCACTCCTGAAAGAACTTGCTCTCAAAGAAGGGTCCCTGATCCTATTGTATTCTCTGTGAGTAGCTGTAGGGGAGGCAGAAATGCTTCCAGACCATTTTGGCAGCCGTCTAATTACAAGCACTGTTACTGCAAATTATATAAAGAAGTCTACAATTACAAGCATATGATGACAACTGTCTTCCGATCTGTAATGAGTAATAAAGTGGACAATCGGTACTTCCATTGGGGTAACGGGTGCCAGGTCAGGGGTGGCACCCTGACTTCGGTCTCTTTCAGCACTGAACCGACCACACAGAGATCGCAAACTTGTTCAGTCAACCGGAACAGACCCTCACACATGGCTTATCACTTGATCCAGGAGAATGTCTTGTGAAAACCCCAATGTTCTGCTTCCAAGTGCATTCTCCCAGCCACAGAAAGGGCTTGAGCTGTTGACAACACAACCAGCAAGGCCACCAATAAGTCATGGGTTAACATCATTGTGTGGTACAGTATGCTATCTCTCAATACAAGGCTGGACCAGTCACACAGCAATCTCTTTGTTTCTGGCAACTGCTTTGATCGCTGGAACTGGGCCACTGTTGTAATTGTGCTGCCTGGATTGTGGTTGGGGGGCAAGCACTGGGTTTTCTCTCTGGGCTCCTGCCCAGGTATACTCTTCTTGTACATTGAAGAGGTTCATCTGAAGTCTACTATTAGGGCTCCCTCCAGTCAAGTCTGGGATTTCTTCCTTTTCTTCATCCATGTCCTCATGGGTCCGGCTTAGAGGATACAGGTCAGAGTCTCTGCCTCCTTGTTGCTCTTTCCAGGGTAATAGAGAAATGAGAATTCAAAGTTTGTCAGGCAGGCCACCCAATATTGTTCTAAAGTGCCTGTTTGGAGATATATCAGCGGACTTCAGACTTGGCCCTCAGGTGCTGTGCAGATTTGGTGACTGCCCACACCACATCCCAACACACCACATCAACGCCAACAGTTCCAGTTTAAAAGAGTTGTCGTTCACAGGTTTTCTTTTGGTTGAATGTAGACTGTGACTGGGGTAGCTAATAAGCTTTTTCTGATCGTCTTCTACTTGTGAAAGCGTGGCCCCTTTGGGTTTTAAGTCTGTTTGTTAACCTTAACAGGAGGAAAAAGTCAGCAAAGGCCAGTACAAGGACACAACATAAGCTGCTACTTCAAGAACTCAAATGCTTCCTTTTGTTCTGGTGCGGATTCCACCTGTGTGTGGCCCCCTTCTGGCCAACTCCGTGTCAGAACTTTTGGATCAGGGCAGAATAGGTGTGCATAGTGCTTGATGAATGTAAAATAATATCCTGCCAACCCAAGAAAAGTTCTGACTTCGGTCCTGGTCACCAGGGGCTTCCACTCTTGTATGTTCTTGAATTCTTGAAGCATTCCTTGCTTGGAGATGACAGGTTTCAGAAACTCAATCTCAGGCTTGAGTTGGTGGCACTTCTTGGGTTTGAGTTTTAGTACATACTGTGCACGAGTATGTACTAAAACTCAAACCCAAGAAGTGCCACCAGGCCAGCACAGCATCTAGATGGGTAATATGTTCCTCAAAGGTGGTGGAGAACACCACTACATCAGCTAGATGCACCTGCCACCTTCAAGAGAATGATGGAATGGTGCTCTGTGGACATGAACTCGCAATGTATTATGGTTTATCTAAGATAAACCATAATACTATACAGGTTCATGTCCATAGGGCACCGTTCCATCATCCTCTGGAAGGTGACAGTTGCATTATATAGCCCAGAGGGTATTCTTCTGAACTGACACAACTAACGGGTGATCAAAGCAGTCCTTGTGAGATCAGCCTAGACAACAGAGATCGGGCAATACCCAGGTGAGGTCAAGCATGAGGAAAATTTTGGGCTGTCCTAGAGCAGAAAGGGATCTTTAGTCAGAGGAAGAGGATAGACATCCCTCATGGTAGCAGGATTCAGACGCCTATAGTCCACACCAAAAAAAAGGACAAGTGCCATCCATCGTCTGCACAAATATGATTGGAGCCACCCATGGGAGGTTACTCTCAATTGCCCCTTGTTGCATTATCTGTTCCAGCATTTGTTTGACTTCTGATGGGGACCCTGATGCAAAGGGGCCTCTGATGGGGACCCGGATGTAAGAAGGAACTCATGGGGACCCTGATGTAAGGGGAAACTCTGGAGGGGACCCTGATGTCCCAACGCACATATTCCTGAGAATGGCTGTAAATGTAAGTGGGTGTTGCAGCGACCACCGTCTGGAAACCGAAGACTTTAAAACAAGAAATGTCACCAGGATCTCCAGAACCAGTCCAAAGCTTTATTCAACGATTACATCAAAGTGGCAGGGGTGATGTTTCTGAGTCTTGCAGGACCCCTTGATCAGGCATGATCACACTGGTCAAACCCAGCACATTCCCTATATTTCTGGAGATGGATGAAACATTTGCATCTTCAGGAATGTATATAATAGAGAACGTCAGTGGAAAATAATCAGAAATCAAGAAAAGCTCTGAGAACAGCACAAGAAAACACAGGAGATTTCTAGAATACTTTCAGATGGTCTTCAGGTTCTAGGTCTGAGAACTGGCAGCCATGCAGAAATGTTTTGCCATTGCTTCCAGTGAACAGACAGACAGGTTCTCCTTGGGCATCTGGTTCATTATCTTCACTATGACAATATACTGTATATGTGTAGCTGTCTGTTGGGTAATGAGGACCAGTGGTGTAATAATACCCACAGCAAAGTTCATTCTTGTTTTCTGTATCACATCTAGATAAGACTATACTGCACATCAGTGACACATTACACGGGCCACATATTAACCACCAATGTAATGTAATGAATGTAAACACGGCTCGGGTCCCGCAGAGACACACACGCTGGCACGGTTCCAGTTTATGGGTCAGACATGGAGACTCATTGAGATAAGCAAATCTGCTGCATATTGACCCAGATATGGACTCAGCATTAAAGGGAGGCTTATGGAACCCAACAAGCAGAAGTTCACCAAGTGCCGATCCTGTAAATACTAACATGCACTATGTGCAAACTTTGCTCCACAAGCAACCAACTGGCAATAAACTTTTATTTCTTGTTTTTGAAAATGAAAAATGATTTGCTGACTGTGCTAAACACAAAGCTAATAATTGTACCAAGCCTCCTCTGTATAAAAGCCTCCTCTGTATAAAAGCCTCCTCTGTATAAAAGCCTCCTCTGTATAAAAGCCTTCTCTTCTGTTACACTGGAGGTCCTCCTACAATCAAACCCATAACCTAGAAATAGTGAAAACTGGGGTGGGAGACCAGGTAAAGGACGACCATACTGGGAGAGGAGGCTGCTCCCTCCTAAATATTCCTCAATAGTTTGGGGACACAATATTGTTACATAGTTGCATAGTAGGTGAGGTTGAAAAAAGACACAAGTCCATCAAGTCCAACCTATGTGTGTGATTATGTGTCAGTATTACATTGTATATCTCTGTATGTTGTGGTCGTTCAGGTGCTTATCTAATTGTTTTTTTAAATCATCGATGACCCCCGCTGAGGTCACCGCCTGTGGAAGGGAATTCCACATCCTTGCCGCTCTTACAGTAAAGAACCCTCTACATAGTTTAATGTTAAACCTCTTTTCTTCTAATTTTAATGAGTGGCCACGAGTCTTGTTAAACTCCCTTCCATGGAAAAGTTTTCTCCCTATTGTGGGGTCACCAGTCCGGTATTTATATATTGGGGGGTCACCAGTCCGGTATTTATATATTGTGGGGTCACCAGTCCGGTATTTATATATTGTGGGGTCACCAGTCCGGTATTTATAAAGTGAAATCATATCCCCTCTCAAGCGTCTCTTCTCCAGAGAGAATAAGTTCAGAGCTCACAACCTTTCCTCATAACTAAGATCCTCCAGACCCTTTATTAGCTTTGTTGCCCTTCTTTGTAGTCGCTCCATTTCCAGTACATCCTTCCTGAGGACTGGTGCCCAGAACTGGACAGCATACTCCAGGTGCGGCCGGACCAGAGTCTTGTAGAGCGGGAGAATTATCGTTTTATCTCTGGAGTTGATCCCCTTTTTAATGCCAATATTCTGTTTGCTTTGTTAGCAGCAGCTTGGCATTGCATGTCATTGCTGAGCCTTTCATCTACTAGGACCCCCAGGTCCTTTTCCATCCTAGATCCCCCCAGAGGTTCTCCCCCCAGTCTATGGATTGCATTCAGACTTTTGCCACCCAAATGCATTATTTTACATTTTTCTACATTGAACCTCATTTGCCATGTAGTCGCCCCTCCCCCATTCATTTGTTCAGGTCTTTTTGCAAGGTTTCCACATCCTGCGGAGAAGTTATTGCCCTGCTTAGCTTAGTATCATCCGCAAATACAGAGATTGAACTGTTTATCCCATCCTCCAGGTCGTTTATGAACAAATTAAATAGGATTGGTCCCAGCACAGAACCCTGGGGGACCCCACTACCCAACCCTGACCATTCCGAGTACTCCCCATTTATCACCACCCTCTGAACTCACCCTTGTGGCCAGTTTTCAATCCATGTACTCACCCTATGGTCCATGCCAACGGACCTTACTTTGTACAGTAAACTTTTATGGGGAACTGTGTCAAATGCTTTTGCAAAATCCAGATACACCACGTCTACGGGCCTTCCTTTATCTAGATGGCAACTCACCTCCTCATAGAAGGTTAAAAGATTGGTTTGGCAAGAACGATTCTTAATGAATCCATGCTGATTACTGCTAATGATATCGTTCTTATTACTAAAATCTTGTATATAGTCCCTTATCATCCCCTCCAAGAGTTTACATACTATTGATGTTAGGCTGAATGGACTGTAATTCCCAGGGATGTATTTTGGGCCCTTTTTAAATATTGGTGCTACATTGGCTTTTCTACAACCACCTGGTACCATTCCAGTCAGTAGACTGTCAGTAAAAATTAGGAACAATGGTCTGGCAATTACTTGATTGAGTTCCCTAAATACCCTCGGGTGCAAGTCATCTGGTCCCGGTGATTTATTAACATTAAGTTTACCAAGTCTAATTCTAATTCCGTCCTCTGTTAACCATGGAGGTGCTTCCTGTGTTGTGTCATGAGGATAAACACTGCAGTTTTGGTTACTGAAGCCCCCCGATTCACTCGTGAAGACTGAGGAGAAGAATAAATTCAATACCTTCGCCATCTCCCCATCATTTGTAACCAGATGTCCTTCCTCATTCTTTATGGGGCCAATATGGTCTGTCCTCCCTTTTTTACTATAACGGCTTGTAGGCAGGTAGAGTTTTATGCTGCCCCAGTTGGGAGGGTTAGTGGTAATTATGTTGCTGGTACTTTCTTTGTGAGCTTTTCTGGGTCCGACCCGCTGGTTCTGTGTAGGGACAGGGGTCTGGACCTGAGGGGCTTGAGAACAAGCGGTTGCCGCTGTTACTGTTGCTGGAGTCCATCAAGCTAGCCTGCTGAATATGCAGAGACCGGAGTGGCAATTAGTAAATATCAGGCTTCAGGATCCTTCTACAGCCTTGGGGCAGGGGGGAAAGTACCAGGGCCACAAAGGTTGCACTTACGACCAGGCCCTAGCATTCCACCACTGTCGGGGGGCCCCAGCAGGGTGGCTGGTGGCAGGGCTCTGAGCTGAGCACGCTTCTCTCATTACAGCCCAGAGCCTGCACTGACAGTTCCCCCTCTCTCTCCTATGGATGGGAGAGATTGGATCTGCCTCTTCTCTTCCCACCCTCCTCCTCTTGTGCGTGCACCGTGGGAAGTGCGAAGCTAAGCAGCTAAATTTCATCATTCACACTTCCCGCGATGCACACAGGAGAGGGACGGGAAGAGAAGCAACAGATCCAATCTCTCCTCTCCCATCCATGGGAGGGGGAACTGTCAGTGCAGGCTCTAGGCTGCATGAGAGAGATGTGCTCAGCTCAGAGTCCTGCTGAGGAGGCACTGATAGGCGGCATTGATGAGCACTGATAGGTGGCACTGATAGGCGTCATTGATGAGCACTGATAGGCGACATTGATGAGCACTGATAGGTGGCACCGATAGCCGGAAATGATGAGCACTGATAGGAAGCACTGATAGGCGGCATTGATGAGCACTGATAGGCTGCGCTGATAGGTGATACAAAAAAAAGGGTCACTGCCCCCACTTATAACTGGTCTTCACAGCAAGGAGCACTGGAAGGGCAAGCGCATATAAAATAAAACCAAAGAGATTCCAAACTTACCAACCAGCCTGTGACCAACCGAATTAACCTGTCTAACAGTATGCGCACTGATAGGCTGCACTGATAGGTGGCATTGATGAGCACTGATAGGCGGCACTGATAGGGTGCACTGATGGGACTGCTCTGATAATCAGTGTAAACAATGTACTGACAGACTTGCTGGTTAATGGCTCTCCTTTCCCCACACGGACACAGCGTGGGTTTAAGTGTGTTTACATGTGATCAGCAGATCACATGGTAAAGGGCTGCTGTTATTGGCCTTTTACTGTGATCTGTGATCAGCTGTGGACACAACAGTCACAGAGTGCGTTGGATGAGCACCCCAGGGGGCACATAGGAGGCAGGGTTTTGGAATGATGTCCATGGATGCCCTCCTAGAACTGGAAGCCCAGGGCTTGGATGGAAGTGGGGGGTCAGGGCGCCTTCCATGGTATCTTGCACCAGGGCCCTGAAGGTTCTAGTTACGCCTCTGCCTAGGGCGATTGCTGGGGCCTGTATTCTGCCCTGAAGAGGCCAATCCTGGATACTGCCATCATGGACTCAACCAGTTATGGACTCTATTCTGTGCGGGTATGCTGGGGCAGCTACAAGCCTGAGGTAGGATTTAGTTTAGGGAAAGACTGCTGCCTTTGACTGTCATGCCACATTATTTAAATAAAGCTTGGAGTATGCTGTCCAGTTCTGGGCACCAGTCCTCAGGAGGGATGTACTGGAAATGGAGCGAGTACAAAGAAGGGCAACAAAGCTAATAAAGGGTCTGGAGGATCTTAGTTATGAGGAAAGGTTGTGAGCTCTGAACTTATTCTCTCTGGAGAAGAGACGCTTGAGAGGGGATATGATTTCAATATATAAATACTGTACTGGTGACCCCACAATATATAAATACCGGACTGGTGACCCCACAATAGGAATAAAACTTTTTTTGCAGAAGAGAGTTTAACAAGACTCGTGGCCACTCATTAAAATTAGAAGAAAAGAGGTTTAACCTTAAACTACGTAGAGGGTTCTTTACTGTAAGAGCGGCAAGGATGTGGAATTCCCTTCCACAGGCGGTGGTCTCAGCGGGGAGCATTGATAGCTTCAAGAAACGATTAGATAATCACCTGAATGACCGCAACATACAGGGATATGTAATGTAATACTGACATATAATCACACACATAGGTTGGACTTAATGGACTTGTGTCTTTTTTCAACCTCACCTACTATGTAACTATGTAACTATATAAGGTCATTTATACACATTGGGGTATGAAGACAGCAGTATAACAGTTAATAAAGTGGTGAGACACAAGTGGTTGCCAAGGATAATAGAGGTTCCACATGCAGCCTGTCATTAGGCGTGTACATGTGGCATGTGGGATAGCTCCTAGCAGGAGTTGTTGTCGGCACTCTCTCTGTGAGAGGTCCGTCTCCCATAGCAACAGGAGCAAATCAGCACCACAGAAGTCCTCAACGTGTGCACAGGCACTGAAGAGGAAGAGTTGAATGAAGATCACGCATGGAATTAGTTCTAGGTGAACGGCGGGACCCCATAGCGTTACTGGGAGTGAGGTAGCGGTGATATGCTAGAGAGGGCATTGGCTTTGCGTGACCCTGCATCAGTGACTGTGTTGGTGTATAATACATCGAAAGAGGTTATGAAAGCTCAGTCATCTGTTCAAGAAAAGGTACCCCATGTGTAGAGCAGTGACCCTATCCAAAGTGCCTAGCGTAGCCCAGAAGAACCCTCCCCAGGGTAGACCCCTTACGTGGCCCTTGTTTGGAGCCCAATGAGGAGGGAAACATGGAGGACATGAATAACACCACATGACCCCCCCCCCCTTACCTAACAGGCTGCTTTCTGCTCCTCTACAGAGCGATGTAGATGTAGGGAATGGAGGACCTCCATCGTCTCTGAACTGGGGTCACTCCATTATGCAGCTCATCACTGGTCTACAAACTGCCTTAAATAATCCAATAATAATATACTCATACATTTTAAAAATAGCAGAGATTAAAAGATAACAAAGGCGAAACTGGAAATAGTATAGAAAGACTATACAGATGAACGGAATGTTACACCAATGAAAGAGTAATGAAGAAGAAGACAGCGAGATGGGTCCAAAGAAGGCTTCGAAGAACCAGAGAAAGGTTGGAAAAGATCCTTTAACATAAGAGATAAGAGAAAGAGAGAAGTGTAAGAAAATGCAAGAAAGAATCAGTAGGAATGAAGATGGAGATCAAATGTGGAGAATGAAGAACAAAAGTTCAAGTTCAAAGGGTCAGATACAGGCCTGGAGACCTCCCAGAGAAGATAAAGAGCCAACCTGACGGATGTCCAAGTCTAATATTATAAGTGAGGTAAACGCATTAAAAGCAGTGAGTTTTGCTTACATTCAGACTCAGTGGCATAAATAGAACCTTCATTCTCTCGGTGCAAGAAACCATGAAGGGACCCCCGGCCCGGGGGGCCTTTTCTCTAAGCCCAGTGGCAGATTTCCAGGGCCCGGTCGCAAGTGTGACCTTTGTGACCCTGGTAGTTCCGCCACTGGCGTCGGCAGTGTAATGGCGATTTCTACCTACCTCACTTATAGCTTTCTGACACACTGTTTAAGCCATATTGTATGTCCATTTATTAATGCTGATTATCATTGAAGGTAAAAATCAAAGGCCTCACATTTCCACATCAGCAGTTTTTTTTATTTCTGTTATTTTATTTTTTATTACCTTTATACCATTTTTTTATTTGTATTTTTTGTTTTACAATTTCATTTTTTATTATTTTTTAATATTTTTTTTGGGGCCCTGTTGGGGGTGGGGGCTTTGGTGAGATATCAGGGGTCTAAACAGACCTCTGATGTTTCACCTTTGAGACAGAGGAAGGAGATTGAGGACACACAGCCCTCAATCTCCATCTCTACAGCCTCAGCTGCACAGAATGAATGGACAGGTAGAGCTCTGTACAGAGGCTTCCCCAATCATTCACAAAAGGAGAAATGTGCCTCAGGGATTGTGCCGGCAAGGGATAGATCCAGTAAACCAGTTTACTATTTTTTTTCTACTTTTTTACTGGACCTATCCCTTTCCCGCACAATCCCTGAGGCACATTTCTCTATTTTTCTCCAATAATTTGGGATGTGGCTTGGGTTTCCTATTTTTCTTACTTAAGGCAGTCTAACCACGATTTATCTCCCAATCATTCACAAACGGAAGCATAGTAAACACTGTTATCTTTCAGTTATGAATAGACAGAGTCAGTGATCGGTACAGATCACTGACTCTCCATTCAGAAAAGGAAGGGGTCTGTAAAAAGACTCTCCATCTTGACACATCCCCCCCCCCCACAGCAGCTGGCAGGAGAGGGGAGGGGGGAACCCGGCAGAGCTGGGGGGGCTAGGAGAGAACACGGGGGGAGGGGGCAGGAACTCAGGGGGGCTGGAGACAATGGTGTCCCTAGGGGGGGGCAGAGGGGGCCCTGACCCCCCCCCCCAGCATTATGCTGTGCCCCACCATGTGCCCCCCCCCCCAATTAAAAATTTATTTATTTTTTTACAAAAAGGCAATGTCTTTTGGTTTGCATTCGTAGCGGATGCGCCGCATCTTACTCGGGCCACCGCTGGAGTAACACGGTCTCTATGGAGAGGGAGAAGGTCCCCAGTCAGCTCCTGCGGGTGATTCCTCCCCCCTCCCTCTGCTCATTGACACTACATAATGCAAGCGCTCAATCAACCACGGGCCGCCCGATCTGCTCCTTCCCCTGCATCCTCATTGGCAGGGAGAAGAGCGAGTTGCAGGAAGGACTCTACCAGGACTCTCAGTTACTGAAAAAACAGACTGATTTCTCCCGTCCATAGACCAGCGCAGTCAATAGCAGGGGCAGGACAGCAAGAGGAGGCTGGGGAACCCCACAGTGGCAGAACACCAGGGCCCGGGGGCAAGACAACCTTTGCAACTCTGATAGTTCTCCCACTGCTTTGGACACTTATATTTTCTTGGTATGCTGGTGACATACATCTCTTGTTTTCTGCCACCCTGGGGGGGGCCCAATACAGTAGGAAGGGAGCTCACTGCAGAACATGTGAAAGGGCCCGTTGTGGGATCGTAGTAAAGGGCCCCAGGATAGATATATATATATAATTGCATTTTATAGTTGCCCCCCTACTATCCCTGTCTGCCCATGTGCCCCCTTAAAAAAAAAAGCTGGAGACGCCAGGGGGGCATACAGGGGGGCAGCAGAAAGAACCTGGCTAAGAGGAGCAGCAGGGACGGTTGCATATATAGGAACAGATTTCACCATTTTCCTCCTGCAGCCCCTGAATACCCGGTTCGCCTCCTCTCCCTCCCACACAGGCCCCCTGCAGAATGGGGCTGGGTGGCAATTGTGACCTCTGCGACCCCTGTAGGTACATTCCTGTACAGGCTCTAATACCCTGGTGTCCAACCTCTGGACCAGAGGCCACATGTACCCCTTTGCCTATTATGAGGGGTTTCCACCATCCTTGTGCTGAGTTCCCAGGTCTGTACACCCGCTGTGCCCATTATGAGGGGTTCTCACCATCCCTGTGCTGAGTTCCCGGGTCTGTACACCCACTGTGCCCATTATGAGGGGTTCCCATCATCCCTGGGCTGAGTTCCCGGGTCTGTACACACGCTGTGCCCATTATGAGGGGTCCCCACCATCACTGCGCTGAGTTCCCGGGTCTGTACACCCGCTGTGCCCATTATGAGGGGTTCCCACCATCCCTGTGCTGAGTTCCCGGGTCTGTACACCCGCTGTGCCCATTATGAGGGGTTCCCACCATCCCTGTGCTGAGTTCCCGGGTCTGTACACTAGGGCTGTTGAAATTAAACGTAACATCGATGCATCGCGATGCAATCATACACGATGCGGCATCGATGTTACAACCGGGAGCAATCGATGTTTGGATGATGTCATCCTCGCACCGCGTTATGCCCGCCTCCGCGACCGAACGGAGCCGAAGAGCCGCGGGAGTAAGCCGCGCCGGCTTTCCCGCTTGCTGGCCCTGACTTGACATCATCCCCCTGCTGCCCTGCGAGGAGTAACGCTGTGTGCAGTGCACGTTGGCGGGGACATGGAGCGCCGGTGGCTGGAGCTGCTGGCGGCGGCCAGCTTGTGAAGCACGGAGCCCCGAGGAAGAGAGTGGAGCCACGGCATATCAAGCCAGGTGAGGGGACCGCATGGAGGACACCTCTGCTCTTCCCCCCCTCTACACAGTGAGCATGCAGATAGGGCAATAAAACAAAAAATTGTGTGCAATGCTTTGTGGTGATAATAAATGCACAAAAATAGTCTTATTAAGTAGTGAATAAATATAGCCCTGAAATATATAATCTGTGATCTGATTAAAAGAAATCTTTTGTGTATTGAAAGTAATTCCAGTGCTGAGTGTTCTCTGCTGTGTTCAAATCATTCCCCAGAAATCAGGAATGACACAGCAGAGAACACTCAGCACTGGAATTACTTTCAATACACAAAAGATTTCTTTTAATCAGATCACAGATTATATATTTCAGGGCTATATTTATTCACTACTTAATAAGACTTTTTTTGTTTTATTGCCCTATCTGCATGCTCACTGTGTAGAGGTGGGGGAAGAGCAGAGGATTGTGTGGATGCTGGTCGAGAAGGATGGGAATTGGTCTGTGGTGACACTGGGCAGAGGAGTGCTATGATAATAGTATTATATGGGGACAGGTTAGTGGTGAGGGGGGCGGGGTATTAGTAATCTTGGATAGGACAGTCTGGCACCTCCCTTACCATGTCCAGCAGGTCTGCAGTCTCTGATCATCTCCTGTACTATGTCTGCAGTCTCTGATCATCTCCTGTATTATGTCTGCAGTCTCTGATCATCTCCTGTACCATGTCTGCAGTCTCTGATCATCTCCTGTATTATGTCTGCAGTCTCTGATCATCTCCTGTACTATATCTGCAGTCTCTGATCATCTCCTGTATTATGTCTGCAGTCTCTGATCATCTCCTGTACTATGTCTGCAGTCTCTGATCATCTCCTGTATTATGTCTGCAGTCTCTGATCATCTCCTGTATTATGTCTGCAGTCTCTGATCATCTCCTGTATTATGTCTGCAGTCTCTGATCATCTCCTGTATTATGTCTGCAGTCTCTGATCATCTCCTGTACTATGTCTGCAGTCTCTGATCATCTCCTGTATTATGTCTGCAGTCTCTGATCATCTCCTGTACTATGTCTGCAGTCTCTGATCATCTCCTGTATTATGTCTGCAGTCTCTGATCATCTCCTGTACTATGTCTGCACTCTCTCATCATCTCCTGTATTATGTCTGCAGTCTCTGATCATCTCCTGTATCATGTCTGCAGTCTCTGATCATCTCCTGTATTATGTCTGCAGTCTCTGATCATCTCCTGTATTATGTCTGCAGTCTCTGATCATCTCCTGTACTATGTCTGCAGTCTCTGATCATCTCCTGTATTATGTCTGCAGTCTCTGATCAACTCCTGTATTATGTCTGCAGTCTCTGATCATCTCCTGTACTATGTCTGCAGTCTCTGATCATCTCCTGTATTATGTCTGCAGTCTCTGATCATCTCCTGTACTATGTCTGCGGTCTCTGATCATCTCCTGTATTATGTCTGCAGTCTCTGATCATCTCCTGTATTATGTCTGCAGTCTCTGATCATCTCCTGTATTATGTCTGCAGTCTCTGATCATCTCCTGTATTATGTCTGCAGTCTCTGATCATCTCCTGTATTATGTCTGCAGTCTCTGATCATCTCCTGTATTATGTCTGCAGTCTCTGATCATCTCCTGTATTATGTCTGCAGTCTCTGATCATCTCCTGTACTATGTCTGCAGTCTCTGATCATCTCCTGTATTATGTCTGCAGTCTCTGATCATCTCCTGTACTATGTCTGCACTCTCTCATCATCTCCTGTATTATGTCTGCAGTCTCTGATCATCTCCTGTACTATGTCTGCAGTCTCTGATCATCTCCTGTACTATGTCTGCAGTCTCTGATCATCTCCTGTATTATGTCTGCAGTCTCTGATCATCTCCTGTACTATGTCTGCAGTCTCTGATCATCTCCTGTACTATGTCTGCAGTCTCTGATCATCTCCTGTACTATGTCTGCAGTCTCTGATCATCTCCTGTATTATGTCTGCAGTCTCTGATCATCTCCTGTAGTCATTTGGGGGCAGTCTGGAGCTCCTCTTTAAGTTGTATGCTGTGTTTACACTTTGCTACATGCAGGGAGTGTTGTCTTTTTTTTAAGAACAGATAAAATTTAAAAAATGGAGTTCTGACTTCTTAATTTTTTTGGATGAAAACTGTGCGCAGTGATCGTGAATCGTGAGGCCAGTGAAGATGCGCACCCCTACTGTACACCCGCTGTGCCCATTATGAGGGGTTCCCACCATCCCTGTGCTGAGTTCCCAGGTCTGTACACCCGCTGTGCCCATTATGAGGGGTTCCCACCATCCCTGTGCCCATTATGAGGGGTTCTTACCATCCCTGTGCTGAGTTCCCGGGTCTGTACACCCGCTGTGCCCATTATGAGGGGTTCCCACCATCCCTGTGCCCATTATGAGGGGTTCTTACCATCCCTGTGCTGAGTTCCCGGGTCTGTACACCCGCTGTGCCCATTATGAGGGGTTCCCACCATCCCTGTGCCCATTATGAGGGGTTCTTACCATCCCTGTGCTGAGTTCCCGGGTCTGTACACCCGCTGTGCCCATTATGAGGGGTTCCCACCATCCCTGTGCTGAGTTCCCGGGTCTGTACACCCGCTGTGCCCATTATGAGGGGTTCCCACCATCCCTGTGCTGAGTTCCCGGGTCTGTACACCCGCTGTGCCCATTATGAGGAGTTCTCACCATCCCTGTGCTGAGTTCCTGGGTCTGTACACCCGCTGTGCCCATTATGAGGGGTTCTCACCATCCCTGTGCTGAGTTCCCGGGTCTGTACACCCGCTGTGCCAGATTCATGACAGATTCATAAATGATAACAAAGAGGAATTTAATATAGACAAATAATAATATTATAGACAAAACAACAAAGTTGCTGCCAAATTCTTCTTATAAAAAAAAAAGCTTCTTGGGGTGCAGAAAATGTCCTCATCACCGTACAGAGAAGAATATTGTCTCCATTGTAGGAGGTCCATGTGATGGATATGTGGCCAGTATATGACAAGTTTGCCGATTCTCATGTGACAACTGAAGAATAGATGTCAGGCCGAGTCTATGGTTGTCATCGTGATTCCTGCGTTCCAGGCGGACCTGACGAGGATGAAGGGGCTTCACTCTGCGATCTTCCCATCTTCTGTTCCTGCTGACATCTCAGTTCTGAAGGTCCAACGGAACCATCACAGCTGTTCAGTATAAGCGTTGTCAGGCCCCGCCCACCATACCTAATTATCACTAATAAAGGCCAGATTATGGCTGCCGCGATTGGAGTTTGGGACTGAAGTTCTGGAAATACTTCCAAAGGTCCTCATTTGGATATCTGATGGTTCCGAGTTTTGGTTCTATTAAAGAGAAGGGAAAAGGTATCGGCTTTAGACCGCTGAAGTCCATACCTGAGTCTATAAGTCTGCAGTCCATACATGAGTCTATAATGCCGCGTACACACGGTCGGACTTTTCGTCTACAAAAGTCAGACAGCCTGTCCGACAGACTTCCGGCGGACTTGCGGCGGACTTGCGGCATACTTTCTAACGAACGGACTTGCCTACACACGACCACACAAAAGTCGGTCGGATTCGTACGTGATGACGTACACCGGACTAAAATAAGGAAGTTCATAGCCAGTAGCCAATAGGTGCCCTAGCGTGGCTTTTTGTCCGTCGGACTAGCACACAGACGAGCGGATTTCGGGGTCCGTCGTAGTTACGAAGTAAAGATTTGAAGCATGTTTCAAATCTAAAGTACGTCGGATTTGAGGCTAAAAAAGTATGTTGAAAGTCCGGAGAAGCCCACACACGATCGGATTACCAGCCAGCTTTAGTCCGTCAGCGTCCGTTGGACTTTTGTAGACGAAAAGTCCGACCGTGTGTACGCGACATAAGTCTGCAGTCCATACCTGAGTCTATAAGTCTGCAGTCCATACCTGAGTCTATAAGTCTGCAGTCCATACATGAGTCTATAAGTCTTTAGTCCATACATGAGCCTATATGTCTGCAGTCCATACATGAGTCTATAAGTCAGCAGTCCATACATGAGTCTATAAGTCTTTAGTCCATACATGAGCCTATATGTCTGCAGTCCATACCTGAGTCTATAAGTCAGCAGTCCATACCTGAGTCTATAAGTCTGCAGTCCATACATGAGCCTATAAGTCAGCAGTCCATACCTGAGTCTATAAGTCTGCAGTCCATACATGAGCCTATAAGTCTGCAGTCCATACATGAGCCTATAAGTCTGCAGTCCATACATGAGTCTATAAGTCAGCAGTCCATACCTGAGTCTATAAGTCTGCAGTCCATACCTGAGTCTATAAGTCTGCAGTCCATACATGAGTCTATAAGTCTTTAGTCCATACATGAGCCTATATGTCTGCAGTCCATACATGAGTCTATAAGTCAGCAGTCCATACCTGAGTCTATAAGTCTGCAGTCCATACATGAGCCTATAAGTCTGCAGTCCATACATGAGCCTATAAGTCTGCAGTCCATACCTGAGTCTATAAGTCTGCGGTCCATACATGATTCTATAAGTCTGCAGTCCATACCTGAGTCTATAAGTCTTTAGTCCATACCTGAGTCTATAAGTCTGCAGTCCATACATGAGCCTATAAGTCTGCAGTCCATACATGAGCCTATAAGTCTGCAGTCCATACATGAGCCTATAAGTCTGCAGTCCATACCTGAGTCTATAAGTCAGCAGTCCATGCATGAGCCTATAAGTCTGCAGTCCATACCTGAGCCTATAAGTCTGCAGTCCATACATGAGCCTATAAGTCTGCAGTCCATACCTGAGTCTATAAGTCTGCGGTCCATACATGATTCTATAAGTCTGCAGTCCATACCTGAGTCTATAAGTCTTTAGTCCATACCTGAGTCTATAAGTCAGCAGTCCATACATGAGCCTATAAGTCTGCAGTCCATACCTGAGTCTATAAGTCTGCAGTCCATACATGAGTCTATAAGTCTGCAGTCCATACCTGAGTCTATAAGTCTGCAGTCCATACATGAGTCTATAAGTCTGCGGTCCATACATGATTCTATAAGTCTGCAGTCCATACATGAGTCTATAAGTCTGCAGTCCATACATGAGTCTATAAGTCTGCAGTCCATACATGAGTCTATAAGTCTTTAGTCCATACATGAGCCTATAAGTCAGCAGTCCATACATGAGTCTATAAGTCTGCAGTCCATACATGAGCCTATAAGTCTGCAGTCCATACATGAGTCTATAAGTCTGCAGTCCATACATGAGTCTATAAGTCAGCAGTCCATACCTGAGTCTATAAGTCTGCAGTCCATACATGAGTCTATAAGTCTGCAGTCCATACCTGAGTCTATAAGTCTGCAGTCCATACCTGAGTCTATAAGTCTGCGGTCCATACATGAGTCTATAAGTCTGCAGTCCATACATGAGTCTATAAGTCTGCAGTCCATACATGAGTCTATAAGTCTGCAGTCCATACCTGAGTCTATAAGTCTGCAGTCCATACATGAGTCTATAAGTCTGCAGTCCATACCTGAGTCTATAAGTCTGCAGTCCATACCTGAGTCTATAAGTCTGCGGTCCATACATGAGTCTATAAGTCTGCAGTCCATACATGAGTCTATAAGTCTGCAGTCCATACATGAGTCTATAAGTCTGCAGTCCATACATGAGTCTATAAGTCTGCGGTCCATACATGATTCTATAAGTCTGCAGTCCATACATGAGTCTATAAGTCTTTAGTCCATACATGAGCCTATATGTCTGCAGTCCATACATGAGTCTATAAGTCAGCAGTCCATACCTGAGCCTATAAGTCTGCAGTCCATACATGAGTCTATAAGTCAGCAGTCCATACCTGAGCCTATAAGTCTGCGGTCCATACATGAGTCTATAAGTCTGCGGTCCATACATGAGTCTATAAGTCTGCGGTCCATACATGAGTCTATAAGTCTGCGGTCCATACATGAGTCTATAAGTCTGCGGTCCATACCTGAGCCTATAAGTCTGCAGTCTATACATGAGCCTATAAGTCTGCGGTCCATACCTGAGTCTATAAGTCTGCGGTCCATACATGAGCCTATAAGTCTGCAGTCCATACCTGAGTCTATAAGTCTGCGGTCCATACCTGAGTCTATAAGTCTGCAGTCCATACATGAGCCTATAAGTCTGCAGTCCATACCTGAGTCTATAAGTCTGCAGTCCATACATGAGCCTATAAGTCTGCAGTCCATACATGAGTCTATAAGTCTGCAGTCCATACCTGAGTCTATAAGTCTGCAGTCCATACATGAGTCTATAAGTCTGCAGTCCATACATGAGTCTATAAGTCTGCAGTCCATACATGAGTCTATAAGTCTGCGGTCCATACATGAGTCTATAAGTCTGCGGTCCATACATGAGTCTATAAGTCTGCGGTCCATACATGAGTCTATAAGTCTGCAGTCCATACCTGAGTCTATAAGTCTGCGGTCCATACCTGAGTCTATAAGTCTGCAGTCCATACATGAGCCTATAAGTCTGCAGTCCATACATGATTCTATAAGTCTGCAGTCCATACATGAGTCTATAAGTCAGCAGTCCATACCTGAGCCTATAAGTCTGCAGTCCATACCTGAGTCTATAAGTCTGCAGTCCATACATGAGTCTATAAGTCTGCAGTCCATACATGAGCCTATAAGTCTGCAGTCCATACATGAGTCTATAAGTCTGCAGTCCATACATGAGTCTATAAGTCTGCAGTCCATACCTGAGCCTATAAGTCTGCAGTCCATACATGAGCCTATAAGTCTGCAGTCCATACATGAGCCTATAAGTCTGCAGTCCATACCTGAGTCTATAAGTCTGCAGTCCATACATGAGCCTATAAGTCTGCAGTCCATACATGAGTCTATAAGTCTGCAGTCCATACATGAGTCTATAAGTCTGCAGTCCATACATGAGTCTATAAGTCTGCAGTCCATACATGAGTCTATAAGTCTGCGGTCCATACATGAGTCTATAAGTCTGCGGTCCATACCTGAGCCTATAAGTCTGCAGTCTATACATGAGCCTATAAGTCTGCGGTCCATACCTGAGTCTATAAGTCTGCGGTCCATACCTGAGCCTATAAGTCTGCAGTCCATACATGAGTCTATAAGTTTGCGGTCCATACCTGAGTCTATAAGTCTGCGGTCCATACATGAGCCTATAAGTCTGCAGTCCATACCTGAGTCTATAAGTCTGCAGTCCATACATGAGCCTATAAGTCTGCAGTCCATACCTGAGCCTATAAGTCTGCAGTCCATACCTGAGTCTATAAGTCTGCAGTCCATACATGAGTCTATAAGTCTGCAGTCCATACCTGAGTCTATAAGTCTGCAGTCCATACATGAGTCTATAAGTCTGCAGTCCATACCTGAGTCTATAAGTCTGCAGTCCATACATGAGTCTATAAGTCTGCAGTCCATACATGAGTCTATAAGTCTGCGGTCCATACATGAGTCTATAAGTCTGCGGTCCATACATGAGTCTATAAGTCTGCGGTCCATACCTGAGTCTATAAGTCTGCAGTCCATACATGAGTCTATAAGTCTGCAGTCCATACATGAGTCTATAAGTCTGCGGTCCATACATGAGTCTATAAGTCTGCAGTCCATACCTGAGCCTATAAGTCTGCAGTCCATACCTGAGTCTATAAGTCTGCAGTCCATACCTGAGTCTATAAGTCTGCAGTCCATACATGAGCCTATAAGTCTGCAGTCCATACATGATTCTATAAGTCTGCAGTCCATACCTGAGTCTATAAGTCTGCAGTCCATACCTGAGTCTATAAGTCTGCAGTCCATACCTGAGTCTATAAGTCTGCAGTCCATACATGAGCCTATAAGTCTGCAGTCCATACCTGAGTCTATAAGTCTGCAGTCCATACATGAGCCTATAAGTCTGCAGTCCATACCTGAGTCTATAAGTCTGCAGTCCATACCTGAGTCTATAAGTCTGCGGTCCATACCTGAGTCTATAAGTCTGCAGTCCATACCTGAGTCTATAAGTCTGCAGTCCATACATGAGTCTATAAGTCTGCGGTCCATACATGAGTCTATAAGTCTGCGGTCCATACATGAGCCTATAAGTCTGCAGTCCATACCTGAGTCTATAAGTCTGCAGTCCATACCTGAGTCTATAAGTCTGCAGTCCATACCTGAGTCTATAAGTCTGCAGTCCATACCTGAGTCTATAAGTCTGCGGTCCATACATGAGTCTATAAGTCTGCGGTCCATACATGAGTCTATAAGTCTGCAGTCCATACCTGAGTCTATAAGTCTGCAGTCCATACCTGAGTCTATAAGTCAGCAGTCCATACATGAGTCTATAAGTCTGCAGTCCATACTTGAGCCTATAAGTCTGCAGTCCATACATGAGTCTATAAGTCTGCAGTCCATACATGAGTCTATAAGTCAGCAGTCCATACCTGAGCCTATAAGTCTGCAGTCCATACATGAGTCTATAAGTCTGCAGTCCATACCTGAGTCTATAAGTCTGCAGTCCATACATGAGTCTATAAGTCTGCGGTCCATACATGAGTCTATAAGTCTGCGGTCCATACATGAGTCTATAAGTCTGCAGTCCATACATGAGTCTATAAGTCTGCAGTCCATACCTGAGTCTATAAGTCTGCGGTCCATACCTGAGTCTATAAGTCTGCGGTCCATACCTGAGTCTATAAGTCTGCGGTCCATACATGAGTCTATAAGTCTGCAGTCCATACATGAGTCTATAAGTCTGCAGTCCATACCTGAGCCTATAAGTCTGCAGTCCATACCTGAGTCTATAAGTCTGCAGTCCATACCTGAGTCTATAAGTCTGCGGTCCATACCTGAGTCTATAAGTCTGCAGTCCATACCTGAGCCTATAAGTCTGCAGTCCATACCTGAGTCTATAAGTCTGCGGTCCATACATGAGTCTATAAGTCTGCGGTCCATACCTGAGTCTATAAGTCTGCAGTCCATACATGAGTCTATAAGTCTGCAGTCCATACATGAGTCTATAAGTCTGCAGTCCATACATGAGTCTATAAGTCTGCAGTCCATACCTGAGCCTATAAGTCTGCAGTCCATACCTGAGTCTATAAGTCTGCAGTCCATACCTGAGTCTATAAGTCTGCGGTCCATACCTGAGTCTATAAGTCTGCAGTCCATACCTGAGCCTATAAGTCTGCAGTCCATACCTGAGTCTATAAGTCTGCGGTCCATACATGAGTCTATAAGTCTGCGGTCCATACCTGAGTCTATAAGTCTGCAGTCCATACATGAGTCTATAAGTCTGCAGTCCATGCATGAGTCTATAAGTCTGCAGTCCATACATGAGTCTATAAGTCTGCGGTCCATACATGAGTCTATAAGTCTGCGGTCCATACATGAGTCTATAAGTCTGCGGTCCATACATGAGTCTATAAGTCTGCAGTCCATACCTGAGTCTATAAGTCTGCAGTCCATACCTGAGTCTATAAGTCTGCGGTCCATACCTGAGTCTATAAGTCTGCGGTCCATACCTGAGTCTATAAGTCTGCGGTCCATACATGAGTCTATAAGTCTGCAGTCCATACATGAGTCTATAAGTCTGCGGTCCATACATGAGCCTATAAGTCTGCGGTCCATACCTGAGCCTATAAGTCTGCAGTCCATACATGAGCCTATAAGTCTGCAGTCCATACCTGAGCCTATAAGTCTGCAGTCCATACATGAGCCTATAAGTCTGCAGTCCATACATGAGTCTATAAGTCTGCAGTCCATGCATGAGTCTATAAGTCTGCAGTCCATACCTGAGCCTATAAGTCTGCAGTCCATACCTGAGCCTATAAGTCTGCAGTCCATACATGAGCCTATAAGTCTGCAGTCCATACCTGAGTCTATAAGTCTGCGGTCCATACATGAGTCTATAAGTCTGCAGTCCATACATGAGCCTATAAGGGCGGCACAGTGGTGTAGTGGGTAGCACTCTCACCTAGCAGCAATAGGGTTGCCGGTTCAAATCCCAACCACAACACCATCTGCCTGGAGTTTGCATGCTCTCCCTGTGCCTGTGTGGGTTTCCTCCAGGTACTCCGGTTTCCTCCCACACTCCAAAGCTAGGTTAATCAGATCCTGTCTATAAATTGGCCCTATAATGTGTATATGTATATGTGTTTGTAAGCACGTCAGGACCCTACGGGGTAAAATACTGCGCTATATCAAGATGCAACTGAACTCAACTAATAAGTCTACATACATGAGTCTATAAATCTGCAGTCCATACCTGAGCCTATAAGTCTGCGGTCCATACATGAGTCTATAAGTCTGCAGTCCATACATGAGTCTATAAGTCTGCAGTCCATACATGAGTCTATAAGTCTGCGGTCCATACATGAGTCTATAAATCTGCAGTCCATACATGAGTCTATAAGTCTGCAGTCCATACATGAGTCTATAAGTCTGCAGTCCATACATGAGTGTAGGAGAAGGGAGTGGGGTAAAGGACAGTGACTGGAGGGAGGGGTATGTAAATTGACAGAGGCAAGAAGGGTAGGTAAAGGACAGCGGTAGGTAAAGGACAGCAGCTGGAAGGGTATGTAAAGGACAAAGGTATGGGGTTACATAAAGGATAATGATTGGGGATTGGGGGGATTGGGGGGATTGGGGGGATTGGGGGGGGGGGGGTAAGTAAAGGACAATGGAAAGAGGTGTTGGTAATGGACAGTGATTAAAAGGGTAAGTCAAAGGACAGAGACTGGAATGGTATATACAAGACACAGGCAGGACAAGAGGGTAATAGACAGGGACTGGAGCAGAATGTAAAGGACAGGAGCAGTAAGGGTAGCTATATGACAGCAACAATAGGGGTATATAAAGAACATAGACTGGAGTTGTATGTAAATGACAGAGAATGGAGGGGTAGGTATAGGGCAATAGCAAGAGGAGGACATTGGCAGTAAGGGTATGTAGAGGACAATAGCAGTGGGGGTAGGTGGGTAGGTATAGGACAATGGAAAGAGGAGTGGGTAAAGGAACGTGACTGGAGCGTACAGACACAGGAGGGGTAGATAAAGGACAGAAGGGTATGTAAAGTACAGACAGGAAGGGTAGGTAATGAACAGGGAGTAGAGCAGAATGTAAAGCACAGTGATATGAGGGGCTGGTATAGAAGAGTAGGTAGAGGACATATGCAATAAATGAGATTTTGGAGACCCCTTTAGGGAAGACATGTAATCCCCTATGAACAGGACATGGTGCATACACGGTCAGAATTAGGATAATAAAGGCAATGGTCACACTCAAGACTTTGTATTTTCAGACGTGTTCTTGAGCCGTAAGATATTCAATGACGTAACATTTTAAAATAAAGTGTTACCCAAGAATTGATCAATATCCCGGTGATGACCCCCTCTACCCACTGGTTCTAAAGAAGGAATTTTACCAGCACCGTCCCCTCCCGATGGAGATCCTCCAGGATTTTCCCAGATTGGTCAGTCCATTCCCACTCTCTTCTCCAGGAGAACTGGGCTCTCGGCAGTCTCAGCACCGGCTGGTCGGTGGAGACCCCCAGGACAAGACTGTCCATGAAGGTGGGTTTTGTTTTTTTCTTTTTCCTGGAATTGAACCAATAAAGAATAAAAGGAAACATATATTATACATTACCATAATCTGATAATTCAAATGTCCCAATCTGATCCTAAACCAAGCCTGGTCAACCAGTGATTATGTCTGCATTCTTGGACAACATGATGGTGGACTATCTCAATGGTCTTCATGCTGTCTGGGGGGGGGGGGGGGTATGAAAATCTTTCTGAACTGAGAAACTGGAATGAAGGGTTCCATCATCTCTGTAATTGGCCTTCTCATGAGACCAGTCATGATCAGAAGTGAAGGAACCAATGTGTCTAGATGGGGTCTCCCATTCTTCTGATGGCTGACACGTCTCACTCATAAACACCAGAACACATCAGCGGGGCCGGTCTGAGGTAATATGGATCCCCAAACTCAATATTAGAATACCCCACATAAGCAGCTCCTCCTTCTTACTCCCTCTGTGAACAACGAAGACACTAAAGATGGCACCGAGACTATTGGACT
Source organism: Lithobates septentrionalis (assembly GCA_037952835.1). Lineage (NCBI taxonomy): Eukaryota > Metazoa > Chordata > Amphibia > Anura > Ranidae > Lithobates > Lithobates septentrionalis. Next base: position 430,089 of record JBBDGP010003210.1, on the reverse strand, counting down.
GACGTCCTTCCTGACCTCCCCTGATACAACTTCACACCCGTAACAAGAATGATACCATGTGGCCAGAGGCAGTGGATTCAGATTGGTACCAGATTGGAGTCAGAGGAATCCTTAATTGTAATAAATGGTTAAAGGAGGTGAAGTCACCCTGTGACGCCCCATCAGTTGGGGTAGTTCCTGATCACGCAGGTGACACCCAAGGCCAGCTGGTCATTAGCTGTGTTCCACACTGGATGTCACAAGATAGTAGTACTGCGTGTGCAATCTTATCTGGTGTCCTCACGGCCCAAGTACCAAGATCGACCCGCGATAACCTCCTGCGTCAATTTTTGTCACCCCGCTGGGGAGCCTGATGGACAAACATAGGGTTCATTCATCCCAAACTGACACCTCCCGCGGGTCTTTCACACCTACAGAACACAGAAAAAGCTGCCAGAAATTGTGCAAGAAACGGGTCACGCCGCCAGAACCTGCCAAATCATATAATCGGACAAAGTGCAGAGATAACGGCGGCACAAAGACCGCCTGTCCAAAACAGATAGATGTGGAGGAGAGCAAAAGAGAATAAATCATTAATAAATAAACACGTACTGGCTACTACGTTGGGCTCTGCACCAAAGGAGCTGACACTCTAATGTTCCCCCACAGTCACACACTATTATTATTATACATTTATATAGCCCTGACATCAGTCTCTGTACCAGAGGAGCTTACACTCTAATGTCCCCCCACAGTCACATCCTCACACACAGTGGGGTCCCCATTGGTGAGAGAAGATGACCCTAGCACTAAAGGACTACAAAGCTAACCAGTTATCCACCACACTGTCCTTACTGAGTTATTAATTACAAAATAAAAAGAAAAAAACAATCTAAACTTCCCCTTCTTGTAGCCCTGGGGGTAACACAAGACAGTAATTGCCCCATTTCTCCAGGATAAAGAGGTAAGACACTTACCGGAAGTAATAGAAGAGAACAGTGACCAGTGACACCAGAAGGACACTGACAACGCAGGACAACGCAATCACCACCAGCAGGAAGGCTACGGGAGACAGTATGTTATATATCTCTATAACACCCCAATACACATCATTCTGACCCACCACTTCCCATTATCACCCATACTGAGCAATTACACCCCAATACACCCCATCCTGAGCCGTCACACCCCAATACACCCCTTTCTGAGCCATCACACCCCATTAAAACCCATCCTGAGCCATTTACAACCCAGTACACACAATTCCGAGCCATACTGCAATATACCACATCCTAAGCCATCACAGCCCAATATGTTCAATCCCATTCTGTCACACCCCCGATGCACCCCATCCTGAGCCATCACAATCAATTAAAACCTATCCTGAGCCAACACACCCCAATACATACTATGGTGAGTGAACAAACCCCATTATAACCCATCCTGAGCCACCACACCCCAATACATCCTATGGTGAGTGAACAAACCCCATTATAACCCACCCTGAGCCACCACACCCCAATACATCCTATGGTGAGTGAACAAACCCCATTATAACCCATCCTGAGCCACCACACCCCAATACATCCTATGGTGAGTGAACAAACCCCATTATAACCCACCCTGAGCCACCACACCCCAATACAACCTATGGTGAGTGAACAAACCCCATTATAACCCATCCTGAGCCACCACACCCCAATACAACCTATGGTGAGTGAACAAACCCCATTATAACCCATCCTGAGCCACCACACCCCAATACATCCTATGGTGAGTGAACAAACCCCATTATAACCCATCCTGAGCCACCACACCCCAATACATCCTATGGTGAGTGAACAAAGCCCATTATAACCCATCCTGAGCCGCCACACCCCAATACATCCTATGGTGAGTGAACAAACCCCATTATAACCCACCCTGAGCCACCACACCCCAATACAACCTATGGTGAGTGAACAAACCCCATTATAACCCATCCTGAGCCGCCACACCCCAATACATCCTATGGTGAGTGAACAAACCCCATTATAACCCATCCTGAGCCGCCACACCCCAATACATCCTATGGTGAGTGAACAAACCCCATTATAACCCATCCTGAGCCACCACACCCCAATACATCCTATGGTGAGTGAACAAAGCCCATTATAACCCATCCTGAGCCACCACACCCCAATACATCCTATGGTGAGTGAACAAAGCCCATTATAACCCATCCTGAGCCGCCACACCCCAATACATCCTATGGTGAGTGAACAAACCCCATTATAACCCATCCTGAGCCACCACACCCCAATACATCCTATGGTGAGTGAACAAACCCCATTATAACCCATCCTGAGCCATAAAACCCAACATACGCCAGCCTAAGCCATCATATTCTATTAAAAGCCACTCTGAGCAATCACACCCCAATACAGATACCACATCCTAAACCATCACAGCCAAACACATTCAATCCTAAGTCATCACATCCCAATACACCCTATTCTAAGTCAACCCATCCTGAGCCAAAAACCTTATTAAACCCCATCATGGGCCATCACATACCATTAATATCCATCTGGAAGCATCACATCCTAATACACTCCATGCAGGAGCCACCATACCCCATTAAAACCCATCCTGAGCCATAAAACCCCAAAATACGCCAGGCTTGCCCATCACATTTCATTAAAAGCGATCCTGAGCATTCACACCCCAATACACCGGATTCTGGCCCATCACACCCCATTATAATTCATCCAGAGCCACTACACCCCAATACATCACATCTCCAGCCATTATGCCACAATAAACCACATCCTAAGACATCACAGCCTAACACGTTCAATCCTAAGCCATCACATCTCAATTCACCCCATCCTGAGCCATCACACCCTAATGCACCCCATCCTGAGCCATCACACCCCATCCTAAGCCATCACAACCCAGTACACCCTACCCTGAGCAATCACACCCCAATGCATCATCCTGAGCCATCACACCCCATCCTAAGCCATCACAACCATGCACCCCATCCTGAGCCATCACATCCCAGTACACCCTATCCTGAGCCATCACACCCTAATGAACCTCATCCTGAGCCGTCACACCCCATCCTAAGCCATCACAACCATGCACCCCATCCTGAGCCATCACATCCCAGTACACCCTATCCTGAGCCATCACATCCCAGTACACCCTATCCTGAGCCATCACATCCCAGTACACCCTATCCTGAGCCATCACACCCTAATGAACCTCATCCTGAGCCGTCACACCCCATCCTAAGCCATCACAACTATGCACCCCATCATGAGCCATTACACCCCATCCTAAGCCATCACAATCATGCACCCCATCCTGAGCCATCACATCCCAGTACACCCCATCCTGAGCCATCACATCCCAGTACAACCTATCCTGAGCCATCACATCCCAGTACACCCTATCCTGAGCCATCACATTTCAATTTACCCTGTGCTGAGCCATCACACCCCAACGCACCTATCCTAAGCAATCACACCCACTATGACCCATTCTGTGCCATCACACTTTAATACACCCCATCTTGAGCTATCACACACCATTATAACCTATCTTGAGCCATTACACCCCATCCTGAGCCATCGCACCTCCATACACCCCATCCTGAGCCATCACACCCCAATACACCCCACCATGACCCATTGCACCCCCCCCCCTACACCCCACATCCAAATACACCCCAACCTGAGTAATTGCACCCCCCTACACCCCATCCTGATCCATCACATCCAAATACAGCCCATCCTGAGCCATCACATTCCAATATACCCGCTTCCTGAGCCATCACACCTCAGTATAACCCATCCTGTGCCATTGCACTCCAAAACACCCCATCTTGAGCATCACACACCATTAGAACCCATCTTGAGGCGTTACACCCCAAAACACCCCACCCTGCACTAACACATCCCAATACACCCCACAATATTATGTACCCAATGCATGAGTATGGGAACCTCTCTGAGCACCTATACACTTAACTTCCCTTTCTGTAGGTATGGTGGGGAAGGGGGGGTTACAGTGTACCAATTGGTACCCTTTAGATGGGCAGTTGGATGGCACTCACCCTCTTGGCAGTTGAAGCCGCCATATCCCAGGGGGCATCTGGAAGACAATAGAGGAAGATACAGGAGATGGTCAGTTGATGGTGGGGTAGGTCCAGTTTGCCCGAATGTATGATGAGATCAGTTCATTCATAATGATGTCATACAACGTCCATCCCTCCACACATTGCATGCAGCATTCCCATCGCCGGTGTTAGCGGTGCTCCTCACAGTGACTGGATCAGGAAATAGTCACACTGCTGTGCAAGACGCCAATATAAACATGTATTGGAGTCCATCAAGAGGCACAGGAATTCAGATACAGTTGGGTTATATGGCCCACTTATAGGTGGATTGGACACCGAAAAACAAAAAACTGTAAGCCAGCCACCCCCCCCCCCCCCCCGTATAACCCCCTCCTCTACCCAGAATGCCTCAGTTTTGTAGTAAAATAGTAACAAGAGATTAAATGGAATCTCAGAGGGACCAACGTCTTGTTCTCCTTCATTGAAGGATACAGTCTGGAGATCCAAAAATGAATCCAACTGAGAGGTTGGTGACAGCAAAAACTCTGAGGGCCGCCCTAGGAGGACTAACAGTCAAATCTGAATGGATGAGTTGGGACCCCCTACCAGATAGGGAAACCTGTCAACACGACCAAAGTGAGAGCACTGAGGGTCAACATGACCAGGATGGAGGAGGACACTAGCAAAAAACAGAGGCATGCTGGGTAGAGGCGGGGTTATCCCGGGGCTGGCTTACAATTTGCCGGTTTGCCAGTGTCTAATCCCCCTGTAGGCGGCAGTATAACCCAAGTGACTGTATCTAAATTCCCATGTCCCTCAATGGACGGGAACAAGAAGTGGAGAATTATGCTCACAGCAGGACTCACCTCTGGCACTGACCCTCCGTCCTCCAGAATCCGCTCTCACATGCTGCAAGATGAAATCAGCACAATAAGAAAGGGTCAGAAACCCCCCTCCCACCCCCCTCCCCAGTCAGTTATGTCTGCCCTCTACCCATACAAATCTGCCATTCTATGTGTAATGAAATGTTGGAGAATCTCTTTATCCTGAGAACTTAGGAAGACGTGAGCCAATCAAACCCCAGCAAGTCAGCTGACCTCAATAATCTTACTGCCATTGGCCTCCACCAGTGTCACGCCCAGATGAGCCTCTACTCTATTCCTATACAGTACAACTTATCTCCGTGTGTCTCTCTGGATTCGTTTCACTTGGCGACTGGGGCCTGACCTTCCCTGATTTTATGGTTAAGCCCCGCCCTCTACCAGCCTCCTCCCCAATTGGAAGATCTCATTGGCCAAAAATGACACCCTCATTAGAAAACGACATGCCAGTGGGCAGGGCTGAGCCAGAAAGTCGGAGAAAGTCATCGGGATCAAGTAACAAAGTGAAGCTAAATCAGAGAGGCACACGGAGGAGGGATTGCAGGTAATGGCGGTGAGAACCGCTATAATTTGGAGTCCAGGTTTACTATACGTGTCCTCAGCTGTGGTTCCTGAGTGGCTCCCTATAGTGTTAATGCTGCCTGCTAGTGTCCCTGTAGTGAAGATATATAGGTAGGTACTGTCCCTAAGTGGCCCTGAAATGATAACAAGTAGGTAGGTACTGCCTGTAAATGTCCCTGTGGTGATGCTATGTAGGTAGGTAGGTGCTGCCTGTTAGTGTCTCTGCAGTGAGGAATGTAGGTAGGTACTGCATGTTAGGGTCCCTGCAGTGATGGCTTGTAGGTAGGCAGGTACTGCCTGTAAGTGTCCAGCACTCACCTCTACACGAGCGGTCACTGGGGTCGAATTTATAATATCCATTCTGGCACTTGCAGGTCACAAGCCCGGCGTGGCTCTGACAGTCGCTGGAGGAGGAGTCACATAATGCAAAATCACACAGACTGAGACCTGCGGGAGAGAGACAGAGAGATGAGTCAGCGGAGGGTGGCATCAGATATGGGGGGGGGGCATGGGGGCAACCATGAAGGATGGGAGATACAGGGCTGTGTCTGAAGGACCTAACATGAGAGAGGGGAGATACTGGGCTGTGTCTGAAGGACCAACCATGAGAGAGGGGAGATACTGGGCTGTGTGTGAAGGACCAACCATGAGAGAGGGGAGATACTGGGCTGTGTGTGAAGGACCAACCATGAGAGAGGGGAGATACTGGGCTGTGTGTGAAGGACCAACCATAAAAGAAGGGAGATACTGGGCTGTGTCTGAAGGATCAACCATGAGAGAGGGGAGATACTGGGCTGTGTGTGAAGGACAAACCATGAGAGAAGGAATACTGGGCTGTGACTAAAGGACCTACCATGAGAGAAGGAATACTGGGCTGTGACTAAAGGACCTACCATGAGAGAGGGGAGATACTGGGCCATATCTGAAGGACATACCATGAGAGAGGGGAGATACTGGGCCATATCTGAAGGACATACCATGAGAGAGGGGAGATACTGGGCTGTGTCTGAAGGACCAACCATAAAAGAAGGGAGATACTGGGCTGTGTGTGAAGGATCAACCATGAGAGAAGGGAGATACTGGGCTGTGTGTGAAGGACAAACCATGAGAGAAGGGAGATACAGGGCTGTGTCTGAAGGACCTAACATGAGAGAAGGGAGATACTGGGCTGTGTCTGAAGGACCTAACATGAGAGAAGGGAGATACTGGGCTGTGTGTGAAGGACAAACCATGAGAGAAGGGAGATACAGGGCTGTGTCTGAAGGACCTAACATGAGAGAAGGGAGATACTGGGCTGTGTCTGAAGGACCTAACATGAGAGAAGGGAGATACTGGGCTGTGTGTGAAGGACAAACCATGAGAGAAGGGAGATACAGGGCTGTGTCTGAAGGACCTAACATGAGAGAAGGGAGATACTGGGCTGTGTCTGAAGGACCAACCATGAGAGAAGGGAGATACTGGGCTGTGTCTGAAGGACCAACCATGAGAGAGGGGAGATACTGGGCTGTGTGTGAAGGACCTACCATGAGAGAAGGGAGATACTGGGCTGTGTGTGAAGGACCTACCATGAGAGAGGGGAGATACTGGGCTGTGTGTGAAGGACCTACCATGAGAGAGGGGAGATACTGGGCTGTGTGTGAAGGACCTACCATGAGAGAGGGGAGATACTGGGCTGTGTGTGAAGGACCAACCATAAAAGAAGGGAGATACTGGGCTGTGTCTGAAGGATCAACCATGAGAGAGGGGAGATACTGGGCTGTGTGTGAAGGACAAACCATGAGAGAAGGAATACTGGGCTGTGACTAAAGGACCTACCATGAGAGAAGGAATACTGGGCTGTGACTAAAGGACCTACCATGAGAGAGGGGAGATACTGGGCCATATCTGAAGGACATACCATGAGAGAGGGGAGATACTGGGCCATATCTGAAGGACATACCATGAGAGAGGGGAGATACTGGGCCATATCTGAAGGACATACCATGAGAGAGGGGAGATACTGGGCTGTGTCTGAAGGACCAACCATAAAAGAAGGGAGATACTGGGCTGTGTGTGAAGGATCAACCATGAGAGAGGGGAGATACTGGGCTGTGTGTGAAGGACAAACCATGAGAGAAGGAATACTGGGCTGTGACTAAAGGACCTACCATGAGAGAAGGAATACTGGGCTGTGTGTGAAGGACCAACCATGAGAGAGGGGAGATACTGGGCTGTGTGTGAAGGACCAACCATAAGATAGGGGAGATACTGGGCTGTGTCTGAAGGATCAACCATGAGAGAGGGGAGATACTGGGCTGTGTGTGAAGGACAAACCATGAGAGAAGGGAGATACTGGGCTGTGACTAAAGGACCTACCATGAGAGAAGGAATACTGGGCTGTGACTAAAGGACCTACCATGAGAGAGGGGAGATACTGGGCCATATCTGAAGGACATACCATGAGAGAGGGGAGATACTGGGCCATATCTGAAGGACATACCATGAGAGAGGGGAGATACTGGGCTGTGTCTGAAGGACCAACCATAAAAGAAGGGAGATACTGGGCTGTGTGTGAAGGATCAACCATGAGAGAGGGGAGATACTGGGCTGTGTCTGAAGGATCAACCATGAGAGAGGGGAGATACTGGGCTGTGTCTGAAGGACCTACCATGAGAGAGGGGAGATACTGGGCTGTGTCTGAAGGATCAACCATGAGACAGTGGAGTAACCTACCAGGAAAGAGAGAGGATACTGGGCCATGTCTGAAGGACCTACTATAAGATAGGGGAGATACTGGGCGATATCTGAAGGACTTACCATGAAAGAGAGAAAACACTAGGCTGTATCTGAAGGACCTTCTATGAGATAGGGTAGATAGTGGTGTGCGCAGCCTATGGTATTAAGGTGTGCACCCCAAAGCTCAAGCACACACTACCAATCACTCATGATGTTCAATCAGAAAGGGAAAGGTGCCAGTAAATTACATTTTTACTGGCCCTTTCCACCACTCATCCTAAAACATCCCGCAGCAACAGCCGACGGGAGAGGAGGGAAGCTGGCAGTGCTGCGGGGGGAATGAGGGGGAGCCAGAACAGTAGGGGGAATCTGTTCTGCACAGGGTGATTAGGGTGTGCCTGGGCACACCCTGTGCGCACACCCTATGGTAGATACTGAGCTGTGTCTGAAGGATCTACCATAAAAGAGGGAAGATACAGGGTCATGCCTGAAGAACCTACCATGAAAGAGAGAAGATAATGGCCCATGTCTGAAGGACCTACCATAAGATAGGGAAGATACTAGGATGTGTCTGTAGGACCTACCATGAGATAGGGGAGATACTGGGTTGTGTCTGTAGGACCTACCATGAGATAGGGGAGATACTGGGTTGTGTCTGTAGGACCTACCATGAGATAGGGGAGATACTAGGATGTGTCTGTAGGACCTACCATGAGATAGGGAAGATACTAGGATGTGTCTGTAGGACCTACCATGAGATAGGGGAGATACTAGGATGTGTCTGTAGGACCTACCATGAGATAGGGAAGATACTAGGATGTGTCTGTAGGACCTACCATGAGATAGGGAAGATACTGGGTTGTGTCTGTAGGACCAACCATGAGATAGGGAAGATACTGGGTTGTGTCTGAAGGACATACCATGAAAGAGAGAGAATATACTGGGTCATGTCTGAAGGACCTACCATGAGATAGGGGGGATACTGGGCTGTGCCTGAGGGGCCAACCATGAGAGAGGGAAGATACTGGGGCTGTGTCAGAATGGCCAACCATGAGAGATGGGAGACAACTGGGCTGTGTCTGAGGAGTCAGTCATTTCAGAGAGACGATACTGGGCTGTACCCGAGGGGCCAACCATAAGATAGGGGAGATACTGGGCTGTATCTGAAGGACCTACCATGAGAGATGGGAGATACTAGGCTGTGTCTGCTGAGGGTAGGAAAAGGTTCTCTATAACTGCACTACAGCTTTAAATCAATTTCCCCTTTCTACTGCCTTAAGCTTTCATTCCCTATAGTTCTCTGAGAGAATGTAGAGTAAAATGTATATTTTGCAAATAACATTCCTGACATAAGAATTGTTAAAAAGCTTCTTGAGATATCAATACATTTGCCAGTTTCTTGTGTGATATTTCCGGTATCTATATATACAGTGCCTTGCGAAAGTATTCGGCCCCCTTGAACTTTTCAACCTTTTACCACATTTCAGGCTTCAAACATAAAGATATAAAATTTTTATTTTTGTGAAGAATCACCAACAAGTGGGACACAATTGTGAAGTGGAACGAAATCTATTGGATATTTTAAACTTTTTTAACTAATAAAAAAATGAAAAATGGGGCGTGCAAAATTATTCGGCCCCCTTGGGTTAATACTTTGTAGAGCCACCTTTTGCTGCGATTACAGCTGCAAGTCGCTTGGGGTATGTCTCTATCAGTTTTGCACATCGAGAGACTGAAATTCTTGCCCATTCTTCCTTGCAAAACAGCTCGAGCTCAGTGAGGTTGGATGGAGAGCGTTTGTGAACAGCAGTTTTCAGCTCTTTCCACAGATTCTCGATTGGATTCGGGTCTGGACTTTGACTTGGCCATTCTAACACCTGGATACGTTTATTTGTGAACCATTCCTTTGTAGATTTTGCTGTATGTTTGGGATCATTGTCTTGTTGGAAGATAAATCTCCGTCCCAGTTTCAGGTCTTTTGCAGACTCCAACAGGTTTTCATCCAGAATGGTCCTGTATTTGGCTGCATCCATCTTCCCCTCAATTTTAACCATCTTCCCTGTCCCTGCTGAAGGAAAACAGGCCCAAACCATGATGCTGCCACCACCATGTTTCACGGTGGGGATGGTGTGTTGAGTGTGATGAGCTGTGTTGCTTTTACGCCAAACATATCCTTTTGCATTGTGGCCAAAAAGTTTGATTTTGGTTTCATCGGACCAGAGCACCTTCTTCCACATGTTTGGTGTGTCTCCCAGGTGGCTTGTGGCAAACTTTAGACGAGACTTTTTATGGATATCTTTGAGAAATGGCTTTCTTCTTGCCACTCTTCCATAAAGGGCAGATTTGTGCCGTGTACGACTGATTGTTGTCCTATGGACAGACTCTCCCACCTCAGCTGTAGTTCTCTGCAGTTCATCCAGAGTGATCATGGGCCTCTTGGCTGCATCTCTGATCAGTCTTCTCCTTGTCTGAGCTGAAAGTTTAGAGGGTCAGCCAGGTCTTGGTAGATTTGCAGTGGTCTGATACTCCTTCCATTTCAAAATGATCGCTTGCACAGTGCTCCTTGGGATGTTTAAAGCTTGGGAAATCTTTTTTATAAAGAAATCCGGCTTTAAACTTCTCCACAACAGTATTACGGGCCTGCCTGGTGTGTTCCTTGGTCTTCATGATGCTCTCTGCACTTTCAACAGAACCCTGAGACTATCACAGAGCAGGTGCATTTATACAGAGACTTGATTACACACAGGTGGATTCTATTTATCACCATCAGTCATTTAGGACAACATTGGATCATTCAGAGATCCTCGCTGAACTTCTGGAGTGAGTTTTCTGCACTGAAAGTAAAGGGGCCGAATAATTTTGCACTCACCACTTTTCAGTTTTTTAATTGCTAAAAAAGTTTAAAATATCCAATAGATTTCGTTCCACTTCACAATTGTGTCCCACTTGTTGGTGATTCTTCACAAAAAATAAAAATTTTATATCTTTATGTTTGAAGCCTGAAATGTGGCAAAAGGTTGAAAAGTTCAAGGGGGCCGAATACTTTCGCAAGCCACTGTATGTCAGTGCTGCTGGAAACTCAGGGCCTCTGCAAATATTCCTAACGTGATTTCTGTTTGTTTCGTAAGACCTGAGAGGGATGGGAAAAGGAGCCAACTACCAAGTCAGCCCCTTATCCCATAGTCTCTGCATATTAGGACTTAGTCAAGGTAGACTTGTAACAGTTCTTGATAACTTTGAAATTTTTGATAATTAATCCAGGTTTCCCATATATTCGAAAAACTGGAGATCCTATCCTGGGTGGTGTATATCAGCTCCTCCATCGCTGCTATATGAATAATACGTGATGCCCATTGAAGGGGTTGATTTGGACCTCCAATGGACCGGTAAACAAAGCCTAGCAGCCTTAATCATATGCATGGCCACCGAGGTATAGTATCTTTTCCGGGGTGTTTTGGAAAGGTGAAGGGGGTACTGTGCTGGTGAAAACTCCAGTGGGAGCGAGGAGATCGCCGTCCTCGCATCGTGCACTTTACGCCAGTATGGCTGAATCAGTGGGCACGTCCACCATCTATGGAGAAAAGTGCCTAAATCTTGTTCGCATCTCCAGCACCGGTCTGAGACCATCGGAACAAACTTGTGAAGCAGCTCTGGTGTCTTATACCACCTCGTTGTAATTTTATATCCATTTTCCTGGGTGAGAAGAAAATAAAGTAGATATGGCACCGTTCAATATCCGCGTTTAAAAACTCCCAACTAAATAGATAAATTAGTGAATATGTAAGTGTTGGTGCAATTACCTTTACAGTGTCCTATTGACCAAAGGAAATACACATATGATATGTTATAAAACTATTATAAGCAAAGTAAATAACTCTGTGCTGATACACTAAAATCAATGAATTCCCACTAAAAATTACTATAAAACATTACATGATTCCATTTGTGATTAAAAGTGCTTTAGTGCAAAACTTTGTGGATTAAAGTTGAAAATCTAAATTTAAAAGTAAAATTACAAATAAAGAATACAATATTGCCGATATATGTGCAGTCCTAAAATTTTTAGGTATCCGAAAATAAGGTGCTTCTGTGCTGGTGAAAAACAATATAGTTCACTTTATAAAGGTGATCACAGCATGCGTGCTTTTTCCGTGCTCTTTTTGTGGCCGCACTCACCGGAACTCCCCCCCCCCCCCCCTTGGGGTATGGAGCATTCACAGTATCTGCCACTGTGCAGAAATCTGAGGGCTGGATATTTCCTGGTGTGTTAATAGTTGCCAATCCTGTCCCAAATTCAGTAAAATACAAAAAAAAAGCATTTGTTGCTGACACAAAGACCGGTGACCGGAATTGATGCAAAAGCGTGTGCTGACCCCGCTCTACTCGTTTCGTCACTCTGACGTCAAAATGAAAGTCGCCTCAGAAAGAAACAGATCGTTCGTGGTGGTTCTGCGGAGAGACTCGGAACACATCCCCAGTGCAGCAAGCCGTGTGGTCTCCCCTAGATGCGTTTGAACATTCTGTCTTTGTCCATAGGCATTTTCCTGGGTGTTCACATACATAGAACCTTTGTGTATATAGAAGTGAATGCGATCCCAGCCAGCTTCCCCTATCGCTTTGTCCAACTCAGTCTCCCAGAATGCGTGTTCTAAGCATAAAGAAGTATAAGGTTCTCCAAACATTGAGGCGTAAAGCACCGAAATCACATGATCCTGGGGAGATGAGCTTGAACACAGCGATTCAAAGACAGTAGGGGCTTTCGTGAAGCCTCCTCTGCTCGCTGTATTGTCTAGATAATGCTTTAGTTGTAGGTAGGCCCAAAAAGGGAAAGACTTGGTTTCAGATAATGCTGCGAGTTCCCCTTGCCGGAGAAAACTACCCCTGGAGAAAAAATGTTTAGCTTGCATCTCTGCATAAGGCCACTTAGTAGATAAAAAAGCCTTAGCAATACCTGGGGGAAAGTCTGGGTTACCCTTGATGGGAGTGATCGTGCAGTCTTTGGCTGAAAGCGCATGAACTTTACAGGCCCTTTCAAAGGCATGAAGAGTTGCCCCGATCAGAGGGTGTGACTGAATGTTGGGTGATATGTGTTTCTTAGAGAGCCAAGGAGTTAGGCGAAGCTCAGCCTCCGAGATCAATTGGTCAAGCAGTACCCAGCCCTTACATTTGGTATGGATTCTCCAGTCCACTACCCGGGCAAGATGAACAGCCCAGTAATAACGATGCAGATCAGGAAGGCCAATGCCTCCCCCAGATTTTGGCAACACCAGCTTCGCCCATCCAATTCGTGCCGCTCTGGTTACCCATAGAAAAGCCCTACACATCCTCTTATATGCTGCGAAAAAAGAAGGCGGCAAGCGGATCGGCATATTCTGCAGTTTATACAGCAGGCGGGGAAGCACAGTCATTTTGAGAATTGAAGCCCGTCCAAACCAGGAGATGGTAGGTACAGTACATCCCACCTTTGCAGGTCCTGCTGTATATTTTTAAGTTCTGAGAGAAAGTTTTTTTCATATAGGTCTGTAAGTTTACCAGGGAGTTGGACCACCCAATAGGTGATGGCATCTGCTTTCCAACGGAAAGGGAAGTTTGTCTGACATAGGTGTACAAGCTCAGGGGGTAGAGAAATGTTCAGTGCAAAATATTTTTTGAGTAGTTGATTTTTAAGTTCAAAATAAGTTGAAAGTGTTCTAGGATCTGCATTAGATTGGGTAAGGACATCAATGGGGATGAGAGGAAGAGCAGGATATCAACCGCAAAGGCGGCAATCTTGTATTCTGGTTGGTGGACCTCAATGCCTTTTATGTTTGGATTTGCCCGAATGCAGCGCAAAAGAGGTTCCAGAGTAAGGATATAGAGTAAAGGAGAAAGGGGGCATCCCTGTCTGGTTCCATTATGGATGGGGAAGACGTCCGACAAGTGGCCATTGACCTGAACTCTGGCTCTTGGATTGGCGTATAGCTACATCAGTGGGGTCTTTGCTCTCTTTGGGGATCACCGAGATGTATGCCTCCAACAGGCTGCTGGAGGAGCAAGGGGTATCAGATAGTGTGTTGAAGGCCTTAAAGAAACCTGGAGCTAAAAGGTCTGCAAAGCTTTTGTAAGGTGTATTATGTAGCAGCGCTCAAGTCCATTAATATAAAGGTAGGCCAATGCTGTATGGTGGAGATGTATAAATTATAAGTCTATTGTAAAGTCTATTGAAAATCCGTGATGGGAGATAGATATACAGGCCAGGGGAATCTTGATAGACACAGTACTAAGGGCAGCTTCCTGTTGAGTGAAGTCAACTCTCCATAGCAATCATAAAAAAACAAAGAGAAAGCGCCTCTAAGTACAAGTGTTTAATAAAGTATAAAAAGCACATATTCGCACTTACATCAAGGTATGTGGGTAACAGCTTCCAATGAGAACTTAATCCAGGTATCGTCGAAAATCCGTGTGTAGGGGGCTAAGATGTGAACCGAGCGGATGGCCGCGGACCTCCGCACGGAGAAGCCGGCTGCAGTGCGGTAAGGCTGGATGGACACCTCCGCGTTCCAGCAAGACACACGTGAGTGTTGACGTCACCCGGACAGTTCAGGTAGACGGGGATCCACTACGCGTTTCTGAGCATGCGCGAGGCTCTCAACGGGCATGCGCGCTCCTTTATCAAGTGCAAAGCTTTTGTAGTACTGCGCCGTGAAGCCATCTGGCCCTGGACTCTTCCCAGGTATCGTGCCCTTAAGGACCTCCTCCCATTTCTCTGATGACAACGGGGCTTCTAGAGGCCTTCCAGTCACTAACAGCTAGCAGGCAAGGGCTTTATTTGCCCAGAAAGTCTCTTATCATATCCGATTGTGTATTTGCTGTGATTGTGCTAAGTTCATTGGAATTGATGTCATACAGTTTGCTATAGAAGGCGTTTCACTTTCCAGCAGGACAATGACCCCAAACACACTGCTAAAGCAACACTTGAGTGGAAATGGAAATGTGTGGGAATGGCCTAGTCAAAGCCCAGACCTCAGTCCAATAGAAACTCTGCTGTCAGACTTAAAGATTGCTGTTCACAAGCGCAAACCATTCAACTTGAAGGAGCTGGAGCAGTTTTGCCAGGAAGAATGGGCAAATATCCCAGCGGTAAGATGTGGCAAGCTCATAGAGACTTATCCAAAGTGTCTTGGAGCTGTGATAACGGCAAAAGGTGGCTCTACAAAGTATTGACTTTAGGGGGGTGAATAGTTATGCACATTGACTTCTTCTGTTATTTTGTCCTATCTGTTGTTTGCTTCACAATAAAAACAAAAAAAAAAAATCTTCAAAGTTGTGGGCGTGTTCTGTAAATTAAATGATGCAAATCCTCAAACAATCCATGTTAATTCCAGGTTGTGAGGCAACAAAAAATGCTAAGGGGGGTGAATACTTTTGCAACGCACTGTAGCTAGGGAGTCTGCGGTGACGGCGTAGGCCGCCGCACTACGGTCCGTGGCTTGAGATGCGGCGTGCGATTCAGCGCGCCGTGTGCGGAACATTGCAGCGGTATGCTCTTGCTGGGCTGGGTGGATGAGTCCAGTTGGGACCGGGTGGCCAAATGGCTTCTTCTGGTCATCTTTGGGCCGAGGTTCTCCCACTTATGAGAGGCTAATCAGAAGCTCTGGACAGCGGAGCTCTCCTTCTATGCTGCCATCTTGCTCCAGTGCTAGGCCACGCCCCTTTGCGTTTTATTTTACATGTTGTACGGCGAGGTGAATTCACTGGAAGTGTACAGCAGCTGTGGAGTACTAATTAGTATACTTTATAGTTTATTTATAGCACATAACACTTTAGGTAGTTGGCGCTAATTGTCTTTTATACGAGAGAATGTAGACTGCCAGAGTGTGGAAATCTCAGCAGTTTCTTCATTAATTTGTACATTTTATTTGCATATTACTTGGAAATAAATTTAGAATGGAGCTGTGATGAGATCCATAAGAGTTGAAGATTTGCAAAGGCTCTGATGGAAGCTTTTCACTCTACTGGGCTTTACCTACATTGGGTGCCTGTGATTGTTCATCGGGCTCCATCTCTAAGTATAAAGTAAAACGAATCTCCAGCTAAAACTTGGTTTTCAGTTTTAGATGGAGTGTAGAAGGATTGGACCCTCTGTCGGAGTATTAAAAAAAGATATTTGTGGGGTCTTCGAAATGTGTCAACTGAGATCCATCTCTGCCATGTCTTCCTGAGCTCATGGGAGGTCTACCAAGGCATCACTTTCCTGCCTTGATCTCTGACTCCACCACATCCCATTCCTCACTGACCCCCCCCCACCCCCACTCCAGGCACCACCTATACCGGAGTGGCCGGAGAGCCCCAACATGTTACACAGATCCTCCCACATCTTACTCTGGTAGACGTCTGTTGCAAGAAGGGAGATACAGGAGCCATTGCCCTCCTCACACCTAAGTGCCGAGACGGTCAGTTCTTCCCGCAGTTCCTCCTCGGTGATCTCATGAAGCATGGAGAAGGAGTGGACGATGGTCATGTGTCCTTCACTGGGTCTACCAGAAGAACAAACCGGAATAACATGATAACATACAAGAAGGGGAAGGACAGGTCCACACATGATTACAGAGGAGGCCTGGAGGAAAGGTACATCCCATGACTTGAAGAGCCCGAAGGGAAGGCCGATATGACACATGATGGGTGTCAGGATACGTATGGCATCCAGAACAAAAGTCTTTGTCACGTTTGGAATCCACACGCAACATATAGATGCAATACTACTCACATACTATAATGTGCCTTCTGTGGTATCTATCACAACCACAACGTACTGTTAAAATGTACCAAATTTATTAACATATTTTTATTTTTAAAAAAAACATATAACACAAAATATTGATTCATTACACTAATTTCAACCCCCTTTGCTAGACCCCAAACTCATATCCGATATAGTTATTGGGTTTAAAAGGTCACCCGCATCAACAACTATTTATATAAAACATCAAAATAGAAACAATATGTTAGTGGTGGGAGGAGCTCTATTTCTTGACGCATTTCGAAGACCACAAGTCCTCTTCCTCAGGAGATGAATGGTCTTGGTACGATGTACAAAGCTCAGTCCACACCGGTTAAAATTTCATTTATATCATACTGCCGAGACACCAATCCAGTTCCCAAAGCTGTGGACCACATGAGGCATAACGCATGCCGAAATTCCATTCCTAAAATCAATTCCACATAGAGCCAGGCAAATCAGATTTGTTAAAAAAGATGGGGTAGGAAGATATCACAGATACGAACATCCAGGGCAGCAATGATGGATATAAGCAGGGTAAAGATCGTTCCCATATGTGTATTAATCATGAATGATCCTCCCTCCCCCACTTCAAGATTTTCTTTTGCAGGCTTTGGATTTCTGTCTGGCCAGAAATTATTTCTGGTATGACGGGAAATTCTTTCTGCAAATACTTGGAGTGGCCATGGGAGCTCCTTTTGCGCCCGGTGTTGCCAATATTTTTATGGCATCGTGGGAGGAGGATTTTATCTTTGGTGGCAGACCGGTGTTCTGCCGAGAAAGTTGCGCTCGGCGGATAAGGACCCCCCCTGCGCAGTAGGATCCGGCGGAAATAGCCGAAGGTGAATAGCTGAAAATCAGCTGTACACGGCGCCTGTAAGAGGGCCCCTCGCGGGCTCGCTTCGCTCGGCTCTTTTAGATTCCCCCTCTAGGTCCACTTGGATGGTGGGGAAGGAACCTGGACCCAGAGCGCAGGCGCCGTGTACAGCTGATTAAAAAGTTTGAGCTTCGGCTATCTCCGGCGGCTGACAGTAGGTCGTACTGCGCAGGCGCTGCACCTGCGCAGTACAGGGGGGGAACTTATCCGCCGAGGGAACTTTCTCGGCAAGACACCGGCTCAGCGGGACTGCTACCAAAGATACATTGATGACTCTATCATGATATGGGAGGGGGACATGACTAGCCTTCAGCTAGTCATGTCCAGGCTCAATGGTACCAATAAGGGGATTCATTTGTCTTGGAATGCTGATGCTGGAAGCATAGCCTTCCTAGATTTGGAAATATTCAAACAGGGAGACAGTTTTAAAACTAAAAATTATTTTAAACCTACTGACAGGATTGGTTTTATACTGTTAGACAGCTGTCACCAGGGGCGGACTGACCATTGAGCCACTCGGGCACTGCCCGAGGGCCCTGGGCCACTAGGGGGCCCCATCAGGGTTGCCAGCCTCAGTAAAACCAGGGACAGTATGTATAAATCTGTGTTTTTTTTACATCTGTCTGTGTATATTGTGTGCACATGTATGTGTATACTGTGTGTGTGTATACTGTGTGGCCCTATAATCTCCTATTGCCTGGGGGCCCCATGAGTTATCAGTCCGCCCCTGGCTGTCACCATCAGCCTTGGCTATCTAATGTCCCCAGAGGACAGTTCTTTCGTCTACGGAGGAACTGTACCTTGGATTCGGACTACTCTTCACAGGCGAATGTATTGGCTGACCGCTTTTTTCAAAAAGGGTTACCCCGGGGAGCAGATAACAAGTGATATGGACAAGGTCGGGGATTTAGATCGTGCTTCTTTAGTTGCCAATTCAGATAAAAATGAGAAACCCAAGGGCGACTTTGAATATAAAATTATCCTTGGTTACAACATCCAACATAAAAAGTTTGAGAGGATTGTCAGGAGGGACTGGGATATTCTTAAAAAGGACAGTGTTTTGGGCACAGTATTGCCCTTACGCCTGAGATTCGTTTACAGAAGACCCCCAATGTTAAGGGACATTTTAGCACCTAGTGTTCTGTCCACCAGATGTTTTATACTGGTTATTTGTACCTGTGTTGTTAAATTGACATGCAAAATGTGTAATTTACTTAAGACAATCATATGTGGTGTGCAGGATCCATCTAGCGTTCCTTTTTTGGTATTGCTGCAGTTCTGTTTAATTGTTTATTGTATGTGTAAATAGGGAAGTTGTCAGCAAGCAGGGAATTCTGGGTAGAATCTTAACAGGAAGTGAACCATCCACCATTCTTTTCAACACATTGCAGGAAGCAAGTCATGCCTTTCTCAATCTATCGCCATCACCCCTTAGAGAACTTAAAAAGTAAGTTTTTATTATCTCATCTTGTACTGTATATCGTTGTTTATGCAATGTATGCTGTATTGTATGCAATATTATACTTGTTGAAGTCTATTTCTGTTATTTGTAGTTTCACCTGGCTTGTTCTAATAAAACTGAGATCAAAGTGTAGCGGTGGAAGATTTATGATCTACCGTCTGATAGGTAAATTTAGTGAATTGCTCGTTAGGGGAGTTAGATTTGCCTCTGTTCCAGCTTGGATGACGTTGTGTGTGGTTCCACACTGAGCCGGTGGGTGTCGCTGTTACCATTGGCTGGTGTTGGAAGGGCAACGTGTTGAAGCGTATGGATGCTTCTCTTTCCTGGAGACAACTCAGTGGAGGTGGTCCTCCGAGTTGCATTCTGGGAGAGGGTATTTATGGGACAGACGCCATGTTTTGAGGTTCATTTTCAGCTACCTGCCGGCCCTCCTAGCCGACAGGTATGCATTAGAGTGCTACCTCGTGGTCCTCCATTCCGGAGGCCCGCGCCACTGCGGCGCGTGGATGGGCCCAGAAGCATGTCTGGGGCCTACCATAGCAGTGGAGGAACGGTCCTGAGCTGTCTATCCTGAGTGAAGAAGCTGGACAACCGAGAAGATCCCAGGGGAGGACCCGTCATGGAAGGATCATGCAAAGTGCTGGTCTGAAGAGGAGCCTGGTGACTCGGTTGAAGGACATATACTAAAGTTAACCTACCACATAGTACTGCCGGGTTGGCTTAGAGGTCCAAGTACTGTGTCTGACATTCACTGCAAAAATTAATACATCCTGTGGCAGAGGATCGTACGGGTTTATTTCAAACAAGTCTGTGGCAGAGACTTTTGTTCGTGCTATGTACTGGCTGCTAGGCAAGTGAGAGAGGCCTATCCAGACGGGCAAAGATTGTGTCCCACAAGGGGATTACATCCGATTACAATATTCAACTTTAAAGGACGTTCTCAAGAATCCTAAAGAAAGGTATTTGAGCTTCCCTGCAGTTTCCTTCCTGCCTCTTTCCTGCTACTTCCTTCGTTACTTGGTTCAATAAAGCATTGAAAACGTACTCAAGTGTTGGTGCTTATATCGTCCAGAGGTAAACTCAACTGAACCCTAGACCCGGTGCCGGTGAAACAGGGGTGTCGAGAGTAAAGGTAACAAGCCTGCTTAAACCAGCAGCTCCACCGAGAGTTAGTGCTACAAAATAAATATGGTATCTACAGTTATTGGGATAAGAAGGTTTAGCTATCTGTCCCAGAGACAGAACACCTAGTGTAGTGGACCCCCCCCCCCCCCCCAGATAAAACAAAAAAAACAGGATTTTCAATTTCCTGTCAGGCTTTTATGCCTGCGGGAAATGTACAGCATGTAAAAAATGCAAATTAAAAGGAGAAAGGATTTCACAGCATCTGTTACGAGTTATCAGATTAAAAACTTTCTCACGTGCAATACAGCTGGTGTGGTTTACATGTTGCAGTGCGATTGCGGGCTCCAATATATAGGTAGGACCTCCAGACCTATGGGAGTCCGCATATCCGAACATGTAAATAATATCGAAAGAGGATTAATTACACAAACGTTTTTAAACATTTTAGAATTTTTCATGGCAGGAACCTCAAATGTTTACAGTTTTGGGGTATAGAGCGAGTAAACCCACATTGGAGAGGAGGAAATTTTATTAGGCAGCTAAGCCACCTCAACTGTTTTATATCCAACAGGTCTTATCATATTTTTTATATTTCATTTATTATCTTTTATAATAGAGATGTTTTTCAGTAAATATAGGTGTATCTGTATATGATATGTATCTTATTTGTTTGTTGCAGAGATGGCAGCGGGGTTGGACTTCCGTTTTGATCTTATTATTTTTTAACACGTAACGTTTTAGATTCATGCACTTACCCATATTGAAGTGTATTATGCTTATGTTTTATAACAATGGCTGGTAGGTAGATAGTACTAGGAGGTGTCCCCGTTTATTTAGTGAGACATAGAGATACATTGGACTTCCGGTCCCGCTACCGTTTGTAGGGATATTCCCTACATTCAGGCGTTGATAGGAGTAAGTTCAGCATCGTTCGGTTACCATGGAAGTTCCTCTGACTTCCACTGTTTATAGCCTTCGCTGACACTCTCCGTTGGCTTAAAAGCCGCTGGGCTACTGTCAGGCTCCACCCCTCGCTGACGAAGTCCAATCAGGACGTAACGCCGCGTACGGGGGGAGGAGCTTACACACAGATGTCACCTGCTGCCATACTCTGCTCGGAGCTCACTCGATCGCGGTGTTGTGTATTCACACGCTATGTGCTCATGAGCACTTTTTATGTCTACGATGTTTTTCAATAAACTTATGGAGTAAACTTGTGGAGTGCACTTAGATTGTACCTTCATTTTTTATACACATATGGGAACGATCTTCACCCTGCTTATATCCATCATTGCTGCCCTGGATGTCCGTATCTGTGATATCTTCCTGTGGGACAACTATACTATCTGGCTCCACTGAGGACCTTCAAGATACCATCAGGAATTGCCATTATCCCTGTGGGGACACATGTGAGTTTGACCTTCTGTTTACAGAGGTCCACACTATCTGGTAAGCGCATTTTTGTATATTTTTTGGTGAAGCTGATTATGACTGAATACATCATTGGAGCCAATACATCGTTTCTCTGCTGTAAGGATATCTGACAGGAATATAACCTAGATGTGCATTGGACTTTTTTAATAGGTTTTATTTGCTTCAGTTTTATGAACATTTGCGCTGCACTTACCCCATCGTTTTTTATATCGTTTTTAGGCATATGTGATTACCTTAAGTGTTCAGCTTGCATTTATTTTAGCCTTTGTATTGTTTGCACTGATTGCTCTACATTTTACAGATCAGATTTGTTGATAAATATTCAGATGACTTCCAGGTTGTTGGCCAACAAGAGGCACATCTTTGTGTGGATGGATGGACATTTGTGGAGACCTAACCAACACGTACAGATGATCTGGCAGCTTGGGGTTCAATCGTTGGTGCTGAATTGATTTAAAGCCAATGAATGGTGGTATATGGATGCCAGGAATAAACATGAGGGTCTGGACCCAGATCTTACTCCTGTCACCTAAAAGATGGATGTAGGACTTGAAGACTTAACTTCAGCCAATGAAGCACAAAATGTGGTGTTGGTGGGTCGGGGGGGGGGGGTGGGGTTCACAACACAAGGTAGAAGCCACCCGAATCTAGATGTCCACATGAAATTAAGGGGAAAAAAAATAAAGACAGAGAACCAAATGATCATCTCAAGTTCCCCTTTCATCAGGGCTTAGGCTTAATTAATATCAGGGTTGGTTTTATGTGGACTCTATAAAACCTCCTGGAGGACAATTCCACCAGAAGAAATAACCATGCCAGCTCATTTGATAGAGATTCTGGCATCAGGAGTGGCGATACACTTGCTGGTAACAATAGTTCTGGCACTTCTGATACCAGGATCTTTATTACAAGTCAACTAAGATGGCACAGTTATTATTCCAAAAGGGAGTGTCCTCCAAGAGGTTCTACAGAGTCCATTTAAGAATTTCTGACATTAAATAAGCGTGGTGGCCACCATTGTTCTTCCTCCTGTAGCGCTGGTAGATTTTAATCTACCGCTGATAGGTAAATTTAGTGGGTCGCTTATTAGAGGAAGTTAGATTTGCCTCTGTTCCAGCTTGGCTGACGTTGCGTGTGGTTCTACATTGTGCCGGTGGGTGTCGTTGTCACCATGGGTCGGTGTTGGAAAAGCAACGTGTTGAAGCGTATGAGTGCTCCTCTGTCCTGTAGATAACTCGGTGGAGGTGATCCTCCGAGTTGCATTCTGGGAGAGGGTATTTATGGGACAGACGCCATATTTTGGGGTTCGTTTTCAGCCACCTGCTGGCCCTCCTGGCCGACAGGTATGCACTAAGAGTACCACCTCGTGGTCCTCCGTCCCAGAGGCCCACGTCGCTGCGGCGTGTGGGTGGGCCCAGAAGCCTGTCTGGGGCCTACCACAGCAGCAGAGGAATGGTCCTGAGCTGTCTATCCTGAGTGACGAAGCTGGACAACCGAGGAGATCCCAGGGGAGGAGCCGTCATGGAAGGATCATGCAGAGTGCTGGTCTGGAGAGGGGCCTGGTGACTCGGTTGGAGGACGCATTCCGAAGTAATCTTACAGTATAGTACTGCCGGGTTGGCTTAAAGGTTCAAGTACTGTGTCTGACATTCACTACAAACCAATACATCCTGTGGCAGAGGATCGTACGGGGTTTGCTTCAAACAAGTCTGTGGCAGAGACTTTAGTTCGTGCTACGTGCTGGCTGCTAGACAAGTGAGAGAGGCCTATCCAGGCGAGCAAAGATTGAATCCCACAAGAGGAGTGTTTTCAACCACAAGTGATCAATCCCAGAGAAATGTTCTAAAGAATACTAAAGAAAGGTATTTGAGCTTCCCTGCAGCTTTCCTTCTACCTCTTTCCTGCTACTTCCCTTGTTCGTTTATAAAAGCATTGGAAAACCTACTCAGGTGTTTGGTGCTTATATCGTCCGGAGGTAAACTCAACGGAACCCTAGACCCGATGCCGGTGAAACAAAGGTATCGAGAGTGAAGGTAACAAGCCCGCTTAAACCAGCAGCTCCACCGAGAGTTATTGCTACACTCCTATCAACAACAAAGGATTATGGAATTTGAGATGATTGCTTGGCATTTTTAATACCTCATGTGGAATACAATCCATGTTATGTCTCTTGTGGTTCTCCTTTTCTAGAACCGAATTGTTTTTCTCTGTGGAATGATAGGACTGATATTTTAACCGGTTTGGACTAAGCTTTGTACAATATACTAAGACCTCTATTCATCTCCTGAGGAAGTGGACACACGTCTACGAAATGTGTTGAGAACGAGAGCTCCTCCCACCACTATTGCATCGCCATTGTTACTCTTTTGACATTTTATGGTTGTTGATGCGGGGTGACCCTTAAAATCAACAGCTGTAGGTGATATGAATTTGGTGGGGTCGAGTAAAGGAGTTTGAATATATAATGTAATCAACCAATATTTTGTGTTTTTATATAAATATATTAATAAACTCGGTACATTTTAACACTACGGTATTGTGAGACTGTGTCCTGTCCCTCGTGTCCTGTCCCTCGTGTCCTGTCCCTCGTGTCCTGTCCCTCGTGTCCTGTCCCTCATGTCCTGTCCCTCGTGTCCTGTCCCTCGTGTCCTGTCCCTCATGTCCTGTCTCCCATATTCTGTGCCTCGTGTCCTGTCCCTCGTGTCCTGTCCCTAATGTCCTGTCCCTCGTGTCCTGTCCCTCGTGTCCTGTCCCTCGTGTCCTGTCCCTCGTGTCCTGTCCCTCGTGTCCTGTCCCTCGTGTCCTGTCCCTCATGTCCTGTCTCCCATATTCTGTGCCTCGTGTCCTGTCCCTCATGTCCTGTCCCTCATGTCCTGTCCCTCGTGTCCTGTCCCTCGTGTCCTGTCCCTCATGTCCTGTCTCCCATATTCTGTGCCTCGTGTCCTGTCCCTCGTGTCCTGTCCCTCGTGTCCTGTCCCTCGTGTCCTGTCCCTCGTGTCCTGTCCCTCATGTCCTGTCCCTCATGTCCTGTCCCTCGTGTCCTGTCCCTCGTGTCCTGTCCCTCATGTCCTGTCTCCCATATTCTGTCCCTCGTGTCCTGTCCCTCGTGTCCTGTCCCTCATGTCCTGTCCCTCGTGTCCTGTCTGCCATGTTCTGTTCCCCATATCTTGTCCCCTTGTGTCCTGTCCCTCATGTCCTGTCCCTCATGTCCTGTCCCTCGTGTCCTGTCCCTCGTGTCCTGTCCCTCGTGTCCTGTCCCTCATGTCCTGTCCCTCGTGTCCTGTCCTTCGTGTCCTGTCCCTCATGTCCTGTCCCTCGTGTCCTGTCCTTCGTGTCCTGTCCCTCATGTCCTGTCTCCCATATTCTGTCCCTCATGTCCTGTCCCTCATGTCCTGTCCCTCGTGTCCTGTCCCTCATGTCCTGTCCCTCGTGTCCTGTCCCTCGTGTCCTGTCCCTCATGTCCTGTCTCCCATATTCTGTGCCTCGTGTCCTGTCCCTCGTGTCCTGTCCCTCATGTCCTGTCCCTCATGTCCTGTCCCTCGTGTCCTGTCCCTCGTGTCCTGTCCCTCATGTCCTGTCTCCCATATTCTGTCCCTCGTGTCCTGTCCCTCGTGTCCTGTCCCTCATGTCCTGTCCCTCGTGTCCTGTCTGCCATGTTCTGTTCCCCATATCTTGTCCCCTTGTGTCCTGTCCCTCATGTCCTGTCCCTCATGTCCTGTCCCTCGTGTCCTGTCCCTCGTGTCCTGTCCCTCGTGTCCTGTCCCTCATGTCCTGTCCCTCGTGTCCTGTCCCTCGTGTCCTGTCCCTCATGTCCTGTCCCTCGTGTCCTGTCCTTCGTGTCCTGTCCCTCGTGTCCTGTCCTTCGTGTCCTGTCCCTCATGTCCTGTCTCCCATATTCTGTCCCTCATGTCCTGTCCCTCATGTCCTGTCCCTCGTGTCCTGTCCCTCATGTCCTGTCCCTCGTGTCCTGTCCTTCGTGTCCTGTCCCTCATGTCCTGTCTCCCATATTCTGTCCCTCATGTCCTGTCCCTCATGTCCTGTCCCTCATGTCCTGTCCTTCGTGTCCTGTCCCTCATGTCCTGTCTCCCATATTCTGTCCCTCATGTCCTGTCCCTCATGTCCTGCTCCCCTGTCCCTCATGTCCTGTCCCCCCATACCTCATGTCCTGTCCCTCCCTGTCCCTCATGTCCTGTCCCCCCTGCCCCTCATGTCCTGTCTCCCCCCTACCTCATGTCCTGTCCCCCCATACCTCATGTCCTGTCCCTCCCTGTCCCTCATGTCCTGTCCCCCCTGCCCCTCATGTCCTGTCTCCCCCCTACCTCATGTCCTGTCCCCTGTTCCTCATGTCCTGTCCCCTGTTCCTCATGTCCTGTCCCCTGTTCCTCATCTCCTGTCCCCTGTTCCTCATGTCCTGTCCCCCTGTCCCTCATGTCCTGTCCCCCTGTCCCCCCCTGTGCCTCATGTCCTGTCCCTCATGTCCTGTCCCCCTGTCCCCCCCTGTCCCTCATGTCCTGTCCCTCATGTCCTGTCCCCCTGTCCCCCCCTGTCCCTCCTGTCCTGTCTCCCCCATACTTCATGTCCTGTCACCCCCTTACCTCATGTCCTGTCCCCTGTTCCTCAGTTCCTGTCCCCCCCATACCTCATGTCCTGTCCCCCCATACCTCATGTCCTGTCCCCCCATACCTCATGTCCTGTCCCCCCCATACCTCATGTCCTGTCCCCCCATACCTCATGTCCTGTCCCCCCATACCTCATGTCCTGTCCCCCCATACCTCATGTCCTGTCCCCCCCATACCTCATGTCCTGTCCCCCCCATACCTCATGTCCTGTCCCCCCCATACCTCATGTCCTGTCCCCCCATACCTCATGTCCTGTCCCCCCATACCTCATGTCCTGTCCCCCCCATACCTCATGTCCTGTCCCCCCCATACCTCATGTCCTGTCCCCCCCATACCTCATGTCCTGTCCCCCCATACCTCATGTCCTGTCCCCCCATACCTCATGTCCTGTCCCCCCATACCTCATGTCCTGTCCCCCCATACCTCATGTCCTGTCCCTCCCTGTCCCTCATGTCCTGTCCCCCCTGCCCCTCATGTCCTGTCTCCCCCCTACCTCATGTCCTGTCCCCCCATACCTCATGTCCTGTCCCTCCCTGTCCCTCATGTCCTGTCCCCCCTGCCCCTCATGTCCTGTCTCCCCCCTACCTCATGTCCTGTCCCCCCATACCTCATGTCCTGTCCCTCCCTGCCCCTCATGTCCTGTCTCCCCCCTACCTCATGTCCTGTCCCCCCATACCTCATGTCCTGTCCCCTGTTCCTCATGTCCTGTCCCCTGTTCCTCATGTCCTGTCCCCTGTTCCTCATCTCCTGTCCCCTGTTCCTCATCTCCTGTCCCCTGTCCCCCCCTGTGCCTCATGTCCTGTCCCTCATGTCCTGTCCCCCTGTCCCCCCCTGTCCCTCATGTCCTGTCCCTCATGTCCTGTCCCCCTGTCCCCCCCTGTCCCTCATGTCCTGTCCCTCATGTCCTGTCCCCCTGTCCCCCCCTGTCCCTCCTGTCCTGTCTCCCCCATACTTCATGTCCTGTCACCCCCTTACCTCATGTCCTGTCCCCTGTTCCTCAGTTCCTGTCCCCCCCATACCTCATGTCCTGTCCCCCCCATACCTCATGTCCTGTCCCCCCATACCTCATGTCCTGTCCCCCCATACCTCATGTCCTGTCCCCCCCATACCTCATGTCCTGTCCCCCCATACCTCATGTCCTGTCCCCCCATACCTCATGTCCTGTCCCCCCATACCTCATGTCCTGTCCCGAGTACCTACTCTAGGTCCCTATGGGTGAAACGCGTTGGTGAGTGCGGTATGTGGGGTGGACACGGAATGTATGAATTATTCCCTTTGGATTTCATGGAATAAAACAATATGAAGAAGATAAGATGGAGGGAGACGCTCGCCTTTTTTTTTTTGTGTGTTTTAAAAAGGTAAATTTAAAAAAATATATATTTAAATCGGATTACAAATTCCAAATCAATGAATTGGGGAATCACAGAACTTCCCGACCCAAACGCTCCACTTCACAGATCCCAGCTCTGAGCTCCCATCCCCCGCACACACTATACTCACTGCAGGCCGGTCACCGATGTGGACAGATATCCCCAAACATTGCCGAAAACACCACCGAACTGTAAGAGAAGTACACCGTTACATTGTATATACCGGACCCCGGGGGGGGGGGTCACCTCCATATATTATATACAGTGATGGGAGAGGAGCAGCAGGACAACCCTGAAGTCATCATTCTTCTCCTCCAGACCTGGAGTCCAGGGTTCAATCCCCACCACACCGATCTACATGTCCTTCCTGTGTGCGACTTCTTCTAATAAAATAAAATAAAGCTACAGAATTCTAGAACTACCCCAGCCCGTCCGCTATGGTATATGTCAGAGCTATATACATGCAGTATACTGTATATACAGCAGTGTGAATGAGCAGCCAATAATATCTTCTCCCTATAGCTGCTTACATCCAGATCTCTGATTGGAACCCAAAATGTACAAAATCCGACACAGAAAGGATTAATCAGGAGTTTTCCTTTAACAATCCCATCCATTCCACCAATCACTGCTTCAATTACTGGGCCAACACTGCCATCTAGTGGTGGAGGAGAGGGAGTGCAGCCAAAACTAAATCGGGTGGCTCAGTGATCTCTGTACAGCACTGCGGTATATGTCAGAGCTATATAAATGTATAATAATAATAATAGTGTGTGACTGTGGGGGGGAGGGGACATTAGAGTGTAAGCTCCTCTGTATAGAGAACGATGTGACTGTGGGGGAGGGGACATTAGAGTGTAAGCTCCTCTGTACAGAGACTGATGTGACTGTGGGGGAGGGGGACATTAGAGTGTAAGCTCCTCTGTACAGAGACTGATGTGACTGTGGGGGGAGGGGACATTAGAGTGTAAGCTCCTCTGTATAGAGACTGATGTGACTGTGGGGGGAGGGGACATTAGAGTGTAAGCTCCTCTGTACAGAGACTGATGTGACTGTGGGGGGAGGGGACATTAGAGTGTAAGCTCCTCTGTACAGAGACTGATGTGACTGTGGGGGAGGGGACATTAGAGTGTAAGCTCCTCTGTACAGAGACTAATGTGACTGTGGGGGGAGGGGACATTAGAGTGTAAGCTCCTCTGTACAAAGACTGATGTGACTGTGGGGGGGAGGGGACATTAGAGTGTAAGCTCCTCTGTATAGAGACTGATGTGCCTGTGGGGGGAGGGGACATTAGAGTGTAAGCTCCTCTGTATAGAGACGGATGTGACTGTGGGGGGAGGGGACATTAGAGTGTAAGCTCCTCTGTACAGAGACTGATGTGACTGTGGGGGGAGGGGACATTAGAGTGTAAGCTCCTCTGTACAGAGACTGATGTGACTGTGGGGGGAGGGGACATTAGAGTGTAAGCTCCTCTGTATAGAGACTGATGTGACTGTGGGGGAGGGGACATTAGAGTGTAAGCTCCTCTGTACAGAGACAGATGTGACTGTGGGGGGAGGGGACATTAGAGTGTAAGCTCCTCTGTACAGAGACTGATGTGACTGTGGGGGGAGGGGACATTAGAGTGTAAGCTCCTCTGTACAGAGACTGATGTGACTGTGGGGGAGGGGACATTAGAGTGTAAGCTCCTCTGTACAGAGACTAATGTGACTGTGGGGGGAGGGGACATTAGAGTGTAAGCTCCTCTGTACAGAGACTGATGTGACTGTGGGGGGGGGGACATTAGAGTGTAAGCTCCTCTGTACAAAGACTGATGTGACTGTGGGGGGGAGGGGACATTAGAGTGTAAGCTCCTCTGTATAGAGACTGATGTGACTGTGGGGGGAGGGGACATTAGAGTGTAAGCTCCTCTGTACAGAGACTGATGTGACTGTGGGGGGAGGGGACATTAGAGTGTAAGCTCCTCTGTATAGAGAACGATGTGACTGTGGGGGAGGGGACATTAGAGTGTAAGCTCCTCTGTACAGAGACTGATGTGACTGTGGGGGAGGGGACATTAGAGTGTAAGCTCCTCTGTACAGAGACTAATGTGACTGTGGGGGGAGGGGACATTAGAGTGTAAGCTCCTCTGTACAAAGACTGATGTGACTGTGGGGGGGAGGGGACATTAGAGTGTAAGCTCCTCTGTATAGAGACTGATGTGACTGTGGGGGGAGGGGACATTAGAGTGTAAGCTCCTCTGTATAGAGAACGATGTGACTGTGGGGGAGGGGACATTAGAGTGTAAGCTCCTCTGTACAGAGACTAATGTGACTGTGGGGGGAGGGGACATTAGAGTGTAAGCTCCTCTGTACAAAGACTGATGTGACTGTGGGGGGGAGGGGACATTAGAGTGTAAGCTCCTCTGTATAGAGACTGATGTGACTGTGGGGGAGGGGACATTAGAGTGTAAGCTCCTCTGTACAGAGACTGATGTGACTGTGGGGGGAGGGGACATTAGAGTGTAAGCTCCTCTGTATAGAGACTGATGTGACTGTGGGGGGAGGGGACATTAGAGTGTAAGCTCCTCTGTATAGAGAACGATGTGACTGTGGGGGAGGGGACATTAGAGTGTAAGCTCCTCTGTACAGAGACTGATGTGACTGTGGGGGAGGGGACATTAGAGTGTAAGCTCCTCTGTACAGAGACTAATGTGACTGTGGGGGGAGGGGACATTAGAGTGTAAGCTCCTCTGTACAAAGACTGATGTGACTGTGGGGGGGAGGGGACATTAGAGTGTAAGCTCCTCTGTATAGAGACTGATGTGACTGTGGGGGGAGGGGACATTAGAGTGTAAGCTCCTCTGTATAGAGAACGATGTGACTGTGGGGGAGGGGACATTAGAGTGTAAGCTCCTCTGTACAGAGACTAATGTGACTGTGGGGGAGGGGACATTAGAGTGTAAGCTCCTCTGTACAAAGACTGATGTGACTGTGGGGGGGAGGGGACATTAGAGTGTAAGCTCCTCTGTATAGAGACTGATGTGACTGTGGGGGAGGGGACATTAGAGTGTAAGCTCCTCTGTATAGAGAGTGATGTGACTGTGGGGGAGGGGACATTAGAGTGTAAGCTCCTCTGTATAGAGACTGATGTGACTGTGGGGGAGGGGACATTAGAGTGTAAGCTCCTCTGTATAGAGACTGATGTGACTGTGGGGGGAGGGGACATTAGAGTGTAAGCTCCTCTGTATAGAGACTGATGTGACTGTGGGGGAGGGGACATTAGAGTGTAAGTTCCTCTGTATAGAGACTGATGTGACTGTGGGGGGAGGGGACATTAGAGTGTAAGCTCCTCTGTGCAGAGACTGATGTGACTGTGGGGGGAGGGGACATTAGAGTGTAAGCTCCTCTGTATAGAGACTGATGTGACTGTGGGGGGAGGGGACATTAGAGTGTAAGCTCCTCTGGCACAAAGACTGATGTGACTGTGTGGGGGAGGGGACATTAGAGTATAAGCTCCTCTGTACAGAGACTGATGTGACTGTGGGGGAGGGGACATTAGAGTGTAAGCTCCTCTGTACAGAGACTGATGTGACTGTGGGGGAGGGGACATTAGAGTGTAAGCTCCTCTGTATAGAGACTGATGTGACTGTGGGGGAGGGGACATTAGAGTGTAAGCTCCTCTGTATAGAGACTGATGTGACTGTGGGGAAGGGGACATTAGAGTGTAAGCTGCGACACCCACCAGCTTGGTTACCTCTCGGGATATCGTGGTCTCCAGTTGGCCGTCTCCTCGGATTGTCCCGTCAGTGGAGTGGAAGGCGGAGATGGCGAGTCGGGCCGGGAATGTTCTAGCTTTCAGGAAACACAGAAATGTCACATTTTATGGGTGGAACACCCTGAGCCTCTATGATTGAAAAAACTGAAATCCAATGAATGAAAAGGGGTGGGGCAGGGACAGTCAGGATGTGGGAGGAAAGAGCTAGATGATGCTGGATGTCCTCCAGCCAGGAAATGAGGCGGGGCTCTGTCTGACTTGCTGCAGCTTCTAATACACATGGTGAGACGCTGTCAGAAACCATGAATCAGACCGAGACAGAAGTACAGTAAAATCACACTTGTTTATTAATAAAAATAAAAAGGTAAATAGAGTAAGCGTAGTCAAAGCATAGCCAGAGTTCAGTAACCGGATCGGGTATTCAGCCAAGCCAGAGTCCAGTAACCAGATCAGGTAATCAGCCAAGCCAGAAGTCAGGGATCCAAGTGGAGGAACAGCAAGCAGGATAAGGAGCCAGAAGGGATGTCAGCAAAGCCAGTCTTTAAACAGGAACGCAGGAGATGGTTTCTTGTGATGAGACCAAGGCGAAGGCAGGAATGAAGTGAGCTGGAGATCTTTAAGTAGGTGGGACTGACGAGCAGATCCACAACAGCTGGTTAACTGTGGAGCTTGCAATTAGCCGACAGCTGAGCGGCCAGATCAGAGAAGGAAGGGCTGAGCCAGCCCTGACAGTACCCCCTCCTCAACGACCCCTCCCCCTCGGAGGACCACCGGGCTTGAGGGGAAACGTCTATGGAAATCACGGAGAAGGGCAGGAGCATGTACGTCCGAGGATGAGATCCAGGAGCATTCCTCTGGACCATACCCCTTCCAATGCACCAGGTACTGTATGCACCCACAGAACCTACGGGAGTCAACAATGGATTGTACTTTATACTCCTCTTGGTTCTCAACCTGTAAAGGGTGAGGACGTCGCACTGAGGTGGTAAAGTGGTTGCAAACTAAAAGTTTTTATAAGCAGACATGAAATACATTAGAGATGCACATACTAGGAGGAAGGTCCAACGCGTTAGCTACTGGGTTAATCAACGGAAAGGCCCAATAAACCGAGGTGCGAACTTCAGTCAGGGAACACAAAGTCGGAGGTTGCGAGATGAACAGCCAGACTCTGTCCCCAACCTGGTAGGAAGGCGCGGGCAGGCGTCTGCGGTCAGCATGGAGTCTGTACCTATCATTAGCATGACGCAAAGCCTCCTGGACTTGTGCCCTAGTGGAACGAAGACCACCGAGATGCTCCTCTAGCGCAGGAATACTCTGCGGAACAAATGAGTCAGACAACATGAAAGGTTGGAAACCATAATTCGCCATAAATGGGGACAATCGGGAAGCAGAATTCAAAGCACTGTTGTGAGCAAACTCAGCCCACGGTAAGAGGTCTGACCAGTTGTTGTGATGGTCATAAGTATAGCAACGTAGGAATTGCTCCAAGGACTGGTGGCTCGTTCAGCAAACTGAATTCCCAACTGTGCACAAAAGGCTCACCAGAACCAGGACACAAACTGACTACCCCTGTCCAAGACAATCACCTTGGGTAGCCCATGTAAGTGAAAGATCTCCTGAGCAAAAATGAAAGCCAGTTCCTTAGAAGTGGGCAACTTCTTAAGTGGAATACAATGACACATCTTTGAGAACCGGTCAACCACCATAAGGATAACTGTGTTGCCTTGGGAGTTGGGCAACTCGACAATGAAATCCATAGATAGGTGGGTGCAGGGCCTCTCTCCATTGGGTATGGGTTGTAGGAGGCCCATTGTAAGGTGTTGTGGAGTCTTACTCTGAGCACACATGGGACAGGCAGCTACGAAGGCAATTACAACAGCACGTAGAATAGGCCACCAGAATTGTTGGGAAATGGCCCAAACGAGTTGATTCTTGCCAGGCTGGCCAGCAGCCTTGGGAGAATGATAAGTCTGGAGCACGGCAGTACAGAGACACTCTGGGACAAAGCAGCGGTCACAAGGTTTCTCAGGAGGAGCATCGACCTGAGCAGCAAGAATTTTGTCACCCAAAGGAGTAAGACGTGCGAACCGTAGCCAGAATACGATCAGGAGGAATCGCAGGAACCGGAACTGACTCCAACTTGGAAGTGGAGGAAATTTGTCGTGACAAGGAGTCAGCCCTTACATTCTTAGTACCGGGTAAGAATGAGACAATGTAATTGAAACTTGACAAGAAAAGAGGCCATCGAGCCCTTCTGGGAGAGAGGCGTTTAGCCTCAGACAAGAATGTGAGATTCTTATGGTCAGTCAGAATGAGAACCGGCACAGTGGTACCTTTGAGGAAATGTCTCCATTCTTTCAGGGCTAAAATGATTGCCAACAGCTCTCTGTCACCAATCTCGTAATTGCACTCGGCAGGTGACAATTTCTTGGAAAAGTAGCCACAAGGATGCATAGCGCTCTCAGAGGTAAGACATTGAGACAGAAGGGCGCCAACACCAGTCTCCAAAGCATCAACCTCGAGGATAAAAGGTAATGTAGGATCAGGATGTGCCAACACAGGAGCAGAAACAAAGGCAGTCTTGAGACTCTCAAAGGCCTTAATGGACTCCGGAGACCAACTCTGTGGGTTACCATTCTTTCTGGTCATATTGGTCAGGGGCTTGACCAGAGACGGGAAGTTACGAATTAACTTCCGATAATAGTTGGCAAAACCCAGGAAATGCTGCAGAGGACGAAACCCCATGGGTCGAGGCCACTGTAGGACTGCCGAAAGTTTCTCTAGGTCCATCAAAATACCAGCGGTGGAAATGACATAGCCCAGGAATTTAACCTGTTCCCGATGGAAGTCGCACTTCTCCAGTTTACAATAGAGATTGTTCTCTCTTAATTTCTGAAGCACACGATAGACATCTGTGTGGTGGCTCTCCAGGGACTTGGAAAATATGAGGATATCATCGCGATAAACCACCACACATAACTGCAACAAATCCCAGAGGACATCGTTAATAAATTCCTGGAAAACTGCCGGGGCATTACAAAGGCCAAAAGGCATTACGAGATACTCATAACGGCCTGTTCTGGTATTAAACGGAGTTTTCCACTCGTCGCGCTCCTTAATCCTCAGGAGATTGTAAGCCCCTCTCGGATCAAGTTTACTGAAAACTGTTGCTCCCTTGAGGCGGTCAAATAATTCTGTAATCAACGGAATCAGATAGGCATTCTTAATCGATAAACGATTGTGATCCCCATAATCAATACAAGGTCTCAGTTCACTGCTCCTCTTCTTCACAAAGAAGAAACCAGCAGGAGACGAGGATTTGCGGATGAAACCCCCCAGAAAGTGCGTCATACTCCTGCATGGCTTTATCCTCTAAGACGGACAAAGGGTAAACCCGGCCTCGAGGGGGTATGGCACCAGGTTGAAGGTCAATTGCACAATCATACGGCCAGTGTGGGGGCAAACTACCGGCTTGACCTTTGTCAAAGACATCACTAAAATCACGGTACTTCTTTGGCAGGGAGGAGAGTGAACAGGTACACAGGACCTTGGCTACCTTCCGGAAGCATGTTTCACTGCATTGTGGTGACCAGAAGAGAACCTCAGCATGGAGCCACTCAAAAGAGGGGTTGTGCCCAAGGATTAGATGAAATAAAAGGCAATCAGCGCAAACCAAATAAAAAAAATAAAATATGCAAGCTGAACACTAGGAGGATAACACCAACCTCAGTGACATACAATAGATAAAATAAGTGCAGCGCAAAGAAATAATCACAGAGTAATAAATAATCCAATCAAACTTTTGGAAATAAAAAAAGTCCTTAAGTAATGGTAAAATGGCAGATGGCTCTCTTCTGGGGAAACTCATATAAGGCTCTAATCCAAGCGGTAAGTGTGGAAAGAGATTGTGCTTACCAGATCCAGTTGACCCCTTGATTATAGGGGGTCCAAAACAGCATGAAAAGGTCCGTGGCAGACTGCTGGGCTAGCTGTCATCTGCAGCGATCTCCTCAGGTCTGTAGTGTGAGGCTGATGTGCCGCTGTATACTCTCTCTCTCAATGTAGCAATATCCTTGGTAGAGAGGGGAGGTCCGTGTGGAGATGCCGAGCAGAGAGGTATAGATCCCCAGGGAGAGTGAATGACATAAAAAATAAAAATATCTAAGAGCGATCCGTAGGTAACCAATGGTCCAAGTTTATTAGGTCACTTTAAAAGGGGAGAGGACGCTCGCAGAGCGCCAATAAATACAAGCACTTGCGGCAGTGTTAAATGATGGGACAGACTGTTCGTGTGTGAACAGCTGTCAGCAAGAGAAGGCTGCGGGTGGCGGCGGTCAAGCAGTACCGCCCTCGTACGCGGCGTTACGTCAGAAAGACTTCGTCAGCGAGGGTCAAAGCACTCGATTCCACTGCAGCTGCGTGACACTCCACTTGCCATTGAGGCTCTTGATGGGAGAAATCTACAGCCTGCCCATGTGACTCATGAGCTAGTTCCCTTGTCCATGGCCGTAGGGGCTCTTCACCATGAGATAATCCAATTCCAAGTGATTTCCTCTCCTAAGTTTCCGTTGGTTATTGGTAATCCTTGGGCACACAATAGATAAAATGAACAGGCCAGCAGCCCCACAGTTGATTAGAGCCTGTATCTCGATAGAAGACTTAGCCCAAGAAAGGGTGACCAAAACCAGTGGCTTATTTTTCTGGATAACTGCAGACGACACAACACCACCTAAGGCCGGTCCATGACAGGACCTCAAGGTTCGGGTGTTCCCAGGACGGGTAGGACAAGACTTCAAAAAGTGACAGGCCTGGCCACAATAAAGGCACAATCTCTCCTTCCTCCTAAAGGCTCTCTCATCCGCAGAGAGACACGTGAAGCCCAAGTGCATGGGTTCATCCTCACTGACCGACTCGGTACCAGGAGGCATGGGAGGTGATGGAGGCACGGGTGGGACTGCAAAGGTCAGAGGCAAACGTACAGGAGTCAATGAGGATGGCAAACGAGATCAACCTCTCCAGCTCAGTGGGTATACCTTGGGCTGCTATCTCATCCTTGATGAAATCAGAGAGACCATGAGAAAAAGCAGCCACAATGTCCTCATTGTTCCAAGCAACCTCTGTTGCCAGAGTACGGAACTCAATGGCGTAGTAGTCAACAGTTCTCGTACTCTGTTTGATGGACATGAGGCACTTGGCAGCAGAAGCAGAGCGTGCGGAAATGTCAAATACCCTTTTAAAGGAGGCCACAAACTCAGGGTAACTCAAGACAACAGGTTTTTGAGTCTCTCATAGAGGGTTAGCCCAGGCCAATGCTCTCTCAGAAAGAAAAGATATCACGAACCCTACTTTTCTTCTGTCCGTGGGAAACGCCTTTGGGCAGCATCTCAAAGTATACTTCAGCTTGGTTGAGAAACCCTCTGCATTGAACTGGATTGCCCCCAAATCGCTGGGGAAGCGGGGCGGAACCAGACATACCTCTTATAGAGGTAATACTTGAGGCGGGTGCCTGCACAGAGACTGGCGCAGCAGCAGGGACGGCCTGCAACACAGGTTGTACCGGAGCAGCCACAGTGGGGGATTCCAAGTGAGCCGTGCAACTCAGGAGCGTTTGTAACGCCATGGCAAACTGAGCCATGCGGTGATCTTGCTCATCTAATCTGGAAAAAATATTACCAACAAGTGGATTGACTGCATCTTCTGAATTCATGGCCTTCACCTACTGTCAGAAACCATGAACCAGATCCAGACAGAAGTACAGTAACCGGATCGGGTAGTCAGCCAAGCCAGAGTTAGGTAACCAGATCGGGTAGTCAGCCAAGCCAGAGTTCAGTAACTAGATCGGGTAATCAGCCAGGCCAGAAGTCAGGGATCCAAGTAGAGGAACAGCAAGCAGGATAAGTAGCCAGAAGGGATGTCAGCAAAGCCAGTCTTTAAACAGGAACTCAGGAGATGGTTTCTTGTGATGTGACCAAGGCGAAGGCAGGAATGAAGTGAGCTGGAGATCTTTAAGTAGGTGGGACTGACGAACAGATCCACAACAGCTGGTTAACTGTGGAGAGAGATGAGAGCTGGCAATTAGCCGACAGCTGAGCGGCCAGCTCAGAGAAGGAAGGGCTGAGCCAGCCCTGACAGAAGCTCACAGTGTGCAGTGATATTAGAGGAAGCCGTTTCAGTCCAGGGGGAGGAGCCGGTAACACCTGTGCAATGGAAGTCAGATTTAAAGAGCCATTTCACCCAAAACTAGTAATTCAGTTGTGACAAGATAAGGGGTCTATTTATAGAACCTTCGTTGGACGAATGTCAGTCACACCTTCCTGCCGGCTGGATGAACGTTCCCCGTATTGTCTGTAATATATCCTCTGATCCTCGGCTCCATCTAGTGGCCAAAATATGGTATAGATTCATGAGATGCACCAATCACAGAGTATACTGTATTCTGGCCACTAGATGGAGCCGAGGATCTAATATAGAGAATACGGGGAACATTCATCCAGCCGGCAGGAAGGTGGGCGTGACATTCATCCGACGAAGGTTGTATAAATAGACCCATAAGATCCTGCCCCACAATTAGCAGAGGAGCCGCCCAACAGCCAATGAACAGAACAGGCTCAGGGGTCTGATTATAAAATACATTGCTCAGTCTGTGTTCTCCAGTCTTGTATTTATATCATCGGGCCCCATTGATCATTATGTGTACAGGGTCAGTCTGTGCTCTTCAGTATTGTATTTTTATCATCGGGCCCCATTGATCATTATATGTACAGGGTCAGTCTGTGCTCTTCAGTCTTGTATTTACATCATCGGGCCCCATTGATCATTATGTGTACAGGGTCATTCTGTGTTCTCCAGTCTTGTATTTATATCATTGGGCCCCATTGATCATGTGTACAGGGTCAGTCTGTGCTCTTCAGTCTTGTATTTATATCATCGGGCCCCATTGATCATTATGTGTACTGGAGGAAAGCTCTGCAAAGCCCCCTTCACAGAGCAGCAGGAACAAACCCCTCTGCCTGATGATAGACGGACATGGCTGAGAGTCACTGAATGAAGAGGAATTTGCTTTGATACATTACTGATCGACAAATAATAAGCAATCAATGATTACATCTCATAGGATTACCTGTGACACAGCCGAGGTGCGGGTGGAAGTAGAGGCCGAGGTGACAGTGACAGATGCGGGGCCCGGGGCCCGATGTACAGGAGCTGAACGGGGGGCAGTCTGTGTCCCGGAGGCAGGAGATCATATCTGCAATCAGAGAGAGGGAATCCTCACTATATACTGTATACAGCAATGTGTCCCCCCTCCCCCCTCACTATATACTGTATACAGAAATGTGTCCCCCCTCCCCCCTCATCCCCTACTAAATATGATGTAGCGATGGAGGACTATACTTGTAATATTGTGTGCATTCCCCGTCATTCCTCACCTATAGGATATCCCTTTAATCCTGGGAGCCAGAGACTGTCATCATATTTGTGAGCCCAACCCAATGGATTGTGGGACTAGTAGTCTTTCTGACCAGCGATCCCATTACATAACCATACACCGGGACTACACGTCCCAGGAATCCTTGCCACCATGCAGGGAACTTCTGGGAGAGACTATAAAGGAGACCGGAGATTCGTCCCAGGCTCTCTCCTTCCTGGGCCTTGCGCTATGCACACCTCTCCGTGACGGGGAGAGAGAGGTTGCGGCCGACCACACGGTGTTCAAGTGATTGCAGCTCGGCCTTGGAGGGCCTAACTCTGCCTGCTGTTCATCAGACATCTACACGGCACCAACTCAGCAGCTCGACACTACGTTCTTCAACACTCCACACCTGTGGGTCATCGCTGGCAACTTCCTTGACGAATGTCTCGCCCCGGGTGATTGTCCCGTCCAGTTATAGGTGAGAGGGCAATTGCCCATCTTCTGCAATCTTTCCCTGATTACTTTATTGGAACACTGTGTACAGACAACTCTATCTTGGGAATACTTTACTGCACTTCTATTTGAACACTGAACATAGACACCTCTACCTACAACCATTTCAAGGCGTACCATTGGCCTGTTTAATCCAGTCAGTCTGTTAATACATCACCGTTCCTTATTGGATATAATCTAATGAGCTCCAACTGCCGGTGAAGACTATCAGGCCTGCACCACGGACATTGCTGTTGTTACTATTTAAAGGGCCCTACACTATCCTTATTCTATCTGATCTCTCATTAGGATCTAAAGGTTGAATCGGCTGGCCCGGGGTTCCCCTTTAGAGTGTGACTACCTGCATTAAACATTTAACCCTTATTGTCCTTACAGGTCCTGCATCAGGTAATATTCCATTGTTCATAAATGTGTATTGTACCTTCATAATGTTAAACTGTTCTTAAGCTGTCTTTTGGGGAATTCCTCTACCGAGTCTGGGCTGTTATTCAGAACTCGGTTGATCTATTTCCCTCTTTTGTAAATCAATACTACTTTGCTTATTCCAGTAAAAGCTTATATAATATACTGTAAACATTTTGAGTTGTGTAACGTGTCATTTAAAAGGTGCTTGTGGAAAGATGTCTGAACCCGGAGTGTCAGAGTGGGTTGAAAGGTCCACAGGGTCATGATGATGAAGATGAGCAGGTAAATCCAAGCAGTCCTCAAGGGGGCCGTGCTACATTTGGAGGCTCATTCGAGGATCTATTCTGCAGCCGGCCCTAGTCAACCTAGACAAGAGCCTCCGATCCGCGTGGGAGGCAGCTTCTGTGGCTGCGGTCACTTGGGGCAAAGCCCAGGGAGCTCGGGTGGAAAGAAGCCCTATTTTAGAGATCTCAGGAAGTGAATGCACTGAGAGGGAGATTCAACAGAGGGTGAGAGCCCTGGTCCCAAGACAGAGGGCCTACATTGTGGATATGGAAGCTGAGCACGACCTGGACCAAGTCAGGGTACT
Organism: Lithobates septentrionalis; assembly: GCA_037952835.1. Lineage (NCBI taxonomy): Eukaryota > Metazoa > Chordata > Amphibia > Anura > Ranidae > Lithobates > Lithobates septentrionalis. The sequence goes on along the minus strand of JBBDGP010003210.1, from coordinate 389,529 downwards.
GCTGGAATGGCAGGAAGGAATACCTGTGTGCTTTCAGGAAGAGGTACACCTAGCCAAGAGGGTGACTGCCAGGGTGATCCAGCTTAAAGTGGGGGGAGAGCCTGTTGAGAGGAAACCATTGTCAAGGACCCAGGAGAAGGACTCAGGATCGGTTGGGACAGACTCTCACGGGGTCAGTGCCCCTCCCGTATCCTTCTAAACTGATATGAGCCGGCTAGCGAAGAATGGATCTGGAAATACCAACCAGAGCTATCGAAGATTTTTCTCAGGGCAGTTGCCGACCCCTACCGGAGAAGATGAGTTTGAGACCTGGATGAATCAGGCCATTCGGGCTATGGAGGAATGGAGTGTTTCACAGGCCGTGAAGCAACAGCGGCTCAATGAGAGTCTTCAAGGCCCTGCTGCCGATGTAATCCGAAATTTAAGAATGGGAAGAGAACCTGCATTGCTATGGACTACATAGATGCTTTGTATGCCGTATTCGGAAGAGTTGAAACAACTGCAGATCTGATGTACAAATGTAATCACACTCATCAACAAAAGGGGGAGAGCCTCTTTGGGTACATCTCCCAAGTAGACAGAATGTTGCACCAGATTATCCTTAAAAGGAGTATCAATCCCAAGGACGTCGATCAAGCTCGTTTAGACCGGGTTTTACAAGGAGCCAAGCCAAACCATCCCATTGTCTTGAAGTTATTACTGAAAAGAACCAAGGTGGTACCTACACACCCTGAGTTGATAAGAGACGTGCAGGAAGAGGAAGCTCTATTGAAAGAAAAGAGTCAAGGTACGAGAGAATCGAGTGCTACCGCTGTTATTAGGGAGAAAGTAATTGCCCAAACTGTCCATGTAGAAGCAGGTTATTCAGATGAGGACAGTGAAACTCAGTCAGAACCAGTTGGACTGGCCATCCCCGATACTAACAAGACAGTGAGTGAACTCGGACCCACTGAGCTGATGGCTCAGGTATCTAGCTCTAATGCGAGTAATGGAAACCAAAGCAAAGGTCCAGGAACAAGGATTTCACCAAGGAGGGCCAAAACTTTCCAGAGTGCGGGAAAAGAAATGGTAGGAATGTGGAGAAGTTGGACACTTCCGGGCAGAGCGCCCCAAAGCTGGAATTAGCCCACAATTACTCATGGAAGTTTTAAAAGCCTTACAGAAGCTATTCTTCCAAAAGCCTGTGAGAAACTTTAGGGGACTTCAGTGAAGGAGCTAGTTGAGAGTCCTGTGGGAAAACTCCACTCCAAAGTTAAGAGAGCACCCAAGAAGAAGAAGGAATGAAAGTCATTTGCTACCTCTTTCCTTCCCCTGCCTGTTAAAAAGAAAACAAGGCCCCCAGGGAAGGAAAGCCGGACAAGGGAAATCAATGTACACCCTTCTGAGCGAGTTGTTAAACAGACTCCATCGCCACCAAAGAGGTTGGTTAGGGCTCAAACTATAGAGTCACCAGCTAGAAATCTGCAAAAGGACATGGTAGGGCCTTCTCCTATAGTCTTGAAACAAGTAGAGGGCATCTATACTCAAGCCTTGCTGGATACCGGAGCCCAGGTGATGTTGTTGTATCGGGACTTCTATCACAAGTACTTAAGGGACATTCCTTTGTGTAAACTAGAGGAGTTAGAGATCTGGTGTATAGGAACCCAAAAATGCTTGTATGACGATTATATACCCATCAAGATAAGCTTTGATACTTCCTTGGCTGGAAAGCCAGAGCCCTTCGACACTTTGGCTGTTGTCTGTCCCCGACCTCCTGGGGCAGGCCGCAATTCCTTGCTGATAGCCACCAACACCAATCTTGTAAGGACATTACTCACGCCGCTGGCGTTGAAGGGTGCTCCCGTAGGGAAGACCCATCCTCAGTTGCGGCAGGCTTTTCAGCGAGTGTTGCAAGAGAAGAGGGCCCCCGCGGAACGGGTAGGAAGACTGTGGCTATTAGACACCCAAGAAAAAGTGTTGAAGCCTGGGGAAGGAAGCTCTATGAAAGCCACTGTCAAGTTGTCATGGGATAAACCGGGTCCCTATGTGGTGGTAGAAGCTGACCCACTGGAGGAAGATAGCGGGATAGAACTGGTTCCGAAGATCATACCCACTAGGGCCTTACAGGGAAGCGGGGGTAGAATTTCCATCAGTGTGAGGAATGTCACCAGCCATCCAATCAGCCTGAGGCCTCGTATGGTGATTGGGAAAGTAAGTGCTGCCACCCCAGTGACAGGGGACAAAGTAACTCAGAGGGAAAATTGAAGAGAGATCACTGTCCAGGGCCCAAAGCTGTCCCCCAGATGGGAAGGGAGGATTCAAGCTCAATTAGCTCGATGGGAGAAAATAATCTCCAAGAATGACTTCAATGTGGGTTGTGCCAGGAGTGCCCAGCACCGAATTCGGCTAAGTGAAGATAAGCCTTTCCGAGAAAGAGCTAGACGAATCCCTCTATGTGACCTGGAGGACCTTTGAGAATAGTTGGGGGAACTGAAACGGTCGGGGGGTCATTAGGGAGTCCAGGAGCCCTTATGCCTCTCCATAAAATCGATTTTATTGAAAGTACTAATAAATATATGTTTAATTTTATCAGCTATTTATACTTTAATTCTTGAGAGTAGTCCCGTAAATCGGGGCAGGCTGGTAGGGGCCCCAGTGCATTACTTTACCCAGGGGCCCACAATGCAATTAAGACAGCCCTGCCCCGGCCAACTCTATGATAACCCAGCGGCATCGGACAGTGGGCTCCCTGATCACACGGGAGAGCCTAGAGAATTGCCGGTGGGCAGCCGTAGAATAACCACTTCTGTCCAATCACAGAGATGTGCGTCTTTTGGTGTATTTATCTCAATATGTTTCCATTTCACATGTACGCCATTTCTTTTCTAATAATGGAAAATGTTAATGCAAAAAGAATCGGCTGATTATCCGAGAGTCAAAGACTACCACCTCACTCTCATCTGAATAAAATGAATGAATCCAAACTACTCTGTATTCACTCATTCATTATGTTATGACATTGAATTCAGTTTTACCATTTCCATTGTTGGGCGGCACACATACAAATAAAACAAATGTTCTCAACTCAATGGCGGCCACCCTGTTGGTCGGGTCATGGACGACAACCCCCCCCCCCTGTGGGATGAGGGTGTGGCTTGTGAGCTATGACCTCAGATGGGAGTATCTACACTCTTCCCCTGTACAGGAGCCAACTGTGATCATGCATTATTGATCTGCCCTTAGTAGGACGGTGTATGGACATATCTACCAACAAAGTGCCGCCATTCACCAAGATTCAGATGTTCTAAAACCGGGGTCTCCAAACTGCGGCCTGGTGGCCAAATGCAGCCCTTTGCTTGCCTTTATCAGACCCTTGGGGCACTATTCTTCCCACTGACACCAATGATGGGGCACTATTCTTCCCACTGACACCAATGATGGGGCACTATTCTTCCCACTGACACCAATGATGGGGCACTATTCTTCCCACTGACACCAATGATGGGACACTATTCTTCCCACTGACACCAATGATGGGACACTATTCCTCCCACTGACACCAATGATGGGACACTATTCCTCCCACTGACAGCAATGATGGGGCACTATTCCTTCCACTGACATTTATAATAGGACATTTAAACCAATGATGGGGCACTATTCCTCCCACTGACACCAATGATGGGGCACAATTACTGCCACTGACACCAATGATGGGGCACAATTCCTTCCACTGACACCATTGATGGGGCACTATTCCTTCCACTGACATTTATAATAGGACATTTAAACCAATGATGGGGCACTATTCCTCCCACTGACACCAATGATGCGACACTATTCCTCCCACTGATACCAATGATGGGGCACTATTCCTCCCACTGACACCAATGATGGGACACTATTCCTCCCACTGACACCAATGATGGGGCACTATTCCTCCCACTGACACCAATGATGGGGCACTATTCCTCCCACTGACACCAATGATGGGGCACTATTCCTCCCACTGACACCAATGATGGGACACTATTCCTCCCACTGACACCAATGATGGGACACTATTCCTCTCACTGACACCAATGATGGGGCACTATTCCTCCCACTGACACCAATGATGGGGCACTATTCCTCCCACTGACACCAATGATGGGGCAATGTTACCAATGCCAGGATAATAAAACTGGCCCTTTGTTTAGAAAGTTTGGAGACGCCTGGTCTAGGAGGATGGAGGACACACTGGACCAGAACTTTTCTCAGCGCTGTCTTGTCTGTATATAGTATGAGAACATCTCCCAGGGTCAGATGTCCACCATGTACAGATATCAGATGCCATACCTGGGTGGGAGGCTCCTCCTGTTGTCTCTTCCATAGGGCTGGTGGTGACTGTGATCCCCCCTCCGGTGGGGTACAATGAGCCCAGTTCTGTACTGGTATCTATAAAACAAAACAAAAAATTGAGACAATGAGGAGTAGGGATAAAGGGAGACATTTTGGGGGGAAATTATTTATCTGCAAAATTTGTATTTTCATCATTACTGAAACCTCATCTAAATGAATCTTTAGATTTCACCAAGCTGGTTTCGGCAACATTTGCCTTAAAAAAAACCCTCCAATGCAAGCCCTGATACTCCCTCCAAGCCACCCTTAGTAAGCAGTAAAGGGTGCTCCATGGAGAATTAAGGGTTCAGTAGCAGCACACATAGTTCTCTCCTTAGCCCCACATGATGAGAGCAGCCCACAGAGTGCTCTCCTTAATCACACATGATAAGAGCAGCACACATAGTGCTCTCCATAGCCAAACATGATGAGAGCAGCACACATAGTGCTCTCCATAGCCAAACAAGATGAGAGCAGCACACATAGTGCTCTCCATAGCCAAACATGATGAGAGCAGCACACATAGTGCTCTCCATAGCCAAACATGATGAGAGCAGCACACAGAGTGCTCTCCTTAGTCACACATGAAGAGAGCAGCACACATAGTGCTCTCCATAGCCAAACATGATGAGAGCAGCACACATAGTGCTCTCCATAGCCAAACATGATGAGAGCAGCACACAGAGTGCTCTCCTTAGTCACACATGAAGAGAGCAGCACACATAGTGCTCTCCATAGCCAAACATGATGAGAGCAGCACACATAGTGCTCTCCTTAGCCACACATGAAGAAAGCAGAACACATAGTGCCCTCCTTAGCAAACTTAGGAGCTTTCATGGGAGGGTTTTTTTTTTAATTTATTTTTTTTAAAGGCAGCTGGTTGAACCTAAAGACCTTTAATGATAACAAAGGCATGTTCAAAAGTGAGAGGTCCACAGGGAATTAAATTACAGTAATATGGTCATTATTACAAAACATGGGGAACAAATGGGCAATGGTTACCATATGCAGAAAGAAAAGCAATCATTACAATATGTGGGCAACTAATGGACAATGGTCACAATACGCCTTTCAATTTCTACTAAAATACTACTTCACCCAAAAAAGTTTAAACATTTCGCGAGAAATGATGCCCTCAGTGAAAGTTTTGATCTACACTCCTCTTCATATATATTGTTGGATTCATAGAGATTCCAGGTTCTCCATACAGAAGTTTCCACCATGGAGCCACTATAGAGACTTGGGATGGCATACCTGGGCCAGAGGCTCCTCCTGGCTCTCCTGTAGTATTGGTGGTGACAGAGTTTTCCTCTCCAAGGGACAAGTCAGGGTGTGCACTGGCATTGTCCATCAATGGCTCTGCAATATACAGTTGTGCTCATAAGTTTACATACTCCGGAAGAATTTATGATTTCTTGGCCATTTTTCAGAGAATATGAATGATAATACAAAAACTTCTCTTTCACTCATCGTTAGTGTTTGGCTGAAGTCATTTATTATCAATCAACTGTGTTTACTCTTTTTATATCATAATGACAACAGAAACTACCCAAATGACCCTGATCAAAAGTTTACATACCCCAGTGATTTTGGCCTGATAACATGCACACAAGTTGACACAAAGGGGTTTGAATGGCTATTAAAGGTAACCATCCTCACCTGTGATCTGTTGGCTTGAAATTAGTGTGTGTGTATAAAAGGTAAATGAGTTTCTGGACTCCTGACAGACCCTTGCATCTTTCATCCAGTGCTGCACTGACGTTTCTGGATTCTGAGTAATAACAAAAGCAAAAGAATTGTGAAAGGATCTGCGGGAAAAGGTAGTTGAACTGTATAAAACAGGAAAGGGATATAAAAAGTTATCCAAGGAATTGAGAATGCCAATCAGCAGTGTTCAAACTATAATCAAGAAGTGGAAAATGAGGGGCTCTGTTGAAACCAAACCACGGTCAGGTAGACCAACTAAAATTTCAGCCACAACTGCCAGGAAAATAGTTCGGGATACAAAGAAAAACCCACAAATAACTTCAGGTGAAATACAGGACTCTCTGAAAACACGTGGTGTGGCTGTTTCAAGATGCACAATAAGGAGGCACTTGAAGAAAGATGGGCTGCATGGTCGAGTCTCCAGAAGAAAGTCATTACTACACAAATGTCACAAAGTATCCCGCTTATAATACACCAAACAGCACAGAGACAAGCCTCAAACCTTCTGCCACAAAGTCATTTGGAGAGATGAGACCAAAATTGAGCTTTTTGGCCACAACCATAAACACTACATTTGGAGAGGAGTCAACAAGGCCTATGATGAAAGGTCCACCATTCCTACTGTGAAACACGGAGGTGGATCGCTGATGTTTTGGGAATGTGTGAGCTACAAAGGCACAGGAAATTTGGTTAAAATTGTTGGCAAGATGAATGCCGAATGTTATCAAAAAATACTGGAGGAACATTTGGATTCATCAGCCAGGAAGCTTCGCATGGGACGTACTTGGACATTCCAACATGACAATGATCCAAAACACAAGGCCAAGTCCACCTGTCATTGGCTACAGCAGAATAAAGTGAAGGTTCTGGAGTGGCCATCTCAGTCTCCTGACCTCAATATCATTGAGCCCCTCTGGGGAGATCTCAAACGTGCCGTTCATACAAGACAGCCCAATAATTTACAGGAACTGGAGCCTTTGTGCCAAGAGGAATGGGCAGCTTTACCATCTGAGAAGATAAAGAGCCTCATCCACAAATACCACAAAAGACTTCAAGATGTCATTGGGGGCAATACACGGTATTAAGAACTGGGGTATGTAAACTTTTGATCAGGGTCATTTGGGTAGTTTCTGTTGTGATTATGATATAAAAAGAGTAAACACAGTTGATTGATAATAAATGGCTTCAGCCAAACACTAACCATGAGTGAAAGAGAAGTTTTTGTTTATCATTCATATTCTCTGAAAAATGGCCAAGAAATCATAAATTCTGCCGGGGTATGTAAACTTATGAGCACAACTGTAAATACTGCAATCATTAATGTTTTCCCTAATGTTTTAGCCTAAGTCATAGCTGTCCACCTAGAGACTCTCCAAAAGACCAAAAAGCTCCATAGACCAAAAAAGTCTTAAAAATTTCACCCAGCAACTCTCAGGTTTAGGAGAACTGAGGCCCTCAATGATAACTCTGATCTACAGTCCACTCTATATAGTATCAGGTTCATATGAGCATATCCATGTTCTCCACATAGAAATTCCCCCCCATGGGGACACTGTGTGGATATCACATGTCATACCCCGATGGGAGACTCCTCCTGTCTCTGTTGTAGGGTTGGTGGTGACAGGGTTCTTCACTTCAGTGGGGAAGGAAAGGTCCGGGCCTGCACTGGCATTGTACATCGATGGATCTGTAATAGAAATACTGAAATTATTTCTGTCTTCTCTGCATAATTCATAGTTGTCCAACTAGTGGCTCTCCAAAGACTTTCTGTTTCCTGAAAACTGTATGAATGCTACTGAAACCATGAAAAGTAAAAATATGAAACCCAGTAGCTCTTAGTTGTAAGATAAACTAGACCCTCAATGATCAATCTGATCTAAATCCTATGTTATATAGTATCTGGTTCATATGAGCTTATCCAGATTCTTCATATAGAAGTTCCCCCATGGAGCCACTATGTGGACACCAGATGCCATACCTGGGGGTGGAAAGCTCCTATTGTCTCTGCTGTAGCATTACCGATGCCAGGAAGCTCCTCTTTGGTGGGCAAGAATAAGTCTGGGCCTGCACTGGCATTGTACACCGATGTCTCTGCAATATAAATACTGCAATTATTATTGTTTTCTGAGTCTAATGCAGTGTACACACAGTCGGACTTTTCGACCGGACTGGTCCGACGGACGCCGACGGACCAAATCCGGCGGACAATCCGATCGTGTGTGGGCTTCACTGGACCTTCAGCGGACTTTTTCAGCCGCAAATCTGACGGACTTTAGATGTGGAACAGGCTTCAAATCTTTACGTCGTAACTCCGCTGGACCCAGAAATCCGCTCGTCTGTATGCTAGTCCGACGGACAAAAACCCACGCTAGGGCAGCTATTGACTACTGGCTATCAACTTCCTTGTTTTAGTCTGGTGTACGTCATCACGTATGAATACATCGGACTTGTGATGTGATCGTGTGTAAGCAAGTCCGTTCGTTAAAAAGTCAGTCGGAAGTCCGTCAAAAGTCCATCGAAAGTCCGCTGGAAAGTCTGTCGGTCGAAAAGTCCGCCCGTGTGTACGCGGCATTAGTCATAGCTGTCCAACTAGAGGTTCTCCAAATAATCTTTGAGTTTTGAAAACTTCATGGACCAAAAAAGGTTTACCCAGCAGCACTTAGCTTTAAGAAAAACGAGCCCCTCAGTGATAACTCTGATCTACATTCTGCTCTATATAGCATCAGGTTCATATGAAAATATTCCACATAAAGGTTCCTCATGGAGCAAATGTGCATCAGAGAGATGCCATACCTGGGTGGGAGGCTCCTCCTGTCCCTGCCAAAGTGCTGGGGGTGACTGTGATCCCCCACTAGGTTGGGGTACATTGAGCCTATTTCTAGACATACAAAAATTGAGATAATGAGGAGTAGGGATGAAGGGAGACATTTTGGGGGTGGGGGTGAATAATTTAGCTGCAAAACTGGAATTTTTATCTTTACTGAAACTTCATTGAAATTAATCAGTAGGTTCACCCAGCCAGTTTAGGCAACATTTTACTGAAAAAACAAACAAACAAACCTCCAATGCAAGCCATGAGACTCCCTCCATGCAAGCAGTAAAAGGTGCTCCATGGAGAATTATGGGTTTAGTAGCAGCACACATAGTGCTCCCCATAGCCAAACATGATGAGAGCAGCCCACACAGTCCTTTCCGTAGCCAAACATGATGAGAGCAAAACACATAGCACTCCCCGTAGCCAAACATGATGAGAGCAGCACACATAGTGCTCCCCGTAGCCACACATGATGAGAGCAGAAAACACAGTGCTCCCTGTAGCCAAACATGATGAGAGCAGCACACATAGTGCTCCTCAGCTGAACACAAGGATAACAGAGGCATAGTTCAATAGTGACAGGCCCATACAGGGGATTCAATTATAGCAATATGGTCATTATTACAATACATGGGCAACAAATGGGCAATCATTACCATGAAGAACTTACAATAAAGGCCTATGATCCGCTATGAAATGCAAATTTGCTGAATAAAAACCTGGAACATGGACTTCTCTGTTAGAGCACCGCCAAGCTTGGACTTTCCTCTAAGAGACTTTACCTGTGCAGCGAATTTGCATTCCTCAGTGGACCATAGGTTCCAGCAAGCCTTTACTGTAGGTTCTCCATACTTGTCCATACAAGGACAAGTCTGGGTCTGAACTGGCATTGTACACCGGTGGCTCTGTAATATAAATACTGCACTCATTATTGCCTTCTCATCTTAAGTCATAGCTGTCCATCTAATGGCTCTCCAAAAACCTTTTGTGTCCCGAAAACTCCATGAACGCTACTAAAACTCAGCAGCTCTTAGTTATAAGAAAAATAAGGCCCTCAATCATAACTTTGATCGACATCATAAGTAGTATCAGGTAGTATCAGGTTCATATAAGGTTCTGCACATGGGGCCACAGTGTGGACATCAGATTCCATACCTGGGTGGGAGGCTCCTCCTGTCTCTGCCGTAGTGTTGATGGTAAAAGGTATCACCTCTGTGGTGCCGTAGAATGAGACTTGTTCAGCATTGTTGGTGTTTGTAGATGTCTCTGAAAGATATAATATTCAGATAGGTGAGGGGGTCCTAGATTTAGATAGGAAAGCTTAGGTTGGCTCTTTCATTATAAAGTTGTGGCAACCGTGGCCATGCCAAGTCCTGGCATCTGCATCTGTCTTAGTCTTGAAGGTCAGGTCCTTCAGAATTCTTGGTTGCTCCAGGAGACCTGCCCAAGATGGCAGCTCAGTTCACTCCCCCACAATATGATCAATGTCTTTTTTCATAACAAAGCCAACCCAAATCCCAGTGCTAGTCCTAACACTAACCGTAACCAAAAAGTCAGGTCACTGCAGCTGCCACTGTATTTCTTTGTAGGTGAACTGTATGTCCCCCCACAGTCACTCAATGTTATTATTATTATACATTTATATAGCTCTGACATATACCGCAGCGCTGTACAGAGCTCACTGAGCCAATCACATCAGTCTCTGTACCAGAGGAGCTTCTCCACTAGGTGGTGCTGTTGGCTCATTCTGCTTTGGTCTTAGCTGAGAGAAGTAGCAATTCTGGGGCCTCTCATGCAGGCTTTTCCCAGGCAAGCATGGACCATGTTGAGGAAGACGAAGGTGGAGGCTCTCCAGAGGCACTGAGGCCTACACCATGTGCTCATTAAATGTAACCTACTGTATGTGATAAGGTTGGTCACCCTTATAGCTGGTGCCCTGAGGCTTTGCACAATAAGCCAGAGTTAGTGGAGGAATTCTTCCGTCTGGGTTGGCGGAGGTTGTACCAGGGGATCCTAGTGTCTCTGTCCCATCAAAATCTGTGTCTGTGAGGCCATCTGTGGTGTCAGTGTCCTCCCAGTCTGTGGTGTCAGTGTCCCCCCAGTCTGTGGTGTCAGTGTCCCCCCAGTCTGTGGTGTCAGTGTCCCCCCAGTCTGTGGTGTCAGTGTCCTCCCAGTCTGTGGTTCCCCAGTCAGTGTCAGAGAGTGTGGTTGTCAAGTCTGTGTCCACACCTAGTGTTTCTCCTAGTGTAGTGAAGGCAGTGGAGGGTGCTGGACCAGCGTGTATGGTGGTGCCAACCCCTCCTCCTTGGCGTGGCAGAAGTGCAGCTGGAGGTCAGCAGACACCAAGGGGTGGAGTGAGGGATGGATTGGATGATGGTGGGGGGTGGGAAGGGAATGAGAGTGAATGATGTGGAAGTCGGGGTGAATGATGTGGGGGGAGGGGGTAATGGGGGGGTTTGGAATCGCACCCTGATGGCGACTAAATCTCAAAATGTTTCTTAGCCTGGATTGTGTTTAAGTTGAGGTTCGGGGTTTGTAGTTTCTTTTTTTTTTTGTTGTCATTAAAATATGTTTCTTTCTATGTTACCTTGTCAGGAAACAGTTTTCTTTACTTGCTGATGTAAGCACGCTTGTTTTTGTTTAGTTGTCGTTTATTTTTATGCAAATATGTTTTTATTAATAAGCTGTATGTTTTTATGATTTTTTAATAAACAAAAATTTACACTCTAATGTCCCCTCCCCACAGTCACTCAATATTGTTATTATTACACATTTATATGGCTCTGACATATACTGTAGCGCTTGCCATAAATGGTCTATTTAATTCCAGCCTCTAAAATCAAATATAAACTTTAACACATTAAATTAAATTCTAAAGTCTTTTTAACCTTTTAAAATCTGCAGCTTTCATTAAAATATTCCCTGGTGATCCTGCCATGGGGCTCCTTGTTCAGGCACTTCCTGTTATAGGGTGGCAGCACTCTGATCCTATTTCCCAGTTGTGCTTCTGCATTGTCACCCTGCCACATGCTCCCCCTGGTGGGGATTACAAGCATTTGTTTCGACTCATTGCTGAGACATGGTCCACCATTGTCACCAGAGCAATGATATGTGGGGGGGGGGGGGGTCTACACCCCACATGAGACAGATTTCTAAGGCCAGGTTTCCCCCTAGTGCCTGTGAAATGTCAAAGTTGACCCCGCCCGATATATTGGACGAATTTAGAGACTTCTTTACAAAACTATATGCTCCTATACCGAGTTATGATCATGCGGATTTGGATGCTCTCTTGGAAGAGCTAGCCCTCCCGAGATTATCTGAAACTGACCAGGTGGAGTTAGATAGTAAGATCACCAGCAAAGAGATGATTGCAGCTATTTTTGACTTTCCACCCTGTAAGGCTCCGGGACCGGATGGCCTTCCAGCGGATTTTTATAAAAGCTATGCTGACGAATTAGCCCCGAGACTGAACACAATTCTGGCCCAATGTTTAGAACTAAATAGTCTTCCGGCCTCTTTGCTGGATGCCTATATGGTGTTACATAGTTACATAATTACATAGTAGGTGAGGTTGAAAAAAGACACAAGTCCATCAAGTCCAACCTATGTGTGTGATTATGTGTCAGTATTACATTGTATATCCCTGTATATTGCGGTCATTCAGGTGATTATCTAATAGTTTCTTGAAGCTATCAATGCTCCCCACTAAGACCACCGCCTGTGGAAGGGAATTCCACATCCTTGCCGCTCTTACAGTACAGAACCCTCTACGTAGTTTAAGGTTAAACCTCTTTTCTTCTAATTTTAATGAGTGGCCACGAGTCTTGTTAAACTCTCTTCTGCGAAAAAGTTTTATCCCTATTGTGGGGTCACCAGTACGGTATTTATATATTGTGGGGTCACCAGTCCGGTATTTATATATTGTGGGGTCACCAGTCCGGTATTTGTATATTGAAATCATATCCCCTCTCAAGCGTCTCTTCTACAGAGAGAATAAGTTCAGAGCTCACAACCTTTCCTCATAACTAAGATCCTCCAGACCCTTTATTAGCTTTGTTGCCCTTCTTTGTAGTCACTCCATTTCCAGTACATCCCTCCTGAGGACTGGTGCCCAGAACTGGACAGCATACTCCAGGTGCGGCCGGACCAGAGTCTTGTAGAGCGGGAGAATTATCGTTTTATCTCTGGAGTTGATCCCCTTTTTAATGCCAAAATTCTGTTTGCTTTGTTAGCAGCAGCTTGGCATTGCATGTCATTGCTGAGCCTATCATCTACTAGGACCCCCAGGTCCTTTTCCATCCTAGATTCCCCCAGAGGTTCTCCCCCCAGTCTATAGATTGCATTCAGATTTTTGCCACCTAAATGCATTATTTTACATTTTTCTACATTGAACCTCATCTGCCATGTAGTCGCCCACCCCATTAATTTGTTCAGATCTTCTTGCAAGGTTTCCACATCCTGCGGAGAAGTTATTGCCCTGCTTAGCTTAGTATCATCTGCAAATACAGAGATTGAACTGTTTATCCCATCCTCCAAATCGTTTATAAACAAATTAAATAGGATTGGTCCCAGCACAGAACCCTGGGGACCCCACTACCCACCCCTGACCATTCCGAGTACTCCCCATTTATCACCACCCTCTGAACTCGCCCTTATAGCCAGTTTTCAATCCATCTACTCACCCTATGGTCCATGCCAACGGACCTTATTTTGTACAGTAAACGTTTATGGGGAACTGTGTCAAATGCTTTTGTAAAATCCAGATACACCACGTCTACGGGCCTTCCTTTATCTAGATGGCAACTCACCTCCTCATAGAAGGCTAATAGATTGGTTTGGCAAGAACGATTCTTCATGAATCCATGCTGATTACTGCTAATGATACCGTTCTCATAACTAAAATCTTGTATATAGTCCCTTATCATCCCCTCCAAGAGTTTACATACTATTGATGTTAGGCTAACTGGTCTGTAATTCCCAGGGATGTATTTTGGGCCCTTTTTAAATATTGGTGCTACATTGGCTTTTCTCCAATCAGCTGGTACCATTCCAGTCAGTAGACTGTCTGTAAAAATTAGGAACAACGGTCTGGCAATTACTTGATTGAGTTCCCTAAGTACCCTCGGATGCAAGCCATCTGGTCCCGGTGACTTATTAATGTTAAGTTTCTCAATTTTAATTCTGTCCTCTGTTAACCATGGAGGTGCTTCCTGTGTTGTGTCCTGAGGATAAACACTGCAGTTTTGGTTACTGAAGCCCCCCGATTCACTCGTGAAGACTGAGGAAAAGAATAAATTCAATACCTTTGCCATCTCCCCATCCTTTGTAACCAGATGTCCTTCCTCATTCTTTATGGGGCCAATATGGTCTGTCCTCCCTTTTTTACTGTTTACATACTTAAAGAATTTCTTGGGATTTTTTTTGCTCTCCTCCGCTATGTGTCTTTCATGTTCTATTGTTATTGCTGAAACCGGGTAAAGATCCTTTAGATTGTTCTTCATACAGGCCCATCTCCCTCTTAAACACGGATCTGAAGATACCGACGAAGGTCTTGGCCAACAGGCTGGTCGGGGTGATCCCCTCCCTGGTCAACATTGACCAGACGGGTTTCATGCCCGGAAAGTCCACTGACACTAATTTGAGAAGGTTGTTCACCCACCTCCAGCTACCGGGGCCTGAGGATGGAACCAAAATTGTTGTTTCGATCGACATAGAAAAGGCGTTCGACTTAATTGATTGGTCGTACATGCTCCGGGTGCTAGAGGTGATGGGGTTCGGTGGAACTTTCAGGAGGTGGGTAGCCTTGATATTTTGCAATCCCAGGGTGGCAATTAGACTGGGTCAGAATACTTCTCCCTTCTTCTCAGTGGGCAGAGGCACCAGGCAAGGGTGCCCTTTGTCCTCATTTTTATTTGCACTTATGATGGAGCCCTTAGCAGTGGCACTTAGAACATCTAGTGAAGTCAGGGCCATTAGAGTGGGTTCCATTAAGGAATGCTTAGCATTATATGCAGATGACATGCTCTTGTTTTTGGAGGACCCTAGGTCATCACTGCAGGCTGCTCTAAAAAATTTCAATGATTTCACCGCCTTTTCAGGCTTACAGGTGAACTGGAGCAAGTCCTCCATTCTGCTATTAGATGCTGGGGCCAGGGAAAAGGCTGACCAGAGCTTGCCGCTGAAGTGGGTTTCCTCCATCACATACCTAGGAGTTAAAATTACAGCAGACAGTGCTGACTTTATGACTCTTAATTTATTGCCCCTACTGACCCTTTTTAGGCAGAAGGCGCAGGCCTGGCAAAGGCTCCCTCTGTCACTAATAGGGAGGATAAGTTTACTAAAAATGAAAATTCTTCCAGTCATACTCTATATTTTGAGACATGTTCTGGTACGGATTCTAAAAACCTTTTTAAACAACTGGAAGGCATTACTATTTGTTCCTCTGGGACCCCAAACAGCCACGCATAGGTATCAAGGTGCTTCAGGAACCCTGGGGGCAGGTCGGGTTGGCCCTGCCTGACTGGAGGAAATATTACCTAGCTGGTCAGTTGGTATTTGCCCATGAATGGTTGACATCTGACGACGGCGACTCCGCAACTGTTGTGGAGGCGGCTCACTTGGGGTCATATGAGACCCTCCGTTTGGCCATTCACAGAGGTGTGAAGTCGGATCTTCCACTGACAATGAAGGCTACTATTAAGGCATGGGAGGAAGCAGTTGAGTTGGCGTGCCCGAGCTACTTGGGTTTCTCACCACAGACTCCCATGTGGGGGAACCACGAGCTGTCTCATTTCTACTTATTCCAGGATCCCATGGTGTGGGCGGTCAGGGGAATAAAGCTACTAAAGGACATCACCAAAGATGGAATACTCCTGACTTTTGACCAGCTAAAGGCTAGGCATGATCTCCCTAACACATATTTCTTCAGGTTCATACAGCTTCGACACGCATTTCAGGCCCAATTCAGAGATAGGACAGTGAAGTCCATCTCATCGGCTCTGGAAGACATGCTTATGGTAGAAGACCTCCCTAAGACTTTATCGGTCACATATAAAGAACTGTTCAAGAAAAGCCCGGCGGCAATGGATAAATGTAGGGAGCGTTGGGAGAGTGAAGTCCCTGATATTGTCGGGGAAGAATGGGATGACGTGTGGGTGCACCCCTTTAAACATTTAGTCTCCGCGAGAGATAGACTCATACATTTTAAATTTTTACACAGAATTTACTTTACACCGGCCAGACTGGCTGTAATCTACCCATCGGTCTCCTCGGCATGTTGGAGATGCGGCTTTTCACTGGCTGATGCCAAACATATTTGCCCGCACATCAAGACCTTTTGGGAAGGGGTGATAGCATGCATAGAAGACATATTAAAGATACCTATCCCATTGTCAATTAGAGTATGTTTGTTGGGTCTGGTGGAGGAGGTGGTTCCAACCAGAGCTCTTAGAACTTTACTGAACATCCTATTCTTTTACGGAAGGAACGCCATATTACTTAAATGGAGGAACTCTGCTCCCCCTGGTGTACCCTTTTGGAAGGGATTGGTAAATTCCATGATGCCTTACTATAAGGCAACCTACCACTCTAGAGGGTGCGGAAAGAAGTTTAACCACTTGCCGCCCGCCCTATTACAGAATGACGGCGGCAAAGTGGTTTGATATTCCTGATCGGACGTCATATGACGTGATCAGGAATATCGAGCCGCTGCGCGCCCCCGGGGGCGCGCATCGCGGCAATCGTTGTTGCGGGGTGTCAGTCTGACACCCTGCAACACCGATCTAGGTAAAGAGTCTCCGACGGAGACTCTTTACCACGTGATCAGCTGTGTCCAATCACGGCTGATCACGATGTAAATAGGAAGAGCCGGTGATCGGCTTTTCCTCACTCGCGTCTGACAGACACGAGTAGAGGAGAGCCGATCGGCTGCTCTCCTGACAGGGGGGGTCTGTGCTGATTGTTTATCAGCACAGCCCCCCCCCCCCCTCGGATCCTACCCAGGACCACCAGGGAAGCTGCCCAGGACCACCAGGGAAGCGATCCACACTGGACCACCAGGTATGCCCCTAGACCACCAGGGAAATGCCACTGTGTGCCCAGGCAGCTGACAATCTGTGCCCAGGCAGCTGCCAGTCAGTGCCCACTTCAATGCATACCACTGCCAGTGCCACCAGGGATGCCCATCAGTGCCTCATATTAGTGCCGCGTATCAGTGCCCATCAGTGCCATGTATCAGTGCCCAGCAGTGCCGCCTATCAGTGCCCATCTGTGCAGCCTATCAGCGCCACCCTATCAGTGCCCAGCAGTTCCGCCTTTCATTGTCCATCAGTGTCACCCATCAGTCCCCATCAGTGCCAACCAGTGCCGCCTATCAATGCCCATCAGTGCTGCATATCAGTGCCACCCATCAGTGCCGCCTACCAGTGCCCATTAGTGCTGCATATCAGTGCCCATCGTCAGTGCCCACTCATTGGTGCCACCTCATCGGTGCCACCGCATCAGTGCCTGTCAGTGCCGCCTTATCAGTGCCAATCAGTGAAAGAGAAAACTTACTTATTTATAATTTTTTTTAACAGAAACAAAAGCAAAACTTTTATTTTTTTTCAAAATTTTCGGGCTTTTTTTATTTGTTTAGCAAAAAATAAAAACCGCAGAGGTGATCAAATACCACCAAAAGAAAGCTCTATTTGTGGGAACAAAACGAGAAAAATTTAGTTTGGGTACAGTGTTGTATGACCGTGCAATTGTCATTCAAACTGCGACAGCGCTGAAAGCTGAAAATTGGTCTGGGCAGGAAGGTGTCTAAGTGCCTGGTATTGAAGTGGTTAATAAAGTTTGGCAGGCCTGGTTCAACTCGTAAGTAATGGCTGGCTAGTTCTGCCCAAGGTCTCATATGATGTTAAATAATAGTCCTGGGAGTCTGTTCTAACTGAACACATTCTACCTCTTTGGTGGGCTGAGGATGGGTCGTAGTTAAAGGCAGATTTGTCCTTTTGATACTAAATTAGCTAAACGACAGGTACAGTGCAGAGCTTTGTGAGTACAATAAACGCATATATGTATATACATATGGGCTGAATCCAGGTTTATCCCTATTGGTGATATGAAGAGAAGTTCTTATTCTAAATTGCGGTGAACTGTGGTATTGGATGTTGGGGGGAGGGGAAGTTTTTCCAGTTAGTCACCTATGTTAGGTAGATTAAAATGTTAGGTCCAAGTTGACCATGTTGGTCAAGGAATGGCCGGTGTTGTGCCGGATCACTCCCCTTTCTCTGTATGTTTATTTGTCTTCAAAATTTTAATAAACAGAATTTAAAAAAAAAAAATTGACCCCGCCCTTCCAGCAGGTTTGTTAAAGCCTCGGGAATCCAGAAATTTCAGATATATGAGAGTCGGTAACCCAGGCTCACCATTGCACGGCTCAACATCAGAAAGAACGCTCAATGCTCAGTTGCTGCACAAGGTGGGGCCACCAGGCCATTGGGGAGCTGCAACCCCAAGTTGTCCATCCACTCCAACTAATGGAAGGCCCCAGCTTTACTCCATCACAGCGACCACCTTGTGGAACCAACTGCCCCCCCCACGGTGCTCTTTGGCAGTCTAACACACACACTCAGGTTCAGTTTGACTCAAATCATGGTTTAATGGTTTTACTTCAACAAAACTTGTCAGGAACAATCTAAGAGCCATTTCCAATATGGCGGCCTTAGGCAAATCTAAATAGAATATGAGAATATGGGACTTCTGTCTGGCTCTCCTGCACTAAGTGTCAGGACCTACTGGTGGCACTGTGTGGCTCCCTGGGCGGAGGGTTGTTGTTCCAGTGTCCACCAGCAGGTGTCTCCCAGCAGCCATCAGACCCCAGTAATCATTCTTCACCTGATGCTGGATGCTGGGAGGGTATTTAGTTCTTTTACTGTTCCCTTTCCCCTCAATGTTTTGCCTGCTAGCCAGAGACTTGCTTGCTGATTCATCCTCAGTTGTATTTCTGATCCCGCCTTGTATCTGTCCCCCTTGTTTCTGATTCCAGTCCTGGTCTCCCCCTTTCCTTGTATCTCCAGTCTCCAGCAAGGTCCATAAAGACATGGATGAGCGAGTTTGGGGTATAGGAACTTGACTGGCCTGCAAACCAATAGAACACCTTTGGGATGAATTAGAGCAGAGACTGCGAGCCAGGCCTTCTCATCCAACATCAGTGCCCGACCTCACAAATGCGCTTCTGGAAGAATGGTCAAACATTCCCATAGACACCCTCCTAAACCTTGTGGACGGTCTTCCCAGAAGAGGTGAAGCTGTTATAGCTGCAAAGGGCGGAGCCAACTCAATATTGAACCCTACGGACTTATGCCCTGTACACATGATCGGACACTGATCAAACATTCCGACAACAAAATCCATCATTTTTTTCCGACGGATGTTGGCTCAAACTCGTCTTGCATACACACGGTCGCACAAAGTTGTCGGAAAATCCGATCGTTCCGAGCGTGGTGACGTAAAACACGTACGTCGGGACTATAAACGAGGCAGTGGCCAAAAGCTTTCGTCTCCTAATTTATTCTGAGCATGAGCACTTTGTCCGTCGGATTTGTCTACACACGATCCGAATTTAAAGGATCGGATTTTGTTGTTGGAAAATTTTATAGCCTGCTCTCAAACCTTGTGTGTCGGAAATTCCGATGGAAAAAGTCCGTTGGACCCCACACACGGTCGGAATTTCTGACAACACAATCCGATCGCACATTTTCTGTCGGGAATTCTGACCGTGTGTACAGGGCATAAGACTGGGATGCCAGTAAATTTCATGTGCGTGTGAAGGCAGGTGTCCCAATAATTTTGAACATATAGTGTAGGTACTCCCAGCACTCTGCGGTCTCCATCCTGGCCCAGCCAGGGTTCTCCCTCTTTGCCCTAATAGGGAAGAGACAACATGAAGAGATCATCAGTGGTAACATGAATTCTGAACTCTTTTTCGCTGAAGGAGGCCCAGGTCATCAGTAAATACCCCCGCTCCTCTAATGGGCAGCCATGTGCGCCTATCTTGTCTTCTCTCTGTCATTAGGTGCTCCCTTCATGACGCAATACATAATATTTATATATCACGTCTGTGCCAGAATGACCATCATATCTCATGGAAATCTGGTGGCTATAATAGGCACTGGCTTCCCCAAGATGGACACCTAGAAACCACTGTAGAGGACACATCATTCCTCTGAAGGGTTCCCTCTAGTGTCCATAGCACTGTAGTGCTGATTGTGATTCTATGTACTGGTGTCCCTCTGCGGTGCACCTTGGGGAGGTGGGCCCGAGAATGGGGCAGGAGTAAGAACAGAGTACAAAGATAATATTGGTCCGTGTAGTGCACTGCGCCAACGCGAATGTAATGGTTACAACTGGGGCCAATGGTTGGACACTTCACAATGAAGAGAGCCTAATAATGATGCACAAACTCTCTTGCAGTGAAGTATGGGGCTAATAGTGGGGAAAGAATAAATGCCCCTGCGTTGGTGGTGTCCGTGGGTGGAAAAAATGGCGCTGGGTCAGTGGTGTCAGGCAGACTACCTGGGTGTCCATGTCGGTGGAACGAAGTGAGCTAGGAGGGGAAAGGGTACAATAAACTATGGAGCCCTGTGTGGCCCTAGGGAACCCGGGGGGGGGGGGGGGGGGCTGAAGGCTTTTAGGATAAGAGGGGAGCTCTTGTCCATGTACCTGCACAGGGCCACCACAGTCCCAAAAGCATTCTGAAAAGTGGTATGTATGTAGGGGAAGGCACACCCCCACTCTGTGTCAATATGTGGGCCAGCAATTGGTGGCTCAGGCACCAATCACAGTATTGTAAGTGGTGGGTGGAGGGGTGCAGCTGTGTGTGTGCCATAACTAGGAGTTCCCTGGACGCACCCAGGTGCTCCCCCGTCCTCCCCCTGAGGTGGGCGCCCCAATTGCCTTCTGCAGCTGGGACCTATAATACTATCACTACAGCGCCACCTCTGCCTGTTGGACATATGCAAGGTGCAACCACCAGAGTGCGCACCACAACCCTTCACTCCCCTAAGTATACCACTGGTGCAGACCAGTGGACATCACCACCGGAGACATTAAATGCTCCTCTGCTTCGGCTCCTCCTATAAGGTAGGGCTGCCCCTTGGTAGAAGGAGGGATCAGTAAAGAATTGGAAGGGGTAAGGGTGGGCTCTCAGCTTGGATGAATGTACTATATCAAAGGCTCCCCCCCACCACATATAGACATTGCACCCAGGGCACCTTCCCCTCCTGCCCCCCAAGTCCCGACCCTGGTAACAGGTCATGCTCTGGTTAAGATAGTACTAAATCCACTATTTTTTAAATGAACTACATTGTTCTTCACCAATTTAGCATTGGCCATTAAATGTTTAGTGACCACAAACTTATTTCAAAGTTCTTTCAGCTGCAGCTTCCTCTGTGCCGCTTCCCTGAACTTCCTGTCAGGAAGTGAACACTATGAATGTCATCTAATCCTCCTACCTGAGGCTACTTGTCCCATCATTCCTACCACTGCCATGCCTGCCCCATCTTGTCCTCTCTGGCTGCCTGTGGTCTAAGTCTCAGACAGCGTAGGCACGTTGGGAGGTAGCCCTCCACTGTGAAAGGGTGGCCCCATAGGGCCCTGTAAGGCAACGCAGCCACCCAAAAAAAGGAGGACTGAACTTTGAACTTTTGGCTGTGAACTTTGGATTGGCTCAATTAAGAAGAAAGGGAAAGCAACATTCAAGGTGTGTTGAGGTCAGTGGCTCATTAACATTTAGGGTTTGGTGACACGTGATCATGATGGCCTCAACCTTTGTCTACTCACAAACGGCAGTCTACTGGCCCTCTGAACTCTGCCCCCCCTGTGCCCAGGTACTATAGTTCCCCCCAGTACGTCATCCCGAGGTATGACCCCAGAGGACGAGGACTCACCATTTGTGAAGGTCTCCTCCAGGCTGGTCTGCACTTGATACAGAATGAGGAGGACATGGAGCAGATAAGAACAGAACTTGTTGGTCCTGGACACCATGATTGTTGGAAGGGTCACCATAGGCTCCACATCACCGGGTTCCGCATTGCTGGAGGTTACGAGAAGGAAATGTGTGAGAATGAGCCCTGGAAGTGCCGCAACACAGAGGGAACTCTCAACATGTCATCCACCTGTGAATGACCCAAAGTTCATTGTCTCCGGACGTGGCTATTATTTGACCAATGAGACCAGAGTCCATTTCTGTGTACCTGTGGGAGGGACAAGAGGTTTGTTCCTCTCGGAGAGTATAGGATGGGTATTGATCTGGAGTGTCACTGTTTAGGAATTCAGAGAGTATAGGGCGCGTACTGATCTGGAGAGTCACTGTTTAGGAATTCGGAGATAAACATGTCATTAAGTGTCAATCAATGTGATTTGGGGAAAGCGAGCCCAGAGCGATAATGTTCTTCAAAAAAATACTTTATTGATTTTGTTTTTTTTAGTACTTAAGCAAACTTTTCCATGTGAGTTGCCAATTTCCGAACTATAGACAACCAGCATGCCAGTGAACATAAAAGATAAGTGTGTCACAGACCTCAGATCATCCCAAGTAATAGACCTTCACACCTCAGATCATCCCAAGTAATAGACCTTCACACCTCAGATCATCCCAAGTAATAGACCTTCACACCTCAGATCATCCCAAGTAATAGACCTTCACACCTCAGATCATCCCAAGTAATAGACCTTCACACCTCAGATCATCCCAAGTAATAGACCTTCACACCTCAGATCATCCCAAGTAATAGACCTTCACACCTCAGATCATCCCAAGTAATAGACCTTCACACCTCAGATCATCCCAAGTAATAGACCTTCACACCTCAGATCATCCCAAGTAATAGACCTTCACACCTCAGATCATCCCAAGTAATAGAACTTCACACCTCAGATCATCCCAAGTAATAGACCTTCACATCTCAGATCACCCCAAGTAATAGACCTTCACACCTCAGATCATCCCAAGTAATAGACCTTCACACCTCAGATCACCCCCAATACCTGGACTTTCACCCTTCAGATCACCCCAATTCCTGTACCTTCACACCTGGAATCACCCTAATTCCTGCACTTTTACATCTCAGATCACCCCAATTCCTTCACCTTCATACCTCAGATCACCCCAATTCCTACACATTCACACCTCCGATCACTCCAATTCCTAGGCGTTCACACCTCAGATCACCCCAAATCCTAGATCTTCACACCTCAATCACCCCCAATCACTGGACCTTCACATCTCAGATCACCCCAATTCTTGAACCTTCACACTTCAGATCACCCCCAATACCTGGACCTTCACATCTGAATTCCTGCACCTTCACCCCTCAGATCATCCTGAATACCTGGACTTTCACACTTTAGCTCAACCCCAATACCTAAAGCTTCACACTTCAGATCATCCCAATACCTGTACCTTCACACCTGAGATCACCCCCAATACCTGGACCTTCACACCTCAAATCACCCATAATTCCTGCACCTTCACCCCTCAGATCACCCACAATACCTGGACCTTCACACTTCAGATCAACCCCAATACCTGAACCTTAACACTTCAGATCACCCCAATACCTGGACCTTCACACCTGAGATCACCCCCAATACCTGGACCTTCACACCTGAGATCACCCCCAATAACTGGACCTTCACACCTCAAATCACCCATAATTCCTGCACCTTCACCCCTCAGATCACCCACAATACCTGGACCTTCACACTTCAGATCAACCTCAATACCTGAACCTTAACACTTCAGATCACCCCAATACCTGGACCTTCACACCTGAGATCAACCCCAATACCTGGACCTTTACACCTCAAATCACCCATAATTCCTGCACCTTCACCTCTCAGATCACCCCCAATACCTGGACCTTCACACTTCAGATCAACCCCAATACCTGAACCTTCACACCTCAGATTACCCCAATACCTAAACCATTACACCTTAGATTATCCCCAATTCCTAAACTATTAGACCTCAGATCACCCCAATACCTGAACTTTCACACTTTAGATCATCCCCAATGCCTGCACCTTCACACCTCAATTCTCCCCAATTCCTGCACCATCCCACCTCAGACCACCCCAATACCTAAACCTTCACACCTCAGATCACCCCAATTCCTTCACATCTCAGGTCACCCCAAATGCTAAAGTTCACACTTCAGATTGCCCCCATTACTGGACCTTCACATTTCAGATCAGCCAAATTCCTGCACCTTCACCCCTTAGATCTCCCTGATTACGGCACCTTCTCATCTCAGATCGCCCAAGTTCATTTAAGATGTATCCAGTCTATAAATCAGAGGAAAAATGGGGGTATGGCTGGGAAATCCTCAACAGATACGGCACTTCATCCCAATAGGTAAAAATTAGTAGATAAAGGTAGGGAGGGACTATAGCGGTGCCAATAGAAAAAGGTCAACCGTGAGTACTGAAAAACGACAGTTTATTTTATTTACATATATAGAAAAAAAGACATACACACAG
This sequence comes from Lithobates septentrionalis, assembly GCA_037952835.1. NCBI lineage: Eukaryota > Metazoa > Chordata > Amphibia > Anura > Ranidae > Lithobates > Lithobates septentrionalis. Next base: position 365,123 of record JBBDGP010003210.1, on the reverse strand, counting down.
GGTATACATACATATACAAATCTATAATTAATGCGGTACATGTAATTTTAAAAAATAAAACAGGACAGGCCTGGGTGTTATAGGCCAGTGATACAGGTAATCAATTCCTACATGTTTCGCCAAGGCATTGGCTTCCTCAGGGAAATGATATAAGCCTGTGCCAAAAATTAGAAGGTTCTATGTAAAAGAAAAAAATTAAAAAACATAAGATGACAATACAACTTTGTTTACCTTAGATATAATAGAGTGACCATTGGCTGCATACCTTTCTTTTAAATAGAGGCCTTGGAATATCGTTGCCGATCGCTACCACTCTATCCCTGTTTTTGTGATTTAAATACCCCTCAGGGGGACATTGGTGGCTTTGTGGTTTCACAAATCATTTTGGTAAGTTTTTCTCCTATATCGGTCACCTTTTGTCACCCTGTATTTCTGTACACCCTCACAGGCATGTATTCATTTAATTACTGTTTTTCCCTTTTTTTTATAGTTACACACATTGCAACGATCTTCACTTGTATCGATGTACTTCAATCTATTGTGTAAAATATTGCTACAGGCGCGTTTACATTGGTTTTAACATAGAATAGTAAGTTATTGAGGCTATGTTGGCCCTATTCCTCTCGTCTTGGGATAATGTCTATCCCAACATTTGCCATGTGGCATAACACCATCATTATTTTTATGTTTTTTCTGATTGCTAGGTCTCTGTTTGCCCCCTACAGCCATAGATGCGGTGCAGCCTTGGTTGCCTCTTTATGACCCCTTTCACACTGGGGCGGTTTGCAGGCGGTATTGCGCTAAAAATACCGCCTGCAAACCGCCCCTAAACAGCCTCCGCTGTTTGTTCAGTGTGAAAGCCCGAGGGCTTTCACACTGAAGCGGTGCGCAGGCAGGGCGGTGAAAAAAGTCCTGCAAACCGCTTTTTTGGAGCGGGGAAGGAGCGGTGTATTCACCGCTCCTTCCCCGCTCCTGCCCATTGAAATCTATGGGACAACGCGGCTATACCGCGGCTATAGCCGCGCTGTACGAGGGATTTTAACCCTTTTTCGGCCGCCAGCAGGGGGTAAAACCGCACCGCTAGTGGCCAAATACCGCTGCAAGAACGACGGTACAGCAGCGCTAAAAATAGCGCTGTTGTACCGCCGACGCCCCCACCGCCCCAGTGTGAAAGGGGCCTTAGGGTGCCTTCTCCTGCTTGGCTCCCATTAGGGGTGGGGAGGTACGTATATGGGTTGCCGGGTTGGGTCTCCAACATAGGTGGGTTTGTTACCATGCTATGCATCCGATAGTAAATGGTCACTCTATTATATCCAAGGTAAACAAAGTTCTATTGTCATCTTATGTTTTTTCATTTTTTCTTTTACCTAGAACCTTCTAATTTTGGCACAGGCTTATATCATTTCCCTGAGGAAGCCAATGCCTTGGCGAAACATGTAGGAATTGATTACCTGTATCACTGGCCTATAACACCCAGGCCTGTCCTGTTTTATTTTTTAAATGACATGTACCGCATTAATTATAGATTTGTATATGTATGTATACCCTGTGTGTATGTCTTTTTTTCTATATATGTTAATAAAATAAACTGTTATTTTTTAGTACTCATGGTTGACCTTTTTCTATTGGCACCGCTATAGTCCCTCACTACCTTTATCTACCAATAAACCAGAGGCTGTGGATGGACAGTTGGATAAATAGTTCTATATTTAGGATTTATCTGGTCTATAAACCAGAGGCTCTGGATGGACAGTTGGATAAATGGTTCTATATTTAGGATGTATCCGGTCTATAAACCAGAGGCTCTGGATGGACAGTTGGATAAATGGTTCTATATTTAGGATGTATCCGGTCTATAAACCAGAGGCTCTGGATGGACAGTTGGATAAATGGTTCTATATTTAGGATGTATCCGGTCTATAAACCAGAGGCTCTGGATGGACAGTTGGATAAATGGTTCTATATTTAGGATGTATCCGGTCTATAAACCAGAGGCTCTGGATGGACAGTTGGATAAATGGCTCTATATTTAGGATGTATCCGGTCTATAAATCAGAGGTTCTGGATGGACAGTTGGATAAATGGCTCTATATTTAGGATGTATCCGGTCTATAAACCAGAGGCTCTGGATGGACAGTTGGATAAATGGTTCTATATTTAGGATGTATCCGGTCTATAAACCAGAGGCTCTGGATGGACAGTTGGATAAATGGTTCTATATTTAGGATGTATCCGGTCTATAAACCAGAGGCTCTGGATGGACAGTTGGATAAATGGCTCTATATTTAGGATGTATCCGGTCTATAAATCAGAGGTTCTGGATGGACAGTTGGATAAATGGCTCTATATTTAGGATGTATCCGGTCTATAAACCAGAGGCTCTGGATGGACAGTTGGATAAATGGTTCTATATTTAGGATGTATCCGGTCTATAAACCAGAGGCTCTGGATGGACAGTTGGATAAATGGTTCTATATTTAGGATGTATCCGGTCTATAAACCAGAGGCTCTGGATGGACAGTTGGATAAATGGTTCTATATTTAGGATGTATCCGGTCTATAAACCAGAGGCTCTGGATGGACAGTTGGATAAATGGTTCTATATTTAGGATGTATCCGGTCTATAAACCAGAGGCTCTGGATGGACAGTTGGATAAATGGCTCTATATTTAGGATGTATCCGGTCTATAAATCAGAGGTTCTGGATGGACAGTTGGATAAATGGCTCTATATTTAGGATGTATCCGGTCTATAAACCAGAGGCTCTGGATGGACAGTTGGATAAATGGTTCTATATTTAGGAAGTATCTGGTCTATAAATCAGAGGTTCTGGATGGACAGTTGGATAAATGGTTCTATATTTAGGATGTATCCGGTCTATAAACCAGAGGCTCTGGATGGACAGTTGGATAAATGGTTCTATATTTAGGAAGTATCTGGTCTATAAATCAGAGGTTCTGGATGGACAGTTGGATAAATGGCTCTATATTTAGGATGTATCCGGTCTATAAACCAGAGGCTCTGGATGGACAGTTGGATAAATGGTTTTATATTTAGGATGTATCCGGTCTATAAACCAGAGGCTCTGGATGGACAGTTGGATAAACGGCTCTATATTCAGGATGTATCCGGTCTATAAACCAGAGGCTCTGGATGGACAGTTGGATAAATGGTTCTATATTTAGGATGTATCTGGTCTATAAACCAGAGACTCTGGATGGACAGTTGGATAAATGGTTCTATATTTGGGATGTATCTGGTCTATAAACCAGAGGCTGTGGATGGACAGTTGGATAAATAGTTCTATATTTAGGATGTATCTGGTCTATAAACCAAAGGCTCTGGATGGACAGTTGGATAAATGGTTCTATATTTAGGATGTATCCGGTCTATAAACCAGAGGCTATGGATGGACAGTTGGATAAATGGTTCTATATTTAGGATGTATCCGGTCTATAAACCAGAGGCTATGGATGGACAGTTGGATAAATGGTTCTATATTTAGGATGTATCCGGTCTATAAACCAGAGGCTCTGGGTGGACAGTTGGATAAATGGCTCTATATTTGGGATGTATCCGGTCTATAAACCAGAGGTTCTGGATGGGCAGTTGGAAAAATGGTTCTATATTTAGGATGTATCCTGTTTATAAACCAGAGGCTCTGGATGGACAGTTGGATAAATGGTTCTATATTTAGGATGTATTCGGTCTATAAACCAGAGGCTCTGGATGGACAGTTGGATAAATGGTTCTATATTTAGGATGTATCCGATCTATAAACCAGAGGCTCTGGATGGACAGTTGGATAAATGGTTCTATATTTAGGATGTATCCGATCTATAAACCAGAGGCTCTGGATGGACAGTTGGATAAATGGCTCTATATTTAGGATGTATCCGATCTATAAACCAGAGGGCTCTGGATGGACAGTTGGATAAATGGCTCTATATTTAGGATGTATCCGATCTATAAACCAGAGGCTCTGGATGGACAGTTGGATAAATGGTTCTATATTTAGGATGTATCCGATCTATAAACCAGAGGGCTCTGGATGGGCAGTTGGATAAATGGTTCTATATTTAGGATGTATTCGGTCTATAAACCAGAGGCTCTGGATGGACAGTTGGATAAATGGTTCTATATTTAGGATGTATCCGATCTATAAACCAGAGGCTCTGGATGGACAGTTGGATAAATGGCTCTATATTTAGGATGTATTCGGTCTATAAACCAGAGGCTCTGGATGGACAGTTGGATAAATGGTTCTATATTTAGGATGTATCCGGTCTATAAACCAGAGGCTCTGGATGGACAGTTGGATAAATGGCTCTATATTTAGGATGTATCCGGTCTATAAATCAGAGGTTCTGGATGGACAGTTGGATAAATGGCTCTATATTTAGGATGTATCCGGTCTATAAACCAGAGGCTCTAGATGGACAGTTGGATAAATGGTTCTATATTTAGGAAGTATCTGGTCTATAAATCAGAGGTTCTGGATGGACAGTTGGATAAATGGTTCTATATTTAGGATGTATCCGGTCTATAAACCAGAGGCTCTGGATGGACAGTTGGATAAATGGTTCTATATTTAGGAAGTATCTGGTCTATAAATCAGAGGTTCTGGATGGACAGTTGGATAAATGGTTCTATATTTAGGATGTATCCGGTCTATAAACCAGAGGCTCTGGATGGACAGTTGGATAAATGGCTCTATATTCAGGATGTATCTGGTCTATAAACCAGAGGCTCTGGATGGACAGTTGGATAAATGGTTCTATATTTGGGATGTATCTGGTCTATAAACCAAAGGCTCTGGATGGACAGTTGGATAAATGGTTCTATATTTAGGACGTATCCGGTCTATAAACCAGAGGCTATGGATGGACAGTTGGATAAATGGTTCTATATTTAGGATGTATCCGGTCTATAAACCAGAGGCTGTGGATGGACAGTTGGATAAATAGTTCTATATTTAGGACGTATCCGGTCTATAAACCAGAGGCTATGGATGGACAGTTGGATAAATGGTTCTATATTTAGGATGTATCCGGTCTATAAACCAGAGGCTCTGGGTGGACAGTTGGATAAATGGCTCTATATTTGGGATGTATCCGGTCTATAAACCAGAGGTTCTGGATGGGCAGTTGGAAAAATGGTTCTATATTTAGGATGTATCCTGTTTATAAACCAGAGGCTCTGGATGGACAGTTGGATAAATGGTTCTATATTTAGGATGTATTCGGTCTATAAACCAGAGGCTCTGGATGGACAGTTGGATAAATGGTTCTATATTTAGGATGTATCCGATCTATAAACCAGAGGCTCTGGATGGACAGTTGGATAAATGGTTCTATATTTAGGATGTATCTGATCTATAAACCAGAGGCTCTGGATGGACAGTTGGATAAATGGCTCTATATTTAGGATGTATCCGGTCTATAAACCAGAGGCTGTGGATGGACAGTTGGATAAATAGTTCTATATTTAGGACGTATCCGGTCTATAAACCAGAGGCTATGGATGGACAGTTGGATAAATGGTTCTATATTTAGGATGTATCCGGTCTATAAACCAGAGGCTCTGGGTGGACAGTTGGATAAATGGCTCTATATTTGGGATGTATCCGGTCTATAAACCAGAGGTTCTGGATGGGCAGTTGGAAAAATGGTTCTATATTTAGGATGTATCCTGTTTATAAACCAGAGGCTCTGGATGGACAGTTGGATAAATGGTTCTATATTTAGGATGTATCTGATCTATAAACCAGAGGCTCTGGATGGACAGTTGGATAAATGGCTCTATATTTAGGATGTATTCGGTCTATAAACCAGAGGCTCTGGATGGACAGTTGGATAAATGGCTCTATATTTAGGATGTATCTGATCTATAAACCAGAGGCTCTGGATGGGCAGTTGGATAAATGGTTCTATATTTAGGATGTATTCGGTCTATAAACCAGAGGCTCTGGATGGACAGTTGGATAAATGGTTCTATATTTAGGATGTATCCGGTCTATAAACCAGAGGCTCTGGGTGGACAGTTGGATAAATGGCTCTATATTTGGGATGTATCCGGTCTATAAACCAGAGGTTCTGGATGGGCAGTTGGAAAAATGGTTCTATATTTAGGATGTATCCTGTTTATAAACCAGAGGCTCTGGATGGACAGTTGGATAAATGGTTCTATATTTAGGATGTATTCGGTCTATAAACCAGAGGCTCTGGATGGACAGTTGGATAAATGGTTCTATATTTAGGATGTATCCGATCTATAAACCAGAGGCTCTGGATGGACAGTTGGATAAATGGTTCTATATTTAGGATGTATCCGATCTATAAACCAGAGGCTCTGGATGGACAGTTGGATAAATGGCTCTATATTTAGGATGTATCCGATCTATAAACCAGAGGGCTCTGGATGGGCAGTTGGATAAATGGTTCTATATTTAGGATGTATTCGGTCTATAAACCAGAGGCTCTGGATGGACAGTTGGATAAATGGCTCTATATTTAGGATGTATCCGATCTATAAACCAGAGGCTCTGGATGGACAGTTGGATAAATGGTTCTATATTTAGGATGTATCCGATCTATAAACCAGAGGGCTCTGGATGGGCAGTTGGATAAATGGTTCTATATTTAGGATGTATTCGGTCTATAAACCAGAGGCTCTGGATGGACAGTTGGATAAATGGTTCTATATTTAGGATGTATCCGATCTATAAACCAGAGGCTCTGGATGGACAGTTGGATAAATGGCTCTATATTTAGGATGTATTCGGTCTATAAACCAGAGGCTCTGGATGGACAGTTGGATAAATGGTTCTATATTTAGGATGTATCCGGTCTATAAACCAGAGGCTCTGGATGGACAGTTGGATAAATGGCTCTATATTTAGGATGTATCCGGTCTATAAATCAGAGGTTCTGGATGGACAGTTGGATAAATGGCTCTATATTTAGGATGTATCCGGTCTATAAACCAGAGGCTCTAGATGGACAGTTGGATAAATGGTTCTATATTTAGGAAGTATCTGGTCTATAAATCAGAGGTTCTGGATGGACAGTTGGATAAATGGTTCTATATTTAGGATGTATCCGGTCTATAAACCAGAGGCTCTGGATGGACAGTTGGATAAATGGTTCTATATTTAGGAAGTATCTGGTCTATAAATCAGAGGTTCTGGATGGACAGTTGGATAAATGGCTCTATATTTAGGATGTATCCGGTCTATAAACCAGAGGCTCTGGATGGACAGTTGGATAAATGGTTCTATATTTAGGATGTATCCGGTCTATAAACCAGAGGCTCTGGATGGACAGTTGGATAAATGGCTCTATATTCAGGATGTATCTGGTCTATAAACCAGAGGCTCTGGATGGACAGTTGGATAAATGGTTCTATATTTGGGATGTATCTGGTCTATAAACCAGAGGCTCTGGATGGACAGTTGGATAAATGGCTCTATATTCAGGATGTATCTGGTCTATAAACCAGAGGCTCTGGATGGACAGTTGGATAAATGGTTCTATATTTAGGACGTATCCGGTCTATAAACCAGAGGCTATGGATGGACAGTTGGATAAATGGTTCTATATTTAGGATGTATCCGGTCTATAAACCAGAGGCTGTGGATGGACAGTTGGATAAATAGTTCTATATTTAGGACGTATCCGGTCTATAAACCAGAGGCTATGGATGGACAGTTGGATAAATGGTTCTATATTTAGGATGTATCCGGTCTATAAACCAGAGGCTCTGGGTGGACAGTTGGATAAATGGCTCTATATTTGGGATGTATCCGGTCTATAAACCAGAGGTTCTGGATGGGCAGTTGGAAAAATGGTTCTATATTTAGGATGTATCCTGTTTATAAACCAGAGGCTCTGGATGGACAGTTGGATAAATGGTTCTATATTTAGGATGTATTCGGTCTATAAACCAGAGGCTCTGGATGGACAGTTGGATAAATGGTTCTATATTTAGGATGTATCCGATCTATAAACCAGAGGCTCTGGATGGACAGTTGGATAAATGGTTCTATATTTAGGATGTATCTGATCTATAAACCAGAGGCTCTGGATGGACAGTTGGATAAATGGCTCTATATTTAGGATGTATCCGGTCTATAAACCAGAGGCTGTGGATGGACAGTTGGATAAATAGTTCTATATTTAGGACGTATCCGGTCTATAAACCAGAGGCTATGGATGGACAGTTGGATAAATGGTTCTATATTTAGGATGTATCCGGTCTATAAACCAGAGGCTCTGGGTGGACAGTTGGATAAATGGCTCTATATTTGGGATGTATCCGGTCTATAAACCAGAGGTTCTGGATGGGCAGTTGGAAAAATGGTTCTATATTTAGGATGTATCCTGTTTATAAACCAGAGGCTCTGGATGGACAGTTGGATAAATGGTTCTATATTTAGGATGTATCTGATCTATAAACCAGAGGCTCTGGATGGACAGTTGGATAAATGGCTCTATATTTAGGATGTATTCGGTCTATAAACCAGAGGCTCTGGATGGACAGTTGGATAAATGGCTCTATATTTAGGATGTATCTGATCTATAAACCAGAGGCTCTGGATGGGCAGTTGGATAAATGGTTCTATATTTAGGATGTATTCGGTCTATAAACCAGAGGCTCTGGATGGACAGTTGGATAAATGGTTCTATATTTAGGATGTATCCGATCTATAAACCAGAGGGCTCTGGATGGGCAGTTGGATAAATGGTTCTATATTTAGGATGTATCCGATCTATAAACCAGAGGGCTCTGGATGGGCAGTTGGATAAATGGTTCTATATTTAGGATGTATTCGGTCTATAAACCAGAGGCTCTGGATGGACAGTTGGATAAATGGTTCTATATTTAGGACGTATCTGGTCTATAAACCAGAGGCTCTGGATGGACAGTTGGATAAATGGTTCTATATTTAGGACGTATCTGGTCTATAAACCAGAGGCTCTGGATGGACAGTTGGATAAATGGCTCTATATTTAGGAAGTATCCGGTCTATAAACCAGAGGCTCTGGATGGACAGGTGGATAAATGGTTCTATATTTGGGATGTATAGAGGACATATATTTGAAGCTGGTGATTAAGGGGTTAATGTCGGAGGTGTGATCACAGGGAGGTCCCTGACCCCGTAGCATAGACAGGTAAAGGTGAGATGACATGGACAGGTCATTCCCCTCTCCATTCTTCTCCTGACTTATCACAGAGACATGCAATGAACATGCAGTCATTCCAAAGTCTTGCTTTATCGTGTCTTCTGCATTTCATGCCTGTGGTCATCTATTACCATCAGTCTTCTTTATATTTTCCTAAAATCTGTTTAGATGCTGAATGGTGGATAAATACAACTTCTCTCTATCTCTATTTTTTACATACATATGGAGAAAGCTTGGTGCAGTCCGATTCTGACACTTCTCTCCTACATGAAAAAATCACAAATTTTTTTTTGCTAGAAAATTACTTAGAACACCCGAACATTATAAATATATATATATTTTTAGCAGGGGCATAGAGAATAAAATGGTGGTTATTGCAATTTTTTATGTCACACGGCATTTGTGCAGCAGTTTTGTCACAATGCAAGTTTTTAAAAAAAAAAAAAATACATATTTTAATCATTTTTTTTCAAATATTTTTATTGAGAATGTGATAGCGCTGCCCAATAGTGACCTTCTTTTGTATTTCTTTCTTTTTTAGAGAATGTGTATTTTTTTTAAATTTTATTAATTTAATAAATTTCACTGCAAAAAAATACAATACATAACCCAATTTTTTTGGTAAAGTATAAAAGACGATGTTACGCCAAATAAATAGATACCTAACAAGACACACTTTAAACTCGTGGAATGGTGACAAACTACGATACTTAAAACTCTCCATAGGCAACGCTTTAAATATTTTTATCAGGTTACCAGTTTAGAGTTACAGAGAAGGTCCACTCCAAGAATTATTGCTCTCGCTATAACGTTGGCGGTGATACCGCTCTTGTGTGGTGCAAACATTGTTTACATATGCATGCATGCTGCGTTTTCCTCTGAGCACAGAGGACTCTTTAAAAAAAAAAAAAAATATATATATATATATATATATATATATATATATATATATATATATATATATATATATATATTATTTATTTTATTTAAAAAAATATAATTTTAAAATGTCCCTTTAATTCTTTTTTTTTCTTATCACTTTTATTGCTATCACAAGAAATGTAAACATTGCTCGTTATAGCAATAAAGCATGACGGGTCCTCTTTAAGGAGAGATCTGAGGTCTATAATACCCCAGATCTCTCCTCTACCCTTGAAAGCATGAAGGAAAAAAAAAAATTGATCTCATGCTTTCCAGAAACAAATAATAGCTGGTCGCTTCCGGTCCCTTAGGCTCAGTTCACACTGCGGCGACTTGGGATCCGTGAGACCCCCAAGTCGCATGACATGTGAAATCCCATGTTAGTCAATGAGAGCCGTCTCCTAATTAGCATGACTGAAGTCTCTCCAGCTTTAGAAAAGGTTCCTGTACTACTTCAAGGCGACTTCTATCCGCCTTGTGCCCATAGACTTTAATAGAAATCGCCTCCAAGTCTGATCCTCATATTATATTGATGTGATTTGGATCCAACATAACAGGAATACTACCCAGGCATTCCATGAAGGTTGCCTCAAAGTCACATCAAAGTTGTACTCAAGTCGCCAGAAAATCGCCAGGAACTTGCCTGGCAAAGTCGCACTGTAGATCGCAGTAGTGCGAACCAAGCCTTAGACCATAGAGATAATCGGGGACATTCCACTCCCCGTTCAGCTCTATGATCAAGCGGCGGAACCATCGCGACTTCAATGCCAGACCCCCGTAGCTATGACTAAGCACTGTTAAGTGTGAAACGCGTCGGCTCGTTTGTCCCATTTATTGCTGTGGCTTGTATCTGTTGGATTTATTACAAATAAAGGCTATATTCCGGAGTGCGGCTGTCCAGAACTTCCTTTTTGCCTCATATCAACCGGCGGAACCGTCGACTTTAATGCCAGACCCCCCCCCCGAATCGTACAGGAGAGCCTGGAGAGGCACTGGGAGGCGGCGGGAGTGAGGGGCCCTCGCGCCTCTTGTTAAAAGCCATCCAGCAGTTAATTAGCTCCTAGGATCACTTTAACAATGTGGGGCATCGCCGGCTGAGAAAAACTATACGGGGTTATGGCTGACAGCTGCAGCTATAGCCCCGGTATAACTGCTTGAACACAATGGCATACATGTCCAGTTCATGGTTGTGCTTCAAGTGATTAAGGGGTTCCCTTTATTGACTTACTTAAGTTATTAGGGAAGCAAGCCTTTGGGATAACTCAGATCCCTTCTTTTGAGCTACATTAGATCCCTGATTCTGGCTACATCTAAGGTAAGAACATTCCATGCAGAGGTGATCGCAACGAGAAAGGCCACCTTGTAAGTCGGATCAGACAAGGGAATATCCCTAAAGGTTGTGAAGGGTAGCCTCTGAAAGGCCAAAAGAACAAGGTTAAGGTCCTATGAAGTCATCAGTCTCTGAAACGGAATGGCCAAGGCTGAGATTTGCCCTTTGATTATACTCAAGGCAAGATGCTGAACTAGACCAGCCTGGAGGAAAGAAATGATGCATTCCATGGAGTGTTTGCTAGGATTTGACCAAATAAAACAGGTTTTGTAGGTGTGATGATAGACTTTGCAAATAGTCAACTTCCTAGCCTTCAAGAGGGTAAGGATGACCAAATCCGATAAGGTCCTTGTACCTTAGGACTTGGACTTCAACAGTCATACTATTAAAGCCAGCAACCGAGAAACAGTATAGAAAACTGACCCATGGGCGAGTCTGGAGATCCATAAGGGCCCATTGAGAGTCTGCCAGGGGTCTGAGTATATTCAAGCATTACGTTCCTTATAGGCCAGTTTGGTGTAATGAGAATCACTGGAATGCCTTCCATCACTATTCTGAGGGGCAGGCAAGGGGAGAAGCTGGAGAGGCACAAAAGGCATAAAAAAGGTGGAACTGATCTCACAGACACCAGAATATCCACTGCATAGGCAAAAGGGTCCCTGGCCCTCCCCACAAACCTGTCCTTGGTGAAAACCCAGTGGCCATGTAGGCCAAAAGGATGGCTTGATTTTATACACCTGGGGCCATGGAGGTGATTGGAACACCAGAATTAGTAATGCTGAACGTCCAAAGCAAAAAACAGCATTGGTGATGATAATCGAAAAAGAAGTCACGGGAGGACCAAGCAGCTTGTATAGGGAAAAAGATTTATTGCACAGTAAGTTTATAGGAACACAAAAACTAGGTACCCATCACCAACACCTAGACTCTATATTAAAATAAGACAACCTTGTTGATCCTCCAACTTTGGAAAGGTGGTGAAGAAAAAGGACCAATAACACAACCCTTATCCAGTTCAGACTGGAGCAGCGAGTCCACTGCCTCCATGTCTGCAGCTGATGACCTCAGATTTGGACTTTTGAATGTGCTTAAAGGCAAAGCAATAAACCCTGTATGGAACCCCCTCGTGAAACCCTCCACTGAAAACTGACACAAACTGAGTGAAGGACGAGCGGTCAAACAAGCCCGTAAATATGCCACGTTGATACGGCTTAGTCAACTGTTCTTGCCCTGCCTAAGAGAACAGGCCGACTTTGGGTGAGCCTTGAAACAGCTGGCGCATACGTGCAGAAGACGGCGCTGACTATAGTTGCATAAGCCATGATTAAAGTTATTACAAATTTGAGATTTCCCCAAAAACTGAATAGGTCGACCTAATTTATCGAATGCAGCAGCATGAGCCGGGGCCGGGAGGGAACTAGGGAAAGCCCCGGGTGTGCCTGGTAGAACAGGAAGTTCAGCATTGGGGCACCAGTATGTGGTATGCGAGGATGACTGGGATGTTGCACAAACTGGTGACCTCAGCCCAGTAAAATGCCGGCAACACAGCTCAGTATCAACCCTACTCCAGACTGATGTTGAGAAAACATGGCAGCGGCTTTGACGGAAAACAAACGATGATAATCGTAAAAAAAACGCTGTCCCTTCAAACTTCTGTCCCAACTTCACCACCGCATAAAGGTGATGATCCAGTTCCTCCCTCCTATGGGGGCACACTGAGCAAACAATATCCCTAAACATACTGAAAGCCAAGACAAACTCCGGGATAGAGAGTTTGTGGTTGAGCCTGTGATCTCTGGTCTTAACAATCACAAAAACATCACCACAGGCATAAAAGACTTATCATCAGCCACATTGTGGACGGCAATCAACAAAGACGCCGCAGTGGTATGAACCGTGAGGCCTAGTACATGAAAAAATTACCTCAACCCATGTGTGAGGTTTGGCAGCCAATATAAGATGAACCAACAATCACCGACCCAAGCTGGACTGAAACCGGAAGAATGATACCTCGGGACCCTTAGTTGCTAAGCAGGAACATGAAACTACAAGAAAAAAGGAACAAAACATACCAAAGCTTGGAATGACGCATGGTTGTATGAAACTCAGGTAGGAAATGAAACATCATCGTGACAACAAATCGCATGACTAACATAAACAGAGCGAGTGACCTCTGAATGGAGGAGGGCCAAACAGAACGTAATAAATGACCAGGCCACTGACCTGTGAGATGCCTAGGTACCCTTGGCAGGTGCCCTCCACTGCCAAACCCCGGGTGACGTGGTGGGATACGGCCATGCCGATGGTGGAAGCCGTGCTGCCAACGTCTCAACTAAAGAAAATGACTACCTCAGGACTGTGGCACTGATGACCTGGCCGGTGTAACACATGCTGCCGCAGCAACCCTCCCCCTCACTTGGCCATGAACAATGTGACACTTGGCGACTCTAACGGACATGAGCCCCAACCAATCCTACTATGCCATACCACCCCGCCGAAAGTCCAACCCAAGCCTCACCCTATGGGAGCGTCACCAAGAGAAACCTGTGTAAGACAATATAAGTGAAACTTGTGAACCCAGACCATAAAATAACTAGACGTATATCACTTACTGAGCACTCTGAACTGAACACAGATTGGCGTAAGGTATACACACTCCTACCAGTGTCCAATATATGACAGACATGTGAGCAATTAACATGAAGAGCTAACCCAAGATCACTGCTGAACACGGCATTACTTGTAAATATAAATACATCAACGAACGAGTGAAAACAAGGAGATGCGGGCTGGGTGACCAAAGCCTGACCCCCTCTTGCCGCCCACCGTCAGTGCAGACAAACCATTCCCCCATGCCCCATAACACCCCCCCCCCCCCCCCCCCAAGAAAGGATTCCCCAACCGCCAGGTTCAGATAGAGTGTAATACCTCCAGAACTGAAGTGGCCGAAACCAGACGAAGGGACAACAGATGCAACAAACATTCCCACGAAGTAACAAAAGATGAAACAGCATGGGAGAACCTGAGACAGAGAGACAGCGCCATAGAAACAGCACTTCTCAAAATATGGGACGACGCCCTTGAAGCAGCAGATGACGGGGAACCGAGTCTCCTGGTACTGTTAGACCTCAGCGCAGCATTCGATACAGTGGACCACAATACTTTACTTGTCCGCCTCTCAGAAGTTGCAGGAGCCACAGATTCTGCCCTAAAATGGTTTACATCCTTCTTAGAGAATCGCTCTCAGACAGTGAAACTGGGAACATTCACCTCGGAATCTCGGGCAGTCTCCTGTGGAGTCCCTCAGGGCTCACCCTTGTCACCAGTGCTATTTAACATCTACATCCGCCCGCTTCTCAATATCATCAGGAAAACGGACCTCTGCTTCCACTCATACGCAGACGACACCCAACTCTACTTTCGCATTAATGGACAGAAAGATCATCATCAGCAACTACAGAAATGCCTCATTTTAATCAATGACTGGATGACCGCTAGCTCCCTCAAACTTAACGAATCAAAAACAGAACTTCTTCTCCTGCAAGCCAACAAAAATTCCAAAATTGAGACTCCGTGGACACCACCCCCCATCCTCGGACAGACCATCTCCCCCAGCACCAAAGTCAAGAGTCTCGGAGTCATCTTTGACTCAGGAATGACAATGGATGCACAAATAGGATCGGTAGTGAGCGGATCTCACCATCTCCTCCGCCTGCTACGTAGACTCATCCCCTTCATCCCAGAAGAGGACAAAGCGGCAGTTGTGGGAACGATCATCAATTCCCGACTCGACTACGCAAATTCCCTCTACGTAGGTCTACCCCAATACCAGCTTGCGCGCTTGCAACTCATGCAGAACACGGCGGCAAGGCTGTTAACAGGGAAAAAGCCCTGGGAATCCATCTCCCCCTCCCTAAAAAGCCTACATTGGCTAACGGTGAAGAATCGGATCACATTCAAGACCCTCTGCCTCACCCATAAATGCATACAAGGAAACGCTCCGCAATATCTCCGGGAAAAAATAAAACACTACACACCGAATCGCAGTCTTCGATCAGCTAACCAAAACCTCCTCCTCATTCCCAAATACCGCTACAAAGCAAAGGGAGAACGTAGATTTGCAGTCCAAGGACCTCGACTATGGAATGCTCTCCCAACCAACCTCCGCATGGAAGAAAACCACCAGGCCTTCAGGAAAAAACTAAAGACCTTCCTTTTCTAGAAGCTGGCTACAGAGAATACATCTAGCGCCTTGAGGCGATTCAGTTCGCAATTGCAGCGCTTTACAAATCATTCATTCATTCATTCATTCATTCATTCATTCATTCATAGGCACTGAACCTCCACACATGGAGGAGCTGCGGTGCAGGGAAAGTGCTGCATGAGGGCAGCTCTGAGCCTCACCTGCTGACCCACCATGGTTGGCTCTGGTGCACCTGCTCACAACAACCCCGACCTGCATGAGGCAGACACCAGACCTCTCCCCTGCCCCCCCACCTGTAGCTGTATGCTAACACCCCCCCAGCCCCTAAAAACCCCCCAACATGAAAAGGAACCCCCTCTTTTGACCCCCCATGTCCGGACCGAGCAAGCTAAATGGGTGCCCTCTAACCCGCCCATGGACTCCCCCCCCCACCCGATACCATACCTGTCCCTACGAAAATCGAGCAGAGCGCCTTCCTCGCGGTGCTGAAAACAGGAAATGACGTTGGGCGGTCACCCGGAAATGACGCGTAACGTCCAGAAGCGTCATACGAGAGGGAAAGCCGACATGAGAAAGGAGGAGGAGGAGGGCGGGTTTAAGTACAGCCCGACTCCTCCTACAAATTCAGGCTGACCTGCGGCCAGCCTTCCCATTTACGTTTTTTGGTTGTAACACGACAAAATGCGGAGAATTTCAAAGGGGTATGAATACTTTGTCAAGGCACCGTATATAGAGTAATCGGGACCTCATTCCTCCTGCTGGTGATCCCTCTAGTGATATAAAGATCTATATACAGTATGTCACAAAAGTAAGTACACCCCTCACATTTCATTTGTGTAAATCTTTTCTTCTATCTTTTCATGTGACAACACTGAAGAAATGACACTTGTCTACAATGTAAAGTAGTGAGTGTACAGCTTGTATAACAGTGTAAATTTACTGTCCCCTCAAAATAACTCAACACACAGCCATTAACCCTTTCGCTGCCAGGCCCTGTGCTCCGTTTTGTACACTCAGGTGGCCAGACCATTTTTGCAATTTTTCCTTTGCTTTTTTATTTTTCACTTATAGCTTTCAGAATTTGTGAAAGACCCCCCCCCCCCCCCCCAAGCATATGATCAGTAGAATAAAAAGAAGGTGCTTCTGATTTTTTAGACCCCGCGGTATTTGCGCAAATGTTTATCAAACCAATATATTGGCAAAAAATACACCAAAACCATTATTAGCAGATAAAAATACAGCTAATTTTACAAAATTCATGCTAAATTCCTACTAAATATAAAAGATTAACCTGTATGGGAGTTAATAAATAACATATATTTGTAAATTTTAAATTGCGCCTTTTTGCAAAATGGTGAAAATTGAACAGACACAAAAGTGTAAATATCCAAATTTCTCTAAAAATCTGAAGGGTTTACATTTCTCCCTACAGCTTTCAGAATTTGTGAAAGACCCTCAAAACCATATAATTTTCTGAAAGCACGGGACCGCTAGAATAAAAAGAAGATGCTACTGATTTTTTCGACCCTGTGCCGCGGAATTTGCGCAAATGTTTATTAAACCAATATATTTCCAAAAAATACACTGAAACCATTATTAGCAGATAAAAATACAGCAAATTTGACAAAATTCCCACTAAATATAAAAGCTTAACCTGTATTGAGTTAATAAATAACAAATATTTGTAAACTTTAACCACTTGACAACTGGGCACTTAAACCCCCTTCGTGACCAGACCAATTTTCAGCTTTCAGCGCTCTCACACTTTGAATGACAATTACTCAGTCATGTAATACTGTACCCAAATGAATTTTGTGTCCTTTTTTTTCATACAAATAGAGCTTTCTTTTGGTGGTATTTGATCACCTCTGGGCTTTTTATTTTTTGCGCTATAAATGAAAAAAGACCGAAAATTTTGAAAAAAAACGCATTTTTCTTCGTTTCTGTGATAACATTTTGCAAAATATTAATTTTTCTTCATAAATTTTGGCCACAATTTATACTGCTACATATCTTTGGTAAAAATAACCAAAATTAGTGGATATTATTTGGTCTTTGTGAAAGTTAGAGAGTCTACAAACTGTGGTGCAAATCATAAAAAATTGATCACACCTGAAGTACTGGTGGCCTATCTCATTTCTTGAGACCCGAACAAGTCAGGAAAGTACAAATACCCCCCAAATGACCCCTTTTTTGAAAGTAGACAATCCAAGGTATTTAGTAAGATGCATGGTGAGCTTTTTGATGTTGTCATTTTTTCCCACAATTCTTTGCAAAATGAAGATTCCCCCCCCCCCACAAAATTGTCATTATAATAGGTTATTTCTCTCACATGGCATGTGTATACCACAAATAACCCCCCAAAATACATTCTGCTACTCCTCCTGAGTATTACGATACCACATGTGTGGGACTTTTTCACAGCCTGGCCACATAGAGAGGCCCAACATGCATGGAGCACCATCAGGTGTTCTAGGAGCATAAATTACCCATCTAACTTGTTGACTACCTATTACACTTTTGAAGGCCCTGGAGCACCAGGACAATGACACGTGACACTGATGTGGCACTGATGACAGATGGCACTGATATGTGGCACTGATGTGGCACCAATGACAGATGGCACTGATACGTATGTGGCACTGATGACAGATGGCACTGATGACAGATGGCACTAATACATGGCACTGAAAACAGATGGCACTAATACGTGGCACTGACAGGTGGCACTAACACGTGGCACTGATGACACGTGACACTGATGACAAATGGCACTAATATGTGGCACTGATGACAGATGGCACTGATGACAGATGGCACTAATATGTGGCACTGATGACAGATGGCACTAATACGTGGCACTGATGACAGATGGCACTAATACGTGGCACTGATGACACTGATGACAGATGGCACTGATACGTGGCACTGATGACACGTGACACTAATGACAGATGGCACGTGACACTGACAGGTGGCACTGATGACAGATGGCACTATGTGGCACTGATGACAGATGGCACTTATACGTGGCACTGGGGACAGATGGTAGTGGGGACAGATGGCAGGGACATGATGACAGGGACATGACAGCAGGGACATGATAACAGGGACAGATGACAGGGACAGATCAGATGACAGGGACAGATGACAGGGACAGATGACAGGGACAGATGACAGGGACAGATCAGATGACAGGGACAGATGACAGGGACAGATGTCAGTGAGGACACTTTATTTTTTTTCACTTACCGCCGCAGCGGTTCACTCTCCCTCCTCACACGCTGTCTCTGTGAGGAGGCAGAGCCGCAAAACACCGGCGATGAGAGATGATCTCATATGTTTACATATGAGATCATCTCTCATTGGCACCGCCGATCGCGCTGAAAACGGCCGCTAGGATTGGCCATTTTCAGCGATCTGTGACTGGCTGTGTCCGAGGGACACGGCCAGCACAGAACTTCCTCGATGCGCGCCCGCGGGAGCGCGCATAGCGTAAGTAAACAGGAGGCCGTCCAGGGACGGCCTCCCGGCAATTAGCGTCCGCGCTGTAGCCGTCTTTCGGCTATAGCGCGGACGCCTAGTGGTTAAATTGTGCCTTTTGGCGAAATGGTGAAAATTGAACAGACACAAAAGTGTAAATATCCAAATTTCTCTAAGGGCCCTTTCACACTGGGGCGGGGGCGGCGTCAGCAGCGGTAAAGCGCCGCTATTGTAAGCGTCGCTCTACCGTCAGTATGCGGCCACTAGCGGGGCGGTTTTACCCCACGCTAGTGGCCGAGAAATGGTTAAAGACCACAGCAAAGCGCCTCTGCAGAGGCGCTTTGGCAGCGGTATAGCCGCGCTGTCCCATTGGTTTCAATGGGCAGGAGCGGTGAAGGAGCGGTATACACCGCTCCTTCACCGCTCCGAAGATGCTGCTAGCAGGACTTTTTTTCCCGTCCTGCCAGCGCATCGATCCAGTGTGAAAGCCCTTGGGACTTTCACACTGGAGACAAAGCAGCGGCACTTTCGGATCGGTTTGCAGGCGCTATTATTAGTGCAATAGCGCCTGCAAACTGCCCCAGTGTGAAAGGGGCCTAAAAATCTGAAGGGTTTACATTTCTCCCTACAGCTTTCAGAATTTGTGAAAGACCCCCAAAACCATATATTTTCTGAAAGCATAGGACCTCTAGAATAAAAAGAAAGTGCTACTGATTTTTTAGACCCTGCGGTATTTGCGCAAATGTTTATCACACCAATATATTGGCAAAAAATACACCAAAACCATTATTAGCAGATAAAAATACAGCTACTTTTACAAAATTCCTGATAAATCCCTATTAAATATAAAAGCTTAACCTGTATTGAGTTAATAAATAACAAATATTTGTAAATTTTAAATTGCGCCTTATTTGTGAAATGGTGAAAATTGAACAGACGCAAAAGTGTAAATATCCAAATTGCTCAAAAAATCTGAAGGGTTTACATTTCTCCCTATAGCTTTCAGAATTTGTGAAAGACCCCAAAACCATATACTTTCTGAACGCATAGGACTTCTAGAATAAAAAGAAGGTGCTACTGATTTTTTAGACCCTGCAGTATTTGCGAAAATTCCTGCTAAAATTCACTAACACCATTATTAGCAGATAAAAACACAGCAAATGTGACAAAATTCATACTAAATATAAAAGCTTGCGCCTTTTTGCGAGATGGTGAAAATCGAACGTACCCAAAAATTTCTCTAAAAATCTGAAGGTTTTCATTTTTCACTTACAGCTTTCAGAATTTGATAAGATCCCTCAAACCAGACATTATCTAAAAGCACATGACCTGTAGAATAAAAAGAAGGTGCTACTGATTTTTTTGGGCTCCGCAATAATTGCGCAAATGTTCATCATATCGTTATTTTCACAAAAAATACACAAAAATCATTAATATTGCACATAAACACAACATAACTTACAAAATTCCTGCTAATTCAGTACTAATGGGGCGTACACACGGTCGGACTTTTCGACCGGACTGGTCTGACGGACGCCGACGTACCAAATCCGGTGGACAATCCGATCGCGTGTGGGCTTCACCTGACCTTCAGCGGACTTTTCCAGTCGCAAATCTGACGGACTTTAGATTTAGAACAGGCTTCAAATCTTTACGTCGTAACTCCGCCAGACCCAGAAATCCGCTCGTCTGTATTCTAGTCCGAGGGACAAAAACCGACGCTAGGGCAGCTATTGGCTACTGGCTACAAACTTCCTCATTTTAGTCCGGTGTGCGTCATCACGTACCAATCCGTCGGACTTTGGTGTGATCGTGTGTAGACAAGTCCGTTCGTTAGAAAGTCCGTCGGAAGTCCGGTCGAAAAGTCCGCCCATGTGTACGCGGCATAAAGCATCGTTCACATGTGGCATTCTGAAGTGTACGCCCATGGGGGGGCCGTGTTTACCCACACAAGTGTTCCATGCATCCCTGTACAGGCAGTTCCATTTACGTCAATTGGGATGCAACGACTGCACAGGCATAGCTGCTGTTCCCGATCTGACATCCGTGTGGGTACATGACCTCGAACGCAGGCAGTGTGAGCTCAGGGACATGCATGCGGACCTACATGGGTGTAAAATTGGGAGGAACGGCTCTGTTGGTGCCGTTGCTACATCCCAAATGACATCAATGGGACAGCCTGCACAGGGATGAACAGAACACCTGTGTGTGTCCATGTAAAGGTACGCTGTGTATGTCCGGTGTGAACAAGGCCTTAGGCCCCTTTCACACCGATCGGGTATGCCTGTCCATTTTTTTAGGGGGGCCCAATTGGACCACCCATTGTTCTCTATGGATAGGCATTAGATCCAGTCTAATAAAAACATCTTGCAGATCGGATGGAATCCGATGGAAATGGACAGGTGGTCCGTTTCCATCCGACCGCCCCATAGAGAACAGCAGCTGTGTCTGCTCTGCATCAGCGGACACGGACCTGCTCAACGGGGATCATCAGACAGACCCCCCCCCCCACTGAGCAGGCAGATCTGCTTGACAGAGTCCGCTCCATGTGAGAGGGGTCTTACCAGGAGCCGCTGGTCCATTAGGGAAACTGCCCCCCCCCCCCGCAGGGCGCCGGACTGGTCTGCGGGTTGTAATAGAGAGATAACTGGATGGGTGGAATAACTCTAGTGGAGTGGTGTAACCATATGGGTGGAATATCCTTCACTGTAGGGATTTATCCTTCCCCATCACAGTGTTCTCAGCACCGTGGGGGGGGGGGGGGCGGATATACACAAATGCAGTTGTCTGTAGTTTGTTATTATTGGTCATGAAGACCTCCTAGTGTTTAGTTCAGGTGTCTGAGCCGGAGATCCGTGTCCTGGAAGTCCAAGTCTTTGCTGGGCTATCGTGGCAGTTCACCTATCGAGGAGCTGTACAGAGTCCACAGCCACGCAGCACTCAGCGGCGTTATCGCTCACCTCGAAACGCGTTAGCCAAGTTTTCATTTAATTTTATCCACTGTATGGGTATCATTTTTTATATCATTCCATCTAGTGACAACATTGCTGTTAGTTATTATTATTAGTTTAATTTTGAATACGTAGTATCTGTATAAACCCATTTGTTTATAATAACCTTTATACTATGATTCATGCATCAGGCCACGCGCCTTCCTTTCCCTTTTCTACATAGCATTTTGGACTTTCCCTAGTCGGCCCAGGCAGAGGGATATGCATGATCACCCCACTACCAGGAAATACAAACGTCTGTACTAAGGCCCTCCACACACACACAGCCATTAATGTCTAAACCGCTGGCAACAAAAGTCAGTACACCCCTAAGTGAAAATGTCCAAATTGGGCCCAAAGTTTCAATATTTTGTGTGGCCACCATTATTTTCCAGCACTGCCTTAACCCTCTTGGGCATGGAGGTCACCAGAGCTTCACAGGTTGTCACTGGAGTCCTCTTCCCCTCCTCCATGAGGACATCATGGAGCTGGTGGATGTTGAAGACCTCGTCATGGAGGAGGACTTTCCCAAAATGGTGTTCTGATTGAAGAGTGTCTGCATGTGCAATACGGTCTCAAAACAGTCCTGTGCAGCAAAAGTCATATAGGCGAAATGGTGCCAAATTCAAACAAAAGGGGCATGCTCCTTAGCCACTGAAGGAAGTCCACGGCCAGCTAACACCATTCCGTGGTCACCATGCCCCACTGCCAGAAGGCAGCACTCCCACCATGCAGCACAGACACTTACCATTTCAATCACCTGGTGCAAAGATGCCCGTCCTAGTGACCCAGCTCAATCCACCGCCATTCTTGTCTGGCTTAAGCCCCACAAGGGGTCTTTAGGATCTGGACCCATTGGTCTATGAATGACCAATCCTGTGATTGTGATGTACGTTAGAGATGTAGAAAAACGTTTGGTGCAGCTCTGCAATACATGTACATTTCCCTCTTTACACTTGTGAATGGGGCTGCATGCGATCACATGTAGGAACCACATTGAGGGTTCCAGGGCGATAAGGTGCAGGGGGCAGCCTCACTGCAATCAATAGGGAGGCTAACAGCTCCCGTGGCTAATCACGGCTGCTTGCATGTAAATGCTCATGAAGCTATTTTACCTGAGAGTGATCGGCCCCATGACGTGGACCGTCTGCATCCAGGGCCGATCACTCCACAAGCAATTACATGTAAGTTTCTGCAATTAGCTGCGGGAGCCGTCACCCTCCCACAGATTTCAATGAGGCTGCCTCCTGCACCTTATCAGCCATGTCTACTGGCGAAAAGAACTCCACCAATCTTCACCTATATCTGTCCCATTCCACGTGTATATATTTATTTCCCAGCAAAACAATACTGCTGCTTTGAATGCCGCCCACATAGTGTGTATGAAAAGGGCTCCTTGGAGATGTAGCACTGGGGGCATTCCTACGTCAACAGGATCTGAGCTCCAGCAGCTGCCCCTGAAAGACTTTCACAAGTTTTCTACATGCTGAAGCATGCTCTGAAGGGCGAGAGGGAGGTTTGGGTGTATATTTGGGCAAGCCTGCACAAATTCCTTAAGGCCCCTTACAGTGCCACTTTGCCACGACTTGAAGCAATGACTGTGTAATCTTGAGATCCATGGACCTCAAGTCGAATCAAAGTCGAACCAAAGTAGTGCAGGGACTACTTTGAAGTTGCAAATATATGAATGGTATTCATTGGAAATCATGGGGTATGGCTTGTCATGCGAGTCCCAAGTCGCAGAAGTGTGAAAGGGGCCTAAAGCTTAACTGAAGTCATAGAAATAAAGATACAGTCAGACATTGTATGAATAGACTTCATTTTCATAGTCTTACTTTTACTCTCCTGGTACAGCAGTTATTGGGGGGGGTCTAGATATGACCGTGCAATCTAACTGGCACCAGAAAACACCCAGTGCACTTAGTAATTCACATAGACCTGGTCAGACACACTCACTCCTGTGCAACTAAAGTGTGGCTGTTACTCAGCTCTGCCGGCTGTCCTCACTTGCACTGAGGGGTGTGGCTGCTACTCAGCTCTGCTGGCTGTCTTCACTTGCACTGAGGGGTGTGACTGTTACTCAGCTCTGCTTGCTGTGCTCACTTGCACTGAGGGGTGTGGCTGCTACTTAGCTCCACTGGCTGTCCTCACTTGCACTGAGGGGTGTGGCTGCTACTCAGCTCTGCCGGCTGTCCTCACTTGCACTGAGGGGTGTGACTGTTACTCAGCTCTGCTGGCTGTCTTCACTTGCATTGAGGGGTGTGGCTGTTACTCAGCTCTACAGGCTGTCCACACTTGCACTGAGGGGTGTGACTGTTACTCAGCTCTGCTTGCTGTCCTCACTTGCCCTGAGGGGCGTGGCTGCTACTTAGCTCCACTGGCTGTCCTCACTTGCACTGAGGGGTGTGGCTGCTACTCAGTTCTGCTGGCTGTCCTCACTTGCATTGGGTATGGCTGTTACTCAGCTCTGCTGGCTGTCCTCACTTGCACTGAGGGGTATGGCTGTTTCTCAGTTCTGCTGGCTGTCCTCACTTGCACTGAGGGGTGTGGCTGCTACTCAGCTCTGCTGGCTGTCCTCACTTGCACTGAGGGGTATGGCTGTTTCTCAGTTCTGCTGGCTGTCCTCACTTGCACTGCGGATTATGGCAGTTACTCAACTCTGCTGGCTGTCTTCACTTGCACTGAGGGGTGTGGCTGCTACTCAGCTCTGCTTGCTGTCCTCACTTGCCCTGAGGGGCGTGGCTGCTACTTAGCTCCACTGGCTGTCCTCACTTGCACTGAGGAGTGTGGCTGCTACTCAGCTCTGCTGGCTGTCCTCACTTGCATTGGGTGTGGCTGTTACTCAGCCTTGCTGGCTGTCCTCACTTGCACTGAGGGGTGTGGCTGCTACTCAGCTCTGCTGGCTGTCCTCACTTGCATTGGGTGTGGCTGTTACTCAGCCTTGCTGGCTGTCCTCACTTGCACTGAGGGGTGTGGCAGTTACTCAGCTCTACTGGCTGTCCTCACTTGCACTGAGGGGTGTGGCTGCTACTCAGCTCTGCTGCTTGTCCACACTTGCATTGGGTGTGGCTGTTACTCAGCTGTTGGCTGTCCTCACTTGCACTGAGGGGTGTGGTGGTTACTCAGCTCCGCTGGTTGTCCTCACAATGAGAGGTGTGGCTGTTACTCAGCTCTGCTGGCTGTCCTCACAATGAGGGGTGTGGCTGTCACTCAGCTCTGCTGGCTGTACGCACAATGAGGGGTGTGGCTGTTACTCAGCATGGTTGTCAGAAGGAAGCACTTTTACTAAAAGTATTTTAACGTGCTTCCTAACTAGCCAAGGTCATCAAGGGCTCTGCTGCTTTAAGACCAGTCAGCCAGGTGGCTTATCCCCCAAGTAACAAAAGATACGCAAAGACGAGTGCTCTACACCTTTGTACTAGCTGCCTCGCAAAATCAACCTTGACCTCAGGCCAGACTTTAGAATGGACCACTTGCTCCAACCAGTATATTGCTTAGCAATACCGAAATGAGTTGAGGATAGAGAATAGTAAACAGCAGGACACCAACGTTCCACCACCAACAGTATAATAGGATATTTATATACAGAGAATTTACATTAGGTTTACTTATAGTGGAAGAAACATCACTCTCCAACACAGAGATATCACACTGGACTTTGGGTGTCTTTATGACCATTGTAAGGAGAGACCCTAAATGTCTGATGTTCTCCTTACAGTCACCCTGTTTGCTATCAGTTGTAACATTTACACAGTATATAGAACTATTCAAGCTGTATCACTTCAATTTCACTTCCAACTTGTGTATTAATTGTATCTGCTATGGGGGTTACGTGTGGAAAGGCCTGGAGACTAACCACCACCTTGCCTCCATTCTCGCTCATGGTAAAATCATTGACACTATTTGAGTTTTTGGCTGGGATAAGGGCCAAGTTTTTTAGTACAAGGTCCCGGCACATGCTGCTGGGCTCACTCGGTTTCTCGGCCATAGGGACCAGCAATGGTGACTGGACATCAAAGTTGGACAGTCTC
This sequence comes from Lithobates septentrionalis, assembly GCA_037952835.1. Taxonomy (NCBI): domain Eukaryota; kingdom Metazoa; phylum Chordata; class Amphibia; order Anura; family Ranidae; genus Lithobates; species Lithobates septentrionalis. The sequence continues at coordinate 338,979 of JBBDGP010003210.1, read as the reverse complement.
GTATTCTTAATTCTATGGGTGCGTCTGTGTTTTATGAACTGCGACAGGGACTGACAGACCAGGCCGCAGTCTAAGCACTTCAACTGGCATTCAGTCTGAGTTTTCGTCTGCGATTGTTTCAACATGTGTTCGTTCAAGGTTTCCACTCGCTGGTTGTCGACAGTCCACTTCAGTACCTGATCGTTACATGGTTCTGGAGGTTTATCCGAACATTTCAACGTGGGTTCCCCCTGAACTCCCACCTGTAGGTTGTTGACTGTCCACATTTGTGGCTCTACGTGTTGAATGGGTCCCGGACAATCCAGCAGAAGTTGCTTCTCGTTTTCCACTTTTTGGCTATTGACCGACCACTTCAACACTTCCTCCTTTGGCTGAGTGTTCATGTGCAGGCTTCTTCCTGGGTATCTAATCACAATTTCATCTTCAGTCTCAATGCATTGGAAGCCACCTGGAGACTTCAGTAGGTGTTCCTGCCGTAATGTCATGTGTTTGCCGTAGACGGGTACCTCTTTATTCTCAGTTTTTATTGGTGGAGCGAGGTCTGAAAATTTCAACTTGTTTTTATTCTGGGGTTCTCGATGTTGAAGGTGGTCTGAACGTTTCTCTGGCTGCTCTTTACGGGGTTCCAGACGTAGCTGTGATTTCAGGTGTTTGTCGTAGACTAATACCTCTTCATTCTCAGTTTTTATTTGTGGAGCGAGGTCAGAGAATTTCAGCTGGTGCTCATTATGATGTTCTCGATGTTGGAGGAGGTCTGAATGTTTCTCTGGCTGTTCTTTACTGGGTTCCGGACGTGGCTGTGATTTCAGGTGTTTGTCGTAGACTAATACCTCTTCATTCTCAGTTTTTATTTGTGGTGCGAGGTCAGAGAATTTCAGTTGGTGCTCATTATGAGGTTCTCGATGTTGGAGGAGGTCTGAATGTTTCACTGGCTGTTCCCTACGGGGTTCCAGACGTGGCTGTGATTTTAGTTGTTCATTCTGGTGCTTCAGAGGTTGACGGAGGTCTGAAAGTTTCACTTGTTGATTACGGGGTTCTGGATGTTGCTGTGAATTCACATGTTTGTCATAGACTAATGCCTCTTCAGTCTCAGTTTTAATGTGTGGAGCAAAGTCTGAAAATTTCAAATGTTGTTTATTCTGGGGTTCCAGATTTTGAAAGAAGACAGAATATGGCACTTGATTTTGGGGTTCCAGATGTTGACAGGGATCTGAATGTTTCACCTGTCGTTCATTTTGGGGTTCCAGATGTTGCTGTGATTTCACTTGTTTGTCGTGGACCAATACCTTTTCTTTCTGAGTTTTTACGTGTGGAGCAAAGTCTGAAAATTTTCGTTGGTGTTCATTTTGGGGTTCTTGATGTTGAAGGAGGTTTGAATATTTCACTGGCTGTTGCTTACAGGGTCCTAGACGTGGCTGTGATTCCAGGTGTTTGTCGTAGACTAATACCTCTTTATTCTCAGTTTTTATGTGTGGACCAAGATCTGGAAACTTCAGCTGGTGTTCATTCTGGTGCTTCAAGGATTGATGGAGGTCTGAAAGCTTCACTTGTTGATTATGGGGTTCCGGATGTTGCTGTGATTCCAGGTGTTTGTTATAGACTAATACCTCTTTATTCTCAATTTTTATGTGGGGACCGAGGTCTGGAAATTTCAGTTGATGTTCATTCTGGGGTTCTGGGTTTTGACAGAATACTGAATGTTTCACCTGATGGTCATTTTGAGGTTTCGGATGATGGAGATCTGAATGCTTCACCTGTTGTTCATTTCGGGGTTCCAGATGTTGCTGTGATTTCACGTGTTTGTCGTAGACCAATACCTCTTCGTTCTTAGTTTTTTTGTGTGGACCAAGGTCTGAAAATTTCAAATGGTGTTTATTCTGGGGTTCCGGATGTTGAAAGAGAACAGAATGTTGCACGTTATTTTCATTTTGGGGTCCCAGTCGTTGACGGGGATCTAAATGTTTTATCTGTCGTTCATGTTGAGGTTCCAGATATTGACCAAGGTCTGAATGTTTTGCCTGATGCTCATTTCGAGGTTCCAGACGTTGCTGCAATTTTACATGTTTGTCGTAGACCAGTACCTCTTCATTCTCAGTTTTTATGTGTCGAGTGAAGTCTGAAAATTTCAGATGTTTATTCTGGGGTTCCAGCTCTTGAAAGTGGACAGAATGTGGCACATTTTTTTCATTTTGGGGTTCCAGATGTTCTGAATGTTTAATCGGTTGTTCATGTCGGGGTTCCGGATGTTGCTGTGGTTTCACATGCTTTTCATAAACCAATACCTCTTCATTCTCAGTTTTTATGTGTGGACTGAGGTCTGAAAATGTCAGCTGATGTTCTTTCTGGGGTTCCAGATGTTGATGGAGATCTGAATGTTTCACCTGTTGCTCATTTCGGGGTTCTGGATGTTCCTGTGATTTCATGTGTTTGTCGTAGACTAATACCCCTTCATTCTCAGTTTTTATGCGAGGAGCCAAGTCTGGAAATTTCAAATGGTGTTTATTCTGGGGTTCTGGATGTTGACGGGGATCTGAATGTTTTATTTGTTGTTCAAGTCGAGGTTCCAGATGTTGATGGAGGTCTGAATGTTTCACCTGTTTTTCATTTTGGGGTTCTGGATGTTGCTGTGATTGCATATGTTTGTCGTAGACCAATACCTCTTTGTTCTCAGTTTTTACATGAGGACCAAGGTCTGAAAATTTTAGCTGGTGTTCTTTCTGGGGTTCCAGGTGTTGAAGGAGGTCTGAATGCTTCCCCTGTTGTTCATTTCGGGATTCCGGATGTTTCTGTGATTTTGTGTGTTTGTCATAAATTAATACCTCTTCATTCTCTTTTTTTATGTGTGGACCAAGGTCTGAAAACTTCAGATGGGGTTCTTTCTGGGGTTCTGGATGTTGACGGAGGTCTGAATGTTTCATCTGTTCTTCATGTCGGGGTTCCAGCTGTTGACGGAGGTCTGAAAGTTTCACCTGCTGTTCATTTATGGGTTCCAGATGTTGCACTGATTTCACGTGTTTCTGGTAGACTAATACCTCTTCGTTTTCAGTTTTTATGTGAGGCCTGAGGTCTGAAAATTTTATCTGGCATTTATTCTGAAGCTCTGGATATGGACAAAGATCTGACTGTTTCACCTGTGGTTCATTTCGGGGTTCTAGTTGTTGATGGAGGTCTGAACGTGTCACCTGTGGTTCAGTAAGCGGTTTTGGATGTTGCGCTGATTTCACGTGTTTATCATAGACGAATACCCTTTCGTTCTCAGTTCTTGTGTATGGGCCAAGGTCTGAATATCTTAGTGGGTGCTCATTTCGGGGTTCCAGATGTTGACGGATGTCTGAATGTTTCACCTGTTGTTCTATTCGGGGTTCTGGATATTGCAATGATTTCACATGTTTGTCATAGACAAATACTCCTTTATTTTCAGTAATTATGTGTGGACTATAGTCTGAAAATCTTAGTGAGTGCTTATTTTGGGGTTCCAGATGTTGATGGAAGACTGAATGTTCCACCTGTCTCTCTATTTGGGGTTCCAAGTGTTGCGATGATTTTATGCGTTTGTCATAGATGAACACCCTTTCATTCTCACTTTTTGTGTGTGAAAATCTTAGCGGGTGCTCATTTTGGGGTTCCAGATATTGATGGAAGTCCGAATGTTTCACCTGTCGTTTATTTAGGGATTCCAGGTGTTGCCAGGGTTCTGAATGTTCCACCTGTCGCTTATTTTGGGGCTCCAGATGTTGACGGAGGTCTGAATAATCCACCTGTCTTTTATTTTGGGATTGTGGGTATTGCCAGGGTTCGGAATATTTCATATGGTGTTCGTTCCGGGGCTCCGGATGTTGGCAAGGCTCTAAACTTTTAAGTTGGTGCCCCGTGTGAGGGTCCTGCCATGAACTAATGTCCATCAAGTCTTCAGGCTCAGATTTTATCGGTTGAGCAATATGTGAATATGTCAACCTTGGTTCACCCAGAAGTTCCATGTGTTGAGTGGTGTCCAAAGAACTGAGCTTACCATAATTGTCCGTGTATTGACTAGCTGGATCCATAATGTCTTGTTTATTATCCACCAATGGAAAGTGCATTCGCTTGTGACGGTTCAGAGTAGAAGAGTCATTGAACCTCTTGCCGCAGACGGAGCACTGGAAGGGTTTCTCTCCGGTGTGAACTCTGATGTGCCTCCGCAGCTTGGCATGTTCAACAAAGCCCCTACTGCAAATGTGACACTGGTAGGGGCGTTCTCCGGTGTGCCTCCGCATGTGAATAATCAGAGAGGATTTCCGAGGGAAGCCTTTTTCGCACACCGAGCACTGGAAAGGTTTCTGGCCATTGTGAGATTCCTGGTGCGCGAGGAGCATGCACCGGTATATAAAGCTTTTACCGCATTCGGGGCAATGGTGAGGTTTATTTCCAGAATGTGTTTTCTGGTGAGTGAGTAGCTTAGAAGGGTACAAGAAAGACTTTCCACAGTCCTGGCAGACGTGTGGCTTCTGTCCACAGTGAGTCTTCTGGTGGATGAGAAGGTTGGATTGGTGAGTGAAGTGCTTGTTACAGTTGTCGCATGAGTAAGACTTGGGCTTGGTGTGAGTTTTCCGGTGGGTGACCAGTTTAGATGGGTAAGTAAAGGATTTGTCACAGTCTGGGCACTTGTAAGGTTTCATCCCGCCATGAATGATGAAATGGCGAACCAGAAATTTCCACACGTCAAAAGTTTCACCACAACTGGCGCAGATATAGAGTTTTTCTCCGGAGTCTGGTTCCTCTGTGATGGCTTTGTTGGCCTCTTTAGTTTCGGGGGAGTCTTTTGGCTCTGGGCTCTTCCCTAGCTCGTGGTGCCCTTCCAACTCAGGATGTTCTGGTGGTGGGCATTCAGCTTGATTGTTGCACTTGGCTGGCTCACTACTTTCCATGGACTTGTGGAGCTCCTCTCCCTTACTGGTGCCAGCTGGCGTGGGGCATACAGCTGACGCATGGCACGCCACTGGTTCATGGCATGTATCTGGCACACTGCACTCTGGCAGCTGAGTGCACACAGCTGGCTCACTGCATTCCACTGGCTGAGGGCACACAGTCTGCTCAATTAACGCCACTGGCTGAAGGCAGGGACTTATAGGCAGCTCACTGCACTCCATTGGCTGAGGGCACACAGACGACTCAATTAATGCCACTGGCTGAGGGCAGGGACTTATTTCTTCAGTTGGCTTACTTAGCATCGTTGTCTGTGGGCAGGGACTTACAGGAGGTTCACTGCACTTCATTGGCTCACAGCATGGACTTACAGGTGGCTCACTGCACCCCATTGGCTGAAGGCACACCACTGGTTGAGGGTTGATAGCTTGTCCACTGCACTCCATTGGCTGAAGGCACACCACTGGTTGAGGGTTGATAGCTACCTCACTGCACTCCATTGGCTGAAGGCACACCACTGGTTGAGGGTTGATAGCTACTTCACTGCACTCCATTGGCTGAGAGCACACCACTGGTTGAGGGTTGACCGTTCGTTCGCTGCACGCCACTGGCTTACGCTTCACAGCTGGGCCAGCGCGCTTCATTGCCTTACAGGACTTAGTTGGTTCATGGCCCTCCTCCGAGACATTCTCTGCAGTAATGCTCTGGTTACAGGGCTCTCCCATTTTTAGACCGTGAAGCTGTAAGGTGAAATCAGTGAGGATTTCCAGGGTGGACTTGGATTGGATTTGCATATTTTGAATCCTAACTTCTTTGGCTTTCTCGGTAGCGCTTTGTGCTGCGCGAGTCCCAATGCCAACCAGAGACTGCAGCGACGTTTTTTCTGCGAAAACCAAGAAAAAAAATATAGTTAGATTATTAGTATGGAAAGTGACCCTAACACTCTGTATGACTTCAAAGTATAAGTTTAGGCCCCCAAAAAGTTTTAACCCGCCCAAAAGTTTTCAAATCCCTGCCCCTCCTCAGTACGCCCCCCCATGTAGACCTTAGATGAAGCAGGGACCCCTTTTCTTCCAATGCTCAGCTCTCTATCACTCCAGTCAATGTTTCCATTTATTTAGAGAAGGGAGACAAGGAGAAGAGAAGGGAGACAAGGAGAAGAGAAGGAAGACAAGAAGAGAAGGGAGACAAGGAGAAGAGAAGGGAGACAAGGAGAAGAGAAGGAAGACAAGGAGAAGAGAAGGAAGACAAGGAGAAGAGAAGGAAGACAAGGAGAAGAGAAGGAAGACAAGGAGAAGAGAAGGAAGACAAGGAGAAGAGAAGGAAGACGAGGAGAAGAGAAGGGAGATGAGGAGAAGAGAAGGGAGATGAGGAGAAGAGAAGGGAGATGAGGAGAAGAGAAGGAAGACGAGGAGAGAAGGAAGACGAGGAGAGAAGGAAGACGAGGAGAAGAGAAGGAAGACGAGGAGAAGAGAAGGAAGACGAGGAGAAGAGAAGGAAGACGAGGAGAAGAGAAGGAAGACGAGGAGAAGAGAAGGAAGACGAGGAGAAGAGAAGGAAGACGAGGAGGAGACAAGAAAGATGAGGAGAAGAGAAGGAAGACGAGGAGGAGAGAAGGAAGACGAGGAGAAGAGAAGGAAGACGAGGAGAAGAGAAGGAAGACGAGGAGAAGAGAAGGAAGACGAGGAGAAGAGAAGGAAGACAAGGAGAAGAGAAGGAAGACAAGGAGAAGAGAAGGAAGACGAGGATAAGAGGAGGAAGACGAGGAGGAGACAAGAAAGATGAGGAGAAGAGAAGGAAGACGAGGAGGAGAGAAGGAAGACGAGGAGGAGAGAAGGAAGACGAGGAGAAGAGAAGGAAGACGAGGAGAAGAGAAGGAAGACGAGGAGAAGAGAAGGAAGACAAGGAGAAGAGAAGGAAGACGAGGAGAAGAGAAGGAAGACGAGGATAAGAGAAGGAAGACGAGGAGAAGAGAAGGAAGACGAGGAGGAGACAAGAAAGATGAGGAGAAGAGAAGGAAGACGAGGAGGAGAGAAGGAAGACGAGGAGAAGAGAAGGAAGACGAGGAGAAGAGAAGGAAGACGAGGAGAAGAGAAGGAAGACGAGGAGGAGACAAGAAAGACGAGGAGAAGAGAAGGAAGACGAGGAGAAGAGAAGGAAGACGAGGAGAAGAGAAGGAAGACGAGGAGGAGAGAAGGAAGACGAGGAGGAGAGAAGGAAGACGAGGAGAAGAGAAGGAAGACGAGGAGAAGAGAAGGAAAACGAGGAGAAGAGAAGGAAGACGAGGAGAAGAGAAGGAAAACAAGAAGAGAAGGGAGACAAGGAGAAGAGAAGGAAAACAAGAAGAGAAGGAAGACGAGGAGAAGAGAAGGAAAACAAGAAGAGAAGGAAGACGAGGAGAGAAGGAAGACGAGGAGAAGAGAAGGAAGACGAGGAGGAGAGAAGGAAGACGAGGAGGAGAGAAGGAAGACGAGGAGGAGAGAAGGAAGACGAGGAGGAGAGAAGGAAGACGAGGAGGAGAGAAGGAAGACGAGGAGGAGAGAAGGAAGACAAGGAGAAGAGAAGGAAGACAAAGAGAAGAGAAGAGAAGGAAAACAAGAAGGGATACAAGAAGAAGAGAAGGGAGACAAGGAGAAGAGAAGGAAGACAAGGAGAAGAAAGACAAAGAGAAGGAAAACAAGAAGAGAAAGGAGACAAGGAGAAGAAAAGGAAGACCAGGAACAGACAAGGAGAAGAGAATGAAGATAAGGAGAAGAGAAGGGAGACAAGGAGAAGAGAAGAATGACAAGGAGGAGAGAAGGAAGAAGGGAGGAGAAAAGGGAGACAAGGAGAAGAGAAGGAAGACAAAGAGAAAAGAAGGAAGAAAAGAGGACAGAAGGAAAACGAGGAGAAAAGAAGGAAGGAAAGGAGAAGAGAATGAAAACAAGGAAAAGAGAAGGAAGGAAAGGAGAAGAGAATGAAAACAAGGAGAAGGAAGGAAAGGAGAAGAGAAGGAAAAACAAGAAGAGAAGGGAGACAAGGAGAAGAGAAGGAAGACAAGGGAGAAGAGAGACAAAGAGAAAAGAAGGGAGACAAAAGACAAAGAGAAGGAAAACAAGAAGAGAAGGAAGACAAGGAGAAGAGAAGGATGACAAGGAGAAGAGAAGGATGACAAGAAGGAGAGAAGGATGACAAGGAACAGGGGAAGAGAAGGAAGACAATGAACAGACAAAGAGAAGAGAAGGAAGACAAGGAGAAGAGAAGGGAGACAATGAGAAGAGAAGGAAGACAAGGAGAAGAGAAGGAAGACAAGGAGAAGAGAAGGAAGACAAGGAGAAGAGAAGGAAGAAAGGAAATAAGAAGAGAAGGAAAACAAGGAGAAGAGAAGGAAGACAATGAGAAGAGAAGGGAGACAAAGAGAAGAGAGTCAAGGAGAAGAGAAGGGAGACAAGAGGAGAGAAGGATGACAAGGAGGAGAGAATGATGACGAGGAGAGAAGGAAGAAGGGAGGAGAGAATAAAGACAAGGAGAAGTGAAGGGAGACAAAGAGAAGAGAAGGAAAACAAGGAGAAGAGAAGGAAGAAAGGAAATGAGAAGAGAAGGAAAACAAGGAGAACAGGAGGAAGACAAGGAGAAGAGAAAGGAGACAAGAGGAGAGAATGATGACAAGGAGGAGAGAAGGAAGAAGGGTGGAGAGAAGGGAGGAGAGAAGGAAGACAAGAAGAGAAGGGAGACAAGGAGAAGAGATACAAGGAGAAGAGAAGAGCGACAAAGAGAAGGAAGAGAGAGAAGAGAAGGAAAACAAGAATAGAAGGAAAACAAGAAGAGAAAGAAGACGAGAAGATAAGGAAAACAAGGAAGAGAAAAGGGAGAGAAGGAAAAGAGAAGGAAGACAAAGAGAAGAGAAGGAAGCAAAGAGAAGGAAAACAAAGAGAAGGGAGACAAGGAGAAGAGAAGGAAGACAAAGAGAAGAGAAGGAAGACAAAGAGAAGAGAAGGAAGACAAGGAGAAGATTGAAGGAAGACAAGGAGAAGAGAAAGGAGACAAGGAGAAGAGAGACAAGGAGAAGAGAAGGAAGACAAGAGGACAGAAGGAAAACAAGGAGCAGAGAAGGAGGGAAGGAAATGAGAAGAGAAGGGAGACAAGGAGAAGAGAAGGAAGACAAGGAGAAGAGAAGGAAGATGAAGAGAAGAAAGATGAAGAAAAGGAAGACAAGAGGGGAAGGATGACAAGGAGGAGAGAAGGAAGAAGGGTGGAAAGAAGAAGGGAGGAGAGAAGGAAAAAGCGAGGAGAGAAGAAAGACAAGGAGAAGAGAAGGAAGACGAAAAGAAGAGAAGGAAAACAAGGAGAAGAGAAGGAAGAAAAGAAAAAAGGAAATGAGAAGAGAAGGAAAACAAGGAGAATAGAAGGAAGACAAGGAGAAGAGAAGGAAGACAAGGAGAAGAGAAGGAAGACAAGGAGAAGAGAAGGAAGACGAAGAGAAGAGAATGAAGTCAAGGAGAAGAGAAGGAAGACAAGAGGAGAGAAGGAAGACAAGGAGAAGAGAAGGGAGACAAGGAGAAGAGAAGGGAGACAAAGAGAATAAAGACAAAGAGAAGGAAAACAAGAAGAGAAGGGAGACAAGGAGAAGAGAAGGAAGACAAAGAGAAGAGAAGGAAGACAAGGAGGAGAGGAGGAAGAAGGGAGGAGAGAAGGGAGACAAGGAGAAGAAAGACCAGGAGAAGAGAAGGAAGACAAGAGGACAGAAGGAAAACGAGGAGAAAAGAAGGAAGGAAAGGCGAAGAGAAGGAAAACAAGAAGAGAAGGGTAACAAGGAGAAGGAAGACAAGGAGAAGAGAAGGAAAACAAGAAGAGAAGGGAGACAAGGAGAAGAGAAGGAAGACAAAGAGAAGATAAGGATGACAAGGAGGAGAGAAGGATGACAAGGAGGAGAGAAGGAAGAAGGGTGGAGAGAAGATGGGAGGGAAGAAGGGGGGAGATAAGGAGGAGAGAAGAGAGACAAGGAGAAGAGAAGGAAGACAAGGAGAAGAGAAGGAAGACAAAGAGAAGGAAAACAAGAAGAGAAGGAAGACGAGGAAGAGAGAAGGAAAACAAGAAGAGAAGGAACACAAAGAGAAGAGAAGGAAGACAAAGAGAAGAGAAGGAAGACAAGGAGGAGAGAAGGAAGACGAGGAGAAGGAAGACAAGAGGAGAAGGATGACAAGGAGGAGAGAAGGATGGAAAGAAGAAGGGAGAAGAGAAGGAAGAAGGGAGGAGAGAAGGAAGAAGGGAGGAGAGAAGGAAGACAAGGAGAAGTGAAGGGAGACAAAGAGAAGAGAAAGAAAACAAGGAGAAGAGAAGGAAGAAAAGAAAGGAAATGAGAAGAGAAGGAAAACAAGGAGAATAGAAGGAGGAGAAGGAGAAGAGAAGGAAGACAAGGAGAAGAGAAGGAAGACAAGGAGAAGAGAAGGAAGACAAGGAGAAGAGAAGGAAGACAAGGAGAAGAGAAGGAAGATAAGGAGAAGAGAAGGAAGACAAGGAGAAGAGAAGGAAGACAAGGAGAAGAGAAGGAAGACGAGGAGAAGAGAAGGGAGACAAAGAGAAGGAAGACAGAGAAGAGAAGGAAGACAAGAGTACAGAAGGAAAACAAGGAAAAGAGAAGGAAGAAAAGAAGAGAAGGAAGGAAATGAGAAGAGAAGGAAGACAAGAAGAGAAGGGAGACAAGAGGAGAGAAGGATGACAAGGAGGAGAGAATGATAATGAGGAGAAGAGAAGGAAGAAGGGAGGAGAGAAGGAAGAAGGGAGGAGAGAAAGAAGAAGGGAGGAGAGGAGGAAGACAAGGAAGAAGGGAGGAGAGAAAGAAGAAGGGAGGAGAGGAGGAAGACAAGAGGAGAGAAGGAAGAAGAGAAAGAAGAGAAGGAAGAAGGGAGGAGAGCACATTACACCAACCACACACTTGGGTGAGTTGGGATTGTTTTTATACACAATGAAGAATATAAAGAGCACATCCCACACAGACCTCTCCTTGATCTCCCCTCACACCATATCTGCCTGTTTGTGGCGGCCCATAGAGTGACCAATAATGGACATAAAGAGGAGGAAGGTTCCCCAGTCCCTACCGAGATACCACCAGACTAATGGAAGATGAGAAGTGTTATTTGTCTTCTTACCGGCGGTGGATCCTCTGGTCTCCTTCCTGGATGTCGGGTTGGGCACGTACTCCCCATATAGGACACTCCCCATCAGGATCTTCAGCATGATTTCTGGTCTCACCGCAGTCGGATCTACAGGAGGATTATAACAGCTGAGCTGTAGACAGAGTACCCCTTTGTAGATTAGAATGATCCCCATGTACCCCCAAGCCAGACAAGCCCTACACAGAATATTTATTTACACATAAAGGGCATTTTATAGGGCAAGCCCCTCAATGAGCCATGGAGTCTTCTTTTGGTCCATGCAGTATCCATTCACAGAAGTGTAATGCACCCCCCACCAATGACATCACACCTGGAACTGTCTTATGGTCTTTCCTCTGAATATAGTGGGAGGGGCCAGTAGGCACCTATGAACATCCAGCACCCTGACTTGAGTATTATATTTAAACACATCCCTGGTATCCTTTTAGACATGCATGCTCCTCCCTGCTGGCCACTGAGTGCCGCAGACTTGGGCTGTGAAATCTGCTGATCTCTCTATTAGTGTGCACTCAAGCAACTGATCATCAGATTGCTCAACTAGTCTGCAGCAGCCAGCAGGGAGGAGCAGGCATGTCCAAAGGGATGCCGGTGGATGTGTTCTTTCACACAATGCTCAGGAACAGAGTACAGTGACTGACACAGCTCTAAAGGTCACGCTTACACATGACAGAGCGCAAATGCTTCAGGGCATGGAATCTGATTTAGAAATGTGTTCGATCTAAAGTTTATTCCCTTTAGATTTGTCCTCCTTTGGTTCCCCCCTCTCCCCCCCATAATGACATTCATATATAAAACCTTTCCATTTTCATTACATATCTTATTTTGGACCTGGTGATCATCACTGGGTCTCTGTGCTTCTCCATGCAATCCTGGCAGATTAAGGCTGGTGAGAGGGGCTGGCAGGGGGGCTGTACAAAGCTTCCTGAAAACATCACAGTGCTCCTATGCTCCTAAAAATCAAAATGCCTTGATGGGTGGAGTCAGTCTGGAGGAGTAGGTGTTCTCAGGTAGGTTGTATTTGCATAGGTAAGGCCCACAAGCCTCAATGATTGGTAGAACTGATATCCAATTAATGAAAGAGGTGGAGCCAGGGACATTCAGGGGGATGGTATGTGTACATAGAGTGGAATCATAGACACCTGAACCAGGTAAGTGACTACAGGACACAGAGGGGGAGGAGTCAGAGGAAGGAACCACAAAATAATGGATGGCTCAATCCACACAGCTAACACACCGGGATAAGGATCCTAATTGTCCAATGGGATATGGAAACTACAGTCACATGACTGACACTGGAGATCCTTACCCTGTGTGAGAGCTGTGTGTACTCAGCCCCATCTCTGCTACAATTGTCTCTAGCTGTGAGTTTGACCTCCTCAATGTGTGTTCTCATTGGTCAGCTGTGAGTCCGTCCTCCTCAATGTGTGTTCTCATTGGTCAGCTGTGAGTCCTCCCTCCTCAATGTGTGTTCTCATTGGTCAGCTGTGGCTACACCCTCCTCAATGTGTGTTCTTATTGGTCAGCTGTGAGTCCGTCCTCCTCAATGTATGTTCTCATTGGTCAGTTGTTAGTCCTCCCTCCTCAATATGTGTTCTCATTGTCAAGCTGTGGCTACACCCTCCTCAATGTGTGTTCTCATTGGTCAATTGTGACTACAGCCTCCTCAATGTGTGTTCTTATTGGTCAGCTGTGAGTCCGTCCTCCTCAATGTATGTTCTCATTGGTCAGTTGTTAGTCCTCCCTCCTCAATGTGTGTTCTCATTGGTCAGCTGTGAGTCTGTCCTCCTCAATGTGTGTTTTCATTGGTCAGTTGTTAGTCCTCCCTCCTCAATGTGTGTTCTCATTGGTCAGCTGTGAGTCCGTCCTCCTCAATGTATGTTCTCATTGGTCAGTTGTTAGTCCTCCCTCCTCAATGTGTGTTCTCATTGGTCAGCTGTGAGTCCGTCCTCCTCAATGTATGTTCTCATTGGTCAGTTGTTAGTCCTCCCTCCTCAATGTGTGTTCTCATTGGTCAGCTGTGAGTCCGTCCTCCTCAATGTGTGTTCTCGTTGGTCAGCTGTGAGTCCGTCCTCCTCAATGTATGTTCTCATTGGTCGGCTGTGAGTCCTCCCTCCTCAATGTGTGTTCTCGTTGGTCAGCTGTGAGTCTGTCCTCCTCAATGTGTGTTCTCATTGGTCGGCTGTGAGTCCTCCCTCCTCAATGTGTGTTCTCATTGGTCAGCTGTGCATTCATCTGTAGTACGGGTCTATATTCATAATTAATTTTAGTTATTGAGTTACAAGAAACTTAGTAATAGTTTTATGCTGTTGTATAAGTAATCCCTTTTATCTATTTACAACATGCTTAATGCATGAGACATCTTCTTCATTGTGCTGTGGGAAGTTGGGAACCTTTGACCTTTTTTTTCACCAGTTGTAGCTTTTCCCTGCCATACACAGTGCCTTGCAAAAGTATTAACCCCCCTTGGCATTTTTCGTGTTTTGTTGCCTCACAACCTGGAATTAACATGGATTGTTTGAGGATTTGCATCATTTCATTTACAGAACACGCCCACAATTTAAGATTTTTTTTTTTTATTGTGAAGCAAACAACAAATAGGACAAAATAACAGAAAAAGTCCATGTGCATAACTATTCACCCCCCTAAAGTCAATACTTTGTAGAGCCACCTTTTGCGGCTATCACAGCTCCAAGTCTCTTTGGATAAGTCTCTATGACTTGCCACATCTCACCACTGGGATTTTTGCCCATTCCTCCTTGCAAAACTGCTCCAGCTCCTTCAAGTTGGATGGTTTGCGCTTGTGAACAGCAATCTTTAAGTCTGACCACAGATTTTCTATTGGATTGAGGTCTGGGCTTTGACTAGGCCATTCCAACACATTTACATGTTTCCCCTTAAACCACTCAAGTGTTGCTTTAGCGGTGTGTTTGGGGTCATTGTCCTGCTGGAAGGTGAACCTCCGTCCTAGCCTCAAATCACACACAGAGTGGTGCAGGTTGTGCTGAAGAATATCCCTGTATTTATCACCATCCATCTTTCCCTCAACTCTGACCAGTTTCCCAGTCCTGACTGCTGAAAAACATCCCCACAGCATGATGCTGCCACCACCATGTTTCACAGTGGGGATGGTGTTCTTTGGGTGATGCGATGTGTTGGGTTTGCGCCAGACATAGCGTTTTCTTTAATGGCCAACAAGTTGAATTTTAGTCTCATCAGACCAGAGCACCTTCCTCCATACATTTTGGGAGTCTCCCACATGCCTTTTCCCAAACTAAAAACTTGCCATTTTGTTTTTTGCTGAAAGTAATGTCTTTCTTCTGGCCACTCTGCCATAAAGCCCAACTCTATGGAGCGTACGGCTTATTGTGGTCCTATGTACAGATACTCCAGTCTCTGCTGTGGAACTCTGCAGCTCCTCCAGGGTTACCTTAGGTCTCTGTGCTCCTCTCTGATTAATGTCCTCCTTGCCCGCTCCGTGAGTTTTGGTGTGCGGACGTCTCTTGGCAGGTTTGCTGTTGTGCCATGTTCTTTCCATTTGGTTATGATAGATTTGATGGAGCTCCTAGGGATCATCAAAGATTTGAAATATTTTTTTATAACCCAACCCTGACTTGTAATTCTCAACATTGTCCCTTACTTGTTTGGAGAGTTCCTTGGTCTTCATGGCAGTGTTTGGTTAGTGGTGCCTCTTGCTTAGGTGTTGCAGCCTCTGGGGCCTTTCACAAAGGTGTGTCTATGTAATGACAGATCACGTGACACTTAGATTGCACACAGAGGGACATCATTTCACTAATTATGTGACTTCTGAAGGTAATTGGTGGCACCAGAGCTTTTTATGGGCTTCATAACAAAGGGGGTGAATACATACACACATGACAATTATCAGTTTTTTATTTCTAAACTATTGTGTTCTGATCCATCACATATAATTCAGATTAAAAAAAACATTGAACTAAAGGCTGTAATGTAACAATATAGGTAAAAAGCCAAGGGGGGTGAATACTTTTGCAAGGCACTGTATATGACCAGGAGGCCAGAAGCGAGTTTAATTTAGGACTCAGGAAGAGAAAGTCTAAATCAAGTTGACTGTTGCGTCAAGGTATTTAATTTCTAATGAGATTGTGACTCCCCCGGATTGAATGCTGTATTTATCTGTATTTTATCATCTGTAATACATCTTTATTGGAAGCCAAGTAAATCTATTTTGTTACTATTCTACTTATGTGTTGTTTTAATCATTGTACTTCTTCCACAAATCTGAAAGGGTAAAATATATGAACCTGTCAATAAATGAATAAATGTAACATGGAGTTCAACCCCTTCTTACACCGTTCTTCTCAATGTGTGTTCTCATTGGTCAGCTGTGAGTCCTCCCTCCTCAATGTGTGTTCTCATTGGTCAGCTGTGAGTCCTCCCTCCTCAATGTGTGTTCTCACTGGTCAGCTGTGAGTCCTTCCTCCAAGTGATATAAAGATCTATATAGAGGAATCAGGACCTCCTTCCTCCTGCTGGTGATCCCTCTAGTGATATAAAGATCTATATAGAGGAATCAGGACCTCCTTCCTCCTGCCGGTGACCCCTCTAGTGAAGCCCCCTAGAATTCTATTTGCTTTCCCCACTGTCTGGTCACACTGTTTGCTCATTTTGCAATCATCTGAAATAAGCACCCCCAAATCTTTTTCTTCTGTAGTGCTGGCTAACACTGTACCCCCAATGTTGTACTCTCTCAGGGGATTCTCTTTCCCCACGTCCATTATTTTACATTTAGAAATATTGAACTGCAGTCTCCGCTGCTTTGACCAATCTTCCACCAATACCAAATCATGTTCCATATTACAGACCCATCCATGGATATCTACCCGATCACACAACTTACCCAACAAACCTTTAGTTATATCACTTCATAGAGATTACATAGAACAGGACCCAGTACAGAGCCTTGGGGTACCCCACTAGTGACTGGTCTCTGTTCTGAGTGAACCCCATTTACTACCATTGGTCAACTGTGAGCCCTCCCTCCTCAATGTGTGTTCTCATTGGTCAGCTGAGTCCATCCTCCTTACTGTGTGTTCTCATTGGTCAACTGTGAGTCCTCCCTCCTCAATGTGTGTTCTCATTGGTCAGCTGAGTCCATCCTCCTTATTGTGTGTTCTCATTGGTCAACTGTGAGTCCTCCCTCCTCAATGTGTGTTCTCATTGGTCAACTGTGAGTCCTCCCTCCTCAATGTGTGTTCTCATTGGTCAACTGTGAGTCCTCCCTCCTCAATGTGTGTTCTCATTGGTCAGCTGAGTCCATCCTCCTTATTGTGTGTTCTCATTGGTCAACTGTGAGTCCTCCCTCCTCAATGTGTGTTCTCATTGGTCAACTGTGAGTCCTCCCTCCTCAATGTGTGTTCTCATTGGTCAACTGAGTCCTCCCTCCTCAACGTGTGTTCTCATTGGTCAGCTGTGAGTCCTCCCTCCTCAACGTGTGTTCTCATTGGTCAACTGTGAGTCCTCCCTCCTCAATGTGTCTTCTCATTGGTCAACTGTGAGTCCTCCCTCCTCAATGTGTGTTCTCATTGGTCATCTGTGAGTCCTCCCTCCTCAATGTGTGTTCTCATTGGTCAACTGTGTGTCCTCCCTCCTCAATGTGTGTTCTCATTGGTCAACTGTGTGTCCTCCCTCCTCATTGTGTGTTCTCATTGGTCAACTGTGAGTCCTCCTTCCTCATTGTGTGTTCTCATTGGTCAGCTGTGAGTCCTCCCTCTTCAATGTGTGTTCTCATTGGTCAACTGTGAGTCGTCCCTCGTCAATGTGTGTTCTCATTGGTCAGTTGTGAGTCCTCCCTCCTCAATGTGTGTTCTCATTGGTCAGCTGTGAGTCCTCCCTCCTCAATGTGTGTTCTCATTGGTCAGCTGTGAGTCCTCCCTCCTCAATGTGTGTTCTCATTGGTCAGCTGTGAGTCCTCCCTCCTCAATGTGTGTTCTCATTGGTCAGCTGTGAGTCCTCCCTCTTCAACGTGTGTTCTCATTGGTCAACTGTGAGTCCTCCCTCCTCAATGTGTGTTCTCATTGGTCAACTGTGAGTCCTCCCTCCTCAACATGTGTTCTCATTGGTCAACTGAGTCCTCCCTCCTCAACATGTGTGTTCTCATTGGTCAACTGTGAGTCCTCCCTCCTCAATGTGTGTTCTCATTGGTCAACTGTGAGTCCTCCCTCCTCAACATGTGTTCTCATTGGTCAACTGTGAGTCCTCCCTCCTCAACGTGTGTTCTCATTGGTATACCAAACGTAAAGCACAACTCCGGGAATTTTTTTTTTTCTATGTCCTTGATCTCCTACCATCACCTACTATGCCATCCATGTTCTTCTGAGCTCTGTAGTTCCTCTGCAATAACCTGCTGATCTTGCTGAAAAGCCGTTATTGCCCTGTGGTTTCCTGATTGTAAGACCGCTGGCTGCTATTCCTCCTGTATCCTCAGCCGGCGGTCTTATCACTGCCCACCTGTAGTTCTCTGAAAGTGAGGAGGGACTTGTACTTCCACCCTGCTCGCTGTAGAGGGCGGAGGGAGTCTCAAAATCCCGGTCTGTGCCACCCATAGGAAGTGGTGTGCTCCTCCCCCTCCACTCCCCGCCAGCACCACCCCCGTCGCCAACGCCGGCCATCTCTCTCCAGTGCAGAGAGGGGATAGTTAGAGATGATCCGGATGACAGAGCAGATCTCGGGCTGACAGGTATTGTATGTGAGAACACGGCTCGCCGTACAGCCCCGCCCCCTCCCTGTACCGGCATTGTAACAGTGCGCTCAGCGCTGTACGGCGAGCCGTGTTCTCACATACAATACCTGTCAGCCTGAGATCCGCTCTGTCATCTCTAACTATCCCCACACTGATAAGCAGCACTGATGAGACTGCACTGATAAGCTGCACTGGTGGGACCGCACTGATGGGCACCGATAAGCTGCACTGATCAGATTGCACTGATGAGGCTACACAAATGGGCACTGATGGGGCTGCACTGATAAGCTGCACTGGTGGGACCGCACTGATGGGCACCGATAAGCTGCACTGATCAGATTGCACTGATGAGGCTACACAAATGGGCACTGATGGGGCTGCACTGATAAGCAGTGGACACCATCCACTGCTTAATATCTGTAGGAGGGGTTTCCACCATCCCTGCAAAGTTTGCAGTCATTTTTTATGTGATTTTACATATCACAGAGACCGATATGGATGTAATATTGAAGCTTACTGAGATTCCCATACATTGGAGGGTTCCTCCATTATTGTGGTATTGATTAGTATTGATTAGTTTTGTTTTTATCACACACTGATGTAAAGCAGCATGTCCCGGCTCTCTGTGTCTGTGGTGCGGATAGGGATGTGCTCCTATACACCATACAAGCACTGATTGTTGTTAGAAAGATCTCAAAGCTGCATGAGGAGGAGCAATATTTCTAATACTGGAGAGTACAGAGAGTATAATAGATCATTATGGGATGTACAGCTCAGCACTGATTATATAAAGCATGAAGTGAAATATGTTTATCTGCTGCTGTGGCTGGAGGGGGAGGAGCTTTACAGTTATAAGAATCCCCCCTCACTGTAGTGTGGCTGCAGAATGAGGGGCGGGGTTTATGGTGAAGTGGGTGTGTTCACATTTACATGTACAGGCCTAGTGTCCCCCTCCCACATTCATTCCAATTTGCAAAGCATAATGGGAAATGTAGTTTGGGGACAAGAGAGGGGACAGGATGTGATGTCATCACTGTTTTTTGAATTAGAGAGCCGACTTCCTGAAAATCCAATCAGACTTTTCTCTTCAATGGTGAGGAATTTCACAAATGTAATAACTGTTTAGTGTTTTGTGTGTTGGGGGAGGGGGGAGGAGTGGGGGAGGGGGGAGGGGAGGGTTTTTGCCAATCTCTGAGTTTTGCTTTAATGTGTGTTTACAATCAACTCAATGAACACCCCCCCCCCCCCCCGTCGCAACTGCGTGCAGTGCAGGGGTTTGTGGCACGGTGGGGCAGTGCAGGGGTTTGTGGCACGGTGGGGCAGTGCAGGGGTTTGTGGCACGGTGGGGCAGTGCAGGGGTTTGTGGCACGCTGGGGCAATGCAGGGGGTTTGTGGCACGGTGGGGCAGTGCAGGGGTTTGTGGCACGCTGGGGCAATGCAGGGGTTTGTGGCACGGTGGGGCAGTGCAGGGGTTTGTGGCACGCTGGGGCAGTGCAGGGGTTTGTGGCACGCTGGGGCAGTGCAGGGGTTTGTGGCACGCTGGGGCAGTGCAGGGGTTTGTGGCACGCTGGGGCAATGCAGGGGTTTGTGGCACGGTGGGGCAGTGCAGGGGTTTGTGGCACGCTGGGGCAATGCAGGGTTTGTGGCACGGTGGGGCAGTGCAGGGGTTTGTGGCACGCTGGGGCAGTGCAGGGGTTTGTGGCACGCTGGGGCAGTGCAGGGGTTTGTGGCACGCTGGGGCAGTGCAGGGGTTTGTGGCACGCTGGGGCAATGCAGGGGTTTGTGGCACGCTGGGGCAGTGCAGGGGTTTGTGGCACGCTGGGGCAGTGCAGGGGTTTGTGGCACGCTGGGGCAGTGCAGGGGTTTGTGGCACGCTGGGGCAATGCAGGGGTTTGTGGCACGCTGGGGCAGTGCAGGGGTTTGTGGCACGCTGGGGCAGTGCAGGGGTTTGTGGCACGCTGGGGCAGTGCAGGGGTTTGTGGCACGCTGGGGCAGTGCAGGGGTTTGTGGCACGCTGGGGCAATGCAGGGGTTTGTGGCACGGTGGGGCAGTGCAGGGGTTTGTGGCACGCTGGGGCAATGCAGGGGTTTGTGGCACGCTGGGGCAATGCAGGGGTTTGTGGCACGCTGGGGCAATGCAGGGGTTTGTGGCACGCTGGGGCAATGCAGGGGTTTGTGGCACGCTGGGGCAATGCAGGGGTTTGTGGCACGGTGGGGCAGTGCAGGGGTTTGTGGCACGCTGGGGCAATGCAGGGGTTTGTGGCACGCTGGGGCAATGCAGGGGTTTGTGGCACGCTGGGGCAATGCAGGGTTTGTGGCACGCTGGGGCAGTGCAGGGGTTTGTGGCACGCTGGGGCAATGCAGGGGTTTGTGGCACGCTGGGGCATGTGGGGGAGCAGGGGTTTGTGGCACGCTGGGGCATGCAGTCTGGGGCCATCAATGCAGGGGTTTGTGGCACGCTGGGGCAATGCAGGGGTTTGTGGCACGCTGGGGCAATGCAGGGGTTTGTGGCACGCTGGGGCAATGCAGGGGTTTGTGGCACGCTGGGGCCAGTTTTTAGGGTCAGTGAGAAGATATCATAATGCCTCCTCACCCTCTGAAGAGTGATCTAGTACAAAATCACCCTTCAGAGGGAGAAGACAAGTGTAAAGAAGGCTCATTCCCGCCATGCGGGGGGGTGGGAAGAACACACAGATCTCAGGGTTGGGGGGTCTCACCGATGGAGCTCAGGTTGCGGATATTGTCCATCATCACCTCCTTGTAGAGCTCCTTCTGCCACGTCTCCAGACTCCACCATTCCTCCTCCGTGAAATACACCGCCACGTCCGCCAAGGTCACCTGACCCTGCAACACACAAATACATCATCATCATCATGGATCATCATATGGTCACTGTACCCTGAAGAGGGAAACTGTCTATTCTGAACCTGAAATCATTTCACCAATAAAACACTGTGGGTGGGGCTGAGTGCCCTACAGGGGCCAAGGATACTGCTGCGGGTTGTGGCCGAGCGCCCTGCAGGGGGCGGGGCCGAGTTCCCTGCAGGGGGCAGTGGGTGGGGCCGAGTTCTCTGCAGGGGGCAGTGGGCGGGGCCGAGTTCCCTGCAGGGGGCAGTGGGTGGGGCCGAGTGCCCTGCAGGGGGCAGTGGGTGGGGCTGAGTGCCCTGCAGGGGGTGGGGCCGAGTGCCCTGCAGGGGGCAGTGGGTGGGGCCGAGTTCCCTGCAGGGGGCAGTGGGTGGGGCCGAGTGCCCTGCAGGGGGCAGTGGTGGGGCCGAGTGCCCTGCAGGGGGCAGTGGGTGGGGCCGAGTGCCCTGCAGGGGGCAGTGGGTGGGGCCGAGTGCCCTGCAGTGGGTGGGGCCGAGTGCCCTGCAGGGGGCAGTGGGTGGGGGCCGAGTGCCCTGCAGGGGGTGGGGCTGAGTGCCCTGCAGGGGGCAGTGGGTGGGGCCGAGTTTCCTGCAGGGGGCAGTGGGTGGGGCCGAGTGCCCTGCAGGGGGCAGTGGGTGGGGCTGAGTGCCCTGCAGGGGGTGGGGCTGAGTGCCCTGCAGGGGGCAGTGGGTGGGGCCGAGTGCCCTGCAGGGGGCAGTGGGTGGGGCCGAGTGCCCTGCAGGGGGCAGTGGGTGGGGCCGAGTGCCCTGCAGGGGGCAGTGGGTGGGGCCGAGTGCCCTGCAGGGGGTGGGGCTGAGTGCCCTGCAGGGGGCAGTGGGTGGGGCCGAGTTTCCTGCAGGGGGCAGTGGGTGGGGCCGAGTGCCCTGCAGGGGGCAGTGGGTGGGGCCGAGTGCCCTGCAGGGGGTGGGGCTGAGTGCCCTGCAGGGGGTGGGGCTGAGTGCCCTGCAGGGGGCAGTGGGTGGGGCCGAGATCCCTGCAGGGGGCAGTGGATGGGGCAGAGTTCCCTGCAGGGGGCAGTGGGTGGGGCTTGGGTCTTAGTGTATGGATAGTAACCCCCCTCCCCCCCGCTGGGAAATGCAACCAAACCTGTCCTGGTCTTTCCGGTCATACAAGTCACATAACTAAAGAAAAGGTAGAAAGTGTTTCACCCCGGGGGCCCCTCAGACACCAGTACTGCTTGAAGCTGTAGAGCTCAGTATCAGGGGAGGGGCCAACTTCAGAGACCGCCCTATGAGGACTCTGCAGAGTATTACACCGTCTGTATACGGGGAGAGGACTCTGCAGAGTATTACACCGTCTGTATACGGGAGAGGACTCTGCAGAGTATTACAACCGTCTGTATACGGGGAGAGGACTCTGCAGAGTATTACACCGTCTGTATACGAGGAGAGGACTCTGCAGAGTATTACACCGTATGTATACGGGGAGAGGACTCTGCAGAGTATTACACCGTCTGTATACGGGGAGAGGACTCTGCAGAGTATTACACCGTCTGTATACGGGGAGAGGACTCTGCAGAGTATTACACCGTCTGTATACAGGGAGAGGACACTGCAGAGTATATACACCGTCTGTATACAGGGAGAGGACTCTGCAGAGTATTACACCGTCTGTATACGGGGAGAGGGCTCTGCAGAGTATTACACCGTCTGTATACGGGGAGAGGGCTCTGCAGAGTATTACACCGTCTGTATACAGGGAGAGGACTCTGCAGAGTATTACACCGTCTGTATACGGGGAGAGGACTCTGCAGAGTATTACACCCGGCTGTATACGGGGAGAGGACTCTGCAGAGTATTACACCGTCTGTATACAGGGAGAGGACTCTGCAGAGTATTACACCGTCTGTATACAGGGAGAGGACTCTGCAGAGTATTACACCGTCTGTATACAGGGAGAGGACTCTGCAGAGTATTACACCGTCTGTATACAGGGAGAGGACTCTGCAGAGTATTACACCGTCTGTATACAGGGAGAGGACTCTGCAGAGTATTACACGTCTGTATACAGGGAGAGGACTCTGCAGAGTATTACACCGTCTGTATACAGGGAGAGGACTCCTGCAGAGTATTACACCGTCTGTATACAGGGAGAGGACTCTGCAGAGTATTACACCGTCTGTATACAGAGAGAGGACTCTGCAGAGTATTTACACCGTCTGTATACAGGGAGAGGACTCTGCAGAGTATTACACCGTCTGTATACAAGGAGAGGACTCTGCAGAGTATTACACCGTCTGTATACAAGGAGAGGACTCTGCAGAGTATTACACCGTCTGTATACAGAGAGAGGACTCTGCAGAGTATTACACCGTCTGTATACGGGGAGAGGACTCTGCAGAGTATTACACCGTCTGTATACAAGGAGAGGACTCTGCAGAGTATTACACCGTCTGTATACAAGGAGAGGACTCTGCAGAGTATTACACCGTCTGTATACAGGGAGAGGATTCTGCAGAGTATTACACCGTCTGTATACGGGGAGAGGCTCTGCAGAGTATTACACCATCTGTATACGGGGAGAGGACTCTGCAGAGTATTACACCGTCTGTATACGGGGAGAGGACCCTGCAGAGTATTACACCGTCTGTATACAGGGAGAGGACCCTGCAGAGTATTAACACCGTCTGTATAC
This sequence comes from Lithobates septentrionalis, assembly GCA_037952835.1. NCBI lineage: Eukaryota > Metazoa > Chordata > Amphibia > Anura > Ranidae > Lithobates > Lithobates septentrionalis. The sequence continues at coordinate 315,685 of JBBDGP010003210.1, read as the reverse complement.
AGGGAATAGGACTCTGCAGAGTATTACACCGTCTGTATACGGGAGAGGACCTGCAGAGTATTACACCGTCTGTATACAGGGAGAGGACTCTGCAGAGTATTACACCGTCTGTATACGGGGAGAGGACTCTGCAGAGTATTACACCGTCTGGTATACAGGGAGAGGACTCTGCAGAGTATTACACCGTCTGTATACAGGGAGAGGACCCTGCAGAGTATTACACCGTCTGTATACAGGGAGAGGACTCTGCAGAGTATTACACCGTCTGTATACAGAGAGAGGACTCTGCAGAGTATTAAACCGTCTGTATACAAGGAGAGGACTCTGCAGAGTATTACACCGTCTGTATACAGGGAGAGGACTCTGCAGGGTATTACACCGTCTGTATACAGGGAGAGGACACTGCAGAGTATTACACCGTCTGTATACAGGGAGAGGACTCTGCAGAGTATTACACCGTCTGTATACGGGGAGAGGGCTCTGCAGAGTATTACACCGTCTGTATACAGGGAGAGGACTCTGCAGAGTATTACACCGTCTGTATACAAGGAGAGGACTCTGCAGAGTATTACACCGTCTGTATACAAGGAGAGGACTCTGCAGAGTATTACACCCTCTGTATACAGGGAGAGGGCTCTGCAGAGTATTACACCGTCTGTATACAGGGAGAGGACTCCTGCAGAGTATTACACCGTCTGTATACGGGAGAGGACTCTGCAGAGTATTACACCGTCTGTATACGGGGAGAGGACTCTGCAGAGTATTACACCGTCTGTATACGGGGAGAGGACTCTGCAGAGTATTACACCGTCTGTATACGGGGAGAGGACTCTGCAGAGTATTACACCGTCTGTATACGGGGAGAGGACTCTGCAGAGTATTACACCGTCTGTATACGGGGAGAGGACTCTGCAGAGTATTACACCGTCTGTATACAGGGAGAGGACTCTGCAGAGTATTACACCGTCTGTATACAGGGAGAGGACTCTGCAGAGTATTACACCGTCTGTATACAGGGAGAGGACTCTGCAGAGTATTACACCGTCTGTATACAGGGAGAGGACTCTGCAGAGTATTACACCGTCTGTATACAGGGAGAGGACTCTGCAGAGTATTACACCGTCTGTATACAGGGAGAGGACTCTGCAGAGTATTACACCGTCTGTATACAGAGAGAGGACTCTGCAGAGTATTACACCGTCTGTATACAGGGAGAGGACTCTGCAGAGTATTACACCGTCTGTATACAGGGAGAGGATTCTGCAGAGTATTACACCGTCTGTATACAGGGAGAGGATTCTGCAGAGTATTACACCGTCTGTATACAGGGAGAGGACTCTGCAGAGTATTACACCGTCTGTATACAAGTAGAGGACTCTGCAGAGTATTACACCGTCTGTATACGAGGAGAGGACCCTGCAGAGTATTACACCGTCTGTATACAGGGAGAGGACTCTGCAGAGTATTACACCGTCTGTATACGGGGAGAGGACTCTGCAGAGTATTACACCGTCTGTATACGGGGAGAGGGCTCTGCAGAGTATTACACCGTCTGTATACAGGGAGAGGACTCTGCAGAGTATTACACCGTCTGTATACAGGGAGAGGACTCTGCAGAGTATTACACCGTCTGTATACAGGGAGAGGACTCTGCAGAGTATTACACCGTCTGTATACAGGGAGAGGACTCTGCAGAGTATTACACCGTCTGTATACAGGGAGAGGACTCTGCAGAGTATTACACCGTCTGTATACAAGGAGAGGACTCTGCAGAGTATTACACCGTCTGTATACAGGAGAGGACTCTGCAGAGTATTACACCGTCTGTATACAGAGAGAGGACTCTGCAGAATATTACACCGTCTGTATACAGAGAGAGGACTCTGCAGAGTAATTAAACCGTCTGTATACAAGGAGAGGACTCTGCAGAGTATTACACCGTCCTGTATACAGGGAGAGGACTCTGCAGAGTATTACACCGTCTGTATACAGAGAGAGGACTCTGCAGAGTATTACACCGTCTGTATACAGAGAGAGGACTCTGCAGAGTATTTAAACCGTCTGTATACAAGGAGAGGACTCTGCAGAGTATTACACCGTCTGTATACGGGGAGAGGACTCTGCAGAGTATTAAACCGTCTGTATAGAGAGAGAGGACTCTGCAGAGTATTACACCGTCTGTATACGGGGAGAGGACTCTGCAGAGTATTACACCGTCTGTATACAGGGAGAGGACTCTGCAGAGTATTACACCGTCTGTATACAGGGAGAGGACTCTGCAGAGTATTACACCGTCTGTATACAGGGAGAGGACTCTGCAGAGTATTACACCGTCTGTATACGGGGAGAGGGCTCTGCAGAGTATTACACCGTCTGTATACGGGGAGAGGGCTCTGCAGAGTATTACACCGTCTGTATACAGGGAGAGGACTCTGCAGAGTATTACACCGTCTGTATACAGGGAGAGGACTCTGCAGAGTATTACACCGTCTGTATACAGGGAGAGGACTCTGCAGAGTATTACACCGTCTGTATACAAGGAGAGGACTCTGCAGAGTATTACACCGTCTGTATACAGGGAGAGGACTCTGCAGAGTATTACACCGTCTGTATACAGGGAGAGGACTCTGCAGAGTATTACACCGTCTGTATACAGGGAGAGGACTCTGCAGAGTATTACACCGTCTGTATACAGGGAGAGGACTCTGCAGAGTATTACACCGTCTGTATACAGGGAGAGGACTCTGCAGAGTATTACACCGTCTGTATAAGGGAGAGGACTCTGCAGAGTATTACACCGTCTGTATACAGGGAGAGGACTCTGCAGAGTATTACACCGTCTGTATACAGGGAGAGGACTCTGCAGAGTATTACACCGTCTGTGATGGTCTGCAGGGTACTGTGAGTGTAGAAGGTGTAATGCTCTGCAGAGTGCTATTCTGTGTATAAAGTTGTGTAGGGAACTCTATACAGGGGGTGTGATGCTCTGCAGGGTGTTGTGTATACAGGGGGTGCAGAGCATTGCAGCCTGTATGGAGGGGGGTGATGCTCTGCAGAGGGGGGGGGGGTGAGATGCTCTGCAGTGCGCTCCCCTCCCCCTCGCTCACCCCGGGGGTCTCCTCCATCCTCCGGTGTCTCTCGGATCTTGTGCTGTGGAGGAGGCCGCTGGTCACGTGACTGCAGGAGACCGGAAGTGGAGCGGGGTCACGTGACTGCCGGCTGACACTGACTCGGCAGCACTTCCGGTGCCGAGGAGCCGCGGAGAGCGGAGGAGGGGGCGGGGTCACACATTGTATCATTATATAGAGGAGGAGGAGTGCTCAGTGTATACATTGTATCCTATGGGGAGAGACCTGAAACTGGAGCATCAGCCAATCAGATTCTAGCTTCAGTTTTTTAGTGAAACTTTAGAAAATGATATCTACAATCTGATTGGTTACAATGCAGAGCAGCTCCAGATTCTTCTCCAGACTTAGTAAATCTCCTCCCCCAATATATCACACATTGTATCCTCAATGTATTACATCTGTTCCATCCTCACGGCTGTAGGGATCAGGCCCCCCATCCTCCCAACTGTAGGGATCAGCCCCCCCCCCCATCCTCCCATCTGTAGGGATCAGGCCCCCCATCCTCCCATCTGTAGGGATCAGGCCCCCCATCCTCCCATCTGTAGGGATCAGGCCCCCCATCCTCCCATCTGTAGGGATCAGGCCCCCCATCCTCCCATATGTAGGGATCAGGCCCCCCATCCTCCCAGATGTAGGGATCAGGCCCCCCCATCTGTAGGGATCAGGCCCCCCCATCCTCCCATCTGTAGGGATCAGCCCCCCCCCCCATCCTCCCAGCTGTAGGGATCAGGCCCCCCATCCCCCCAGCTGTAGGGATCAGGCCTCCCAGCTGTAGGGATCAGGCCCCCCCATCAGCTGGGAGAATGGGGGGCCTGATCCCTACAGGGCTCTGTAGCGATCTGGGATAGTAATGGTGGTGGACTGGGTATGGTTCTGAGGTTTGTATGGTGGTAGGACTGGGTATGGCTCTGGGATAGGTATGGTGGTAGGACTGGGTATGGTTCTGGGGTTGGTATGGTGGTAGGACTGGGTATGGTTCTGGGATAGGTATGGTGGTAGGACTGGGTATGGTACTGGGATAGGTATGGTGGTAGGACTGGGTATGGTTCTGGGATAGGTATGGTGGTAGGACTGGGTATGGTTCTGGGATAGGTATGGTGGTAGGACTGGGTATGGTTCTGGGATAGGTATGGTGGTAGGACTGGGTATGGTTCTGGGATAGGTATGGTGGTAGGACTGGGTATGGTTCTGGGATAGGTATGGTGGTAGGACTGGGTATGGTTCTGGGATAGGTATGGTGGTAGGACTGGGTATGGTTCTGGGATAGGTTTGGTGGTAGGACTGGGCATGGTTCTGGGATAGGTATGGTGGTAGGACTGGGTATGGTTCTGGGATAGGTATGGTGGTAGGACTGGGTATGGTTCTGGGATAGGTATGGTGGTAGGACTGGGTATGGTTCTGGGATAGGTATGGTGGTAGGACTGGGTATGGTTCTGGGATAGGTATGGTGGTAGGACTGGGTATGGTTCTGGGGTTGGTATGGTGGTAGGACTGGGTGTGGTTCTGGGATTGGTATGGTGGTAAGACTGGGTATGGTTCTGAGGGTTGTATGGTGGTAGGACTGGGTATGGCTCTGGGATAGGTATGGTGGTAGGACTGGGTATGGTTCTGGGATAGGTATGGTGGTAGGACTGGGTATGGTTCTGGGATAGGTATGGTGGTAGGACTGGGTATGGTTCTGGGATAGGTATGGTGGTAGGACTGGGTATGGTTCTGGGATAGGTATGGTGGTAGGACTGGGTATGGTTCTGGGATAGGTATGGTGGTAGGACTGGGTATGGTTCTGGGATAGGTATGGTGGTAGGACTGGGTATGGTTCTGGGATAGGTATGGTGGTAGGACTGGGTATGGTTCTGGGATAGGTATGGTGGTAGGACTGGGTATGGTTCTGGGATTGGTATGGTGATAGGACTGGGTATGGTTCTGGGATTGGTATGGTGATAGGACTGGGTATGGTTCTGGGATTGGTATGGTGATAGGACTGGGTATGGTTCTGGGATTGGTATGGTGATAGGACTGGGCATGGTTCTGGGATTGGTATGGTGGTAGGACTGGGCATGGTTCTGGGATAGGTATGGTGGTAGGACTGGGCATGGTTCTGGGATAGGTTTGGTGGTAGGACTGGGCATGGTTCTGGGATTGGTATGGTGATAGGACTGGGTATGGTTCTGGGATTGGTATGGTGGTAGGACTGGGTATGGTTCTGGGATAGGTATGGTGGTAGGACTGGGTATGGTTCTGGGATTGGTATGGTGATAGGACTGGGTATGGTTCTGGGATAGGTATGGTGGTAGGACTGGGCATGGTTCTGGGATAGGTTTGGTGGTAGGACTGGGCATGGTTCTGGGATTGGTATGGTGATAGGACTGGGTATGGTTCTGGGATAGGTATGGTGGTAGGACTGGGTATGGTTCTGGGATAGGTATGGTGGTAGGACTGGGCATGGTTCTGGGATAGGTTTGGTGGTAGGACTGGGCATGGTTCTGGGATTGGTATGGTGATAGGACTGGGTATGGTTCTGGGATAGGTATGGTGGTAGGACTGGGTATGGTTCTGGGATAGGTATGGTGGTAGGACTGGGTATGGTTCTGGGATAGGTATGGTGGTAGGACTGGGCATGGTTCTGGGATAGGTTTGGTGGTAGGACTGGGCATGGTTCTGGGATTGGTATGGTGATAGGACTGGGTATGGTTCTGGGATAGGTATGGTGGTAGGACTGGGTATGGTTCTGGGATAGGTATGGTAGTAGGGCTGGGTATGGCACAGGGACTTCACAGGAATTTACCAAAGGAATGTGAAGGTGAAACTGTAGTCAGGGATTCCAGAAGTCAGAATAAACAATAAACAGAGCCAGGGTCAGAAGCCGGAGTCTGTCCAGGAACACAGGAACACAGGAACACAGGAACACAGGAACACAGGAACACAGGAACACAGGAACACAGGAACACAGGAACACAGGAACACAGGAACCTTTGGCAATACAAGAGACAATGAACTGACCAAGCCCTCAGAGTGAGGCAGTGTTTTATACCCAGCTGATTAGATAAACTGCCTCAGCTGAACCAGGAGTGACAGGTGCTAATTGCAAAGCAAGATCCAGAGTATATCCCTCAGTGCTGCATGCAGAACAAGGCATAGCTGGAAACCAGGCTGAATAATGAACTGAGATGTGGCTCAGAGGCAATACAATAGGAGCAGTACACAGAAAGTCATGGGTTCAATACCTCCTTGAGCCACTTGGGGCATGACCACGCCTGGCCATTTGCATGGCACGGTAGGGAACGTGACAGTATGGTTCTGGGATAGGTATAGTGGTAGGACTGGGTATGGTTCTGGGATGGGTATGGTGGTAGGACTGGGATTGGTATGGTGGTAGGACTGGGTGTGGTTTTGGGGTTGGTATGGTGATAGGACTGGGATTGGTATGGTGGTAGGACTGGGTATGGTTCTGGGATAGGTATGGTGGTAGGACTGGGTATGGTTCTGGGGTTGGTATGGTGGTAGGACTTGGTATGGTTCTGGGGTTGGTATGGTGGTAGGACTGGGTATGGTTCTGGGATAGGTATAGTGGTAGGACTGGGTATGGTTCTGGGATGGGTATGGTGGTAGGACTGAGATTGGTATGGTGGTAGGACTGGGTGTGGTTTTGGGGTTGGTATGGTGATAGGACTGGGTATTGGTTCTGGGGTTGGTATGGTGGTAGGACTTGGTATGGTTCTGGGATTGGTATGGTGGTAGGACTGGGTATGGTTCTGGGGTTGGTATGGTGGTAGGACTTGGTATGGTTCTGGGATTGGTATGGTGGTAGGACTGGGTATGGTTCTGGGGTTGGTATGGTGGTAGGACTTGGTATGGTTCTGGGATTGGTATGGTGGTAGGACTGGGTATGGTTCTGGGGTTGGTATGGTGGTAGGACTGGGTATGGTTCTGGGGTTGGTATGGTGGTAGGACTTGGTATGGTTCTGGGGTTGGTATGGTGGTAGGACTAAGTATGGTTCTGGGGTTGGTATGGTGGTAGGACTAAGTATGGTTCTGGGGTTGGTATGGTGGTAGGACTAAGTATGGTTCTGGGGTTGGTATAGGGTTGCCACCTCATCCCTTTAAACCCGAAGACATAATAATTACACAGATTCTGAGGCTGATTAAGGTGATAATTGAACTTGGTGCCTCGTCTGTAGTAAATTCGCCTCAGAACCTGAGTAATTCATATGTGTTCGGGTTTAGAGGGATGAGGTGGCAACTATAGGTTGGTAGGACTTGGTATGGTTCTGGGATAGGTATGGTGATAGGACTGGGTATGGTTCTGGGATTGGTATGGTGGTAGGACTGGGTATGGTTCTGGGATTGGTATGGTGGTAGCACTGGGTATGGTGGTAGGACTGGGTTGGTGTGGTTCTGGGATAGGTATGGTGGTTGGACTTTGTATGGTTCTTGGGTTGGTAGGACTTGGTACAATGCTAGTACTGGGATGGTACTGGAGTCCCCCATACATAGTTATCCTGGTAGACTGTCAGCTCCTGGGGCCAGTCAGGGCTCTGTAGTCACCATGGCAACCAATCAGAGTCTTTACTTTCCAGAAAAGGAGAACGCTAGCTGGTTGCTATGGAAGCAGAGAGCCGGTTGCTATGGCAATGGAATAGTTCCCATGACACGCCCTGTTTACGTCTCTTCGTTGGAGGAAGAGGAGGCGGGGAAGATCACGTGACTCTACGTAAGACAGACAGCGGCGCGCCTGGTCGTCACGTGACTCCTCCTCCGCAGTCAGCTGACTTTGAACCCGGAAGTGTTGCGGGATGTTCGGTCCGGCGGCGGACAGTCTGCTCCGGCAGGCCCGGGAAGTGTCGGGGGAGGAGCTGGACAAGTTCTATAGCCGGTGTCGGAGCCTCCTGAGCAGCCCCGGGCCGGAGACGGCGGAGATCCTGCGGAGGCTGCAGCTGATCACAGCCGCCAGTAGGGGGCGCCGCCGCCTGCCCTCCCCCCTGCTGGGGCAGTTAGTAGAGACTCTGTGGGGGCCCCAGCCTCAGCTCCAGGCCCTGAGTGCCGCCATCTTGGGTCCAGCTATGCCCCTCCCCCGAGGTGAGCCTGTCCTGGGGCCCCAACCTGCAGCCCGGGGGCCCCTTCTTCTCCGCCCTGCTGGCCCAGGCCACCCATAGCGACCCTGACGGACCTGGGGCCCCGCCTGTGCCGCGTGCTGGAGTCCCGGGCCCCTGAGGGCCACGTCCTGCGGGCCGCCCTGCCGGCGTTGATGGGAGCGTCCGGCGCCCGCCCGGAATCCTCCAGGAGGAGAACGTCAACGGGGTCAGCAAGAAGATGGCCGACTGGCTGCGCTACGCCTCCTTCCACCACCAGGGGGGCCCCGCGGCCCCCGCCGCCGGCTTCTTCACCAGCCCCCGCCTCAGGCAGCCCGGCACCATCTGCGAGGTGGACGGCGCGGCCTCCACCGACTTCTTCACCGTCCTCAGCGGGAGCCCCAACCTGGGCGAGGAGCAGTGGATGAACGTCCAAGGGTTCTCCGTCCTCCGCCGCTGGCTCCTCCTCTACGGCACGGCGGGGGCAGGGCCTGAAGACAAGTCGGAGGTGGAGGGCTCCGTCATCTCCATGGTGTCCGCCTCGTCCACCTCCAGCCGCCTCCTCCCGCCCCGGGAACGCCTGAGGGAGAAGAGCTTTGAGTACTGCCTCCGGGTCCTGGAGCAATGCAACCGCAAGCCGGCCAGGAGAGCCGACCTGGACCTCCAGAAGGCCTGCGTGGTGGAGGCCGTCCTCCTCATCGACCTCCTGTGTAAGCAAGATGTGTCCTTCCTCTACCGGACCCTCCCCCTCCTCAAGGTCCTCCACGGCCGCCTCTGCTCCGAGCCCTCCCTGGCGCCCGCCCTGCTGCCCGTCGCCCAGTTCTACCTCAACCACAGCGAGGCCGCCGCGGTGGAGTCCGAGGCCGTCTACCGCCACCTCTTCTCCAGGGTCCCGCCGACTACTACCACCGGCCCACCCTGGCCTTCCAGTTCCTCCGCTTCTGCAGAGCCAACGGCGCCTTCCTGGCGGAGAACGTGGAGGCCTTCCGCTCCGGCTTCCCCAACCTCCTGAAGCTGCTGGCGTGGAACGCCCCGTCGCTGGCGGCCGAGTTCGCCGAGCTCCTCCCGCTCCTGTTTAAGGCGGATTCGGCCATCGAGATGCTCCACGCCTTGCTGGACCTGCCGTGCCTGACGGCCGCCATGGGGCTCAAGCAGAACTTTGCCCTGTCGGTGGAGAAGACAGCCCCGGACTTGTCCTCGCTCCCCGCCAGCTCCGCCGAGGCGTTCCGCCATCCCCAATACAAGAAGGCCTTCCAGTACCTGCTGCGCTGCGAGGCGTGGAACGGGCCGCCCCCCGAGGACGTCACCCAGCTGCGGCACCTACTGTCGGACTTGAGCACCTCTCCCCGTGTGGTCCAGTGTGCGCAGGTCGTCCCCGGCCTCCTCCAGCTCTACATCCGCAACATTGCAACGTTGCAGACGGCCCCCTGGTCAACAAAGTCCTGCTGACCATCTTGGGGCGCAGCGGCCTCCTCTACGGCTCCCCGCCTTCCAGGCCGAGGCGCACCGGGTGCTGAGCTCCCAGATCCCGCACCTGTGCCGCCTCCACCCCTCCATGGTCATCGAACTTTCCCGGGAGCTGCTGGACTTCATAAGCACGGTGGGCAACATCCAGAACAAGGAGGCCTTCTTCACCCACGTGGTGTGGGCCATGGGGGAGTACGTCTCCGTGTCCTACGACAAGCGCTGCACCGTGGAGCAGGTGAACAGGTTCTTCGAGGTCCTGGAGGCCTTGTTGTTTGAGATCACGCAACTCCGAGGCTCCTCCAGCGCCCCCATCTCCTCGCCCCGGGTGATCACCACCCTGATGACGACTCTCACCAAGCTGGCCTCCCGCAGCCAGGACCTCATCCCCAGGATGTCCCTCTACCTGTCCAAGATGAGGTCCTGCGTGCAGAGCTCCGCTATGGTGTCGGCGTACGGGAGGGAGGACAGCGAGCAGATCCTCATACGGGCCACCGAGCTCCTCAACCTCCTGAAGCTGCCCAGCGTGGCTCAGTTTGTGCTGACCCCTCCGGGCGACGTGGGGAAGCCGTGCTTTCACCAGGACCGCGCCTACTCCCTGCCGCTCGCCATCCGGACCTCCAGTTATCTGCTGCAGAGGGAGAGGAAGACCCCGGGATGACCACACCCCCTAATAACGTTCGATGACAATGGTGCCGGCCGCCTTGTAGGTCTCAGCCATTCCCAATATGTATATTTCATTCATGCTGCCTGGAGAGAGAATATATTTTCCTTACATTAAAGCACTCGAGCAACTGTGTCTTGTTGTGCGTTATTGTGTTTCCGGACAATTGAGGAATCATCTGCTCAGCAGATTCAGGTTTCAGGCTATGGGACAGGAAGTGAAGGGAAATTCCCCAATGGGGACACTAGTTCTGGTGATCTGGGGGTTCCCCTTAATTAGTAAGGATTTCCTCTCACTTTCTGCTATAGGACAGGAAGTGAAGGGAAATCTCTCCAATGGGGACACTAGTTCGGGTGACCTGGGAGTTCCCCTTAATTTGTAGGGATTTCCTGTTTGGCTATAGGACAGGAAGTGAAGGGAAATCTCCCCAATGGGGACACTAGTTCTGTTGGTCCCTCCTAATTTGTAAGGACTTCCTCTCACTTTCTGCTGTGGGGCAGGAAGTGAAGGGAAATCTCTCCAATGGGGACACTGGTTCTGGTGACCCGGGGGACCCACTTCATTTGTAGGGATTTCCTCTCACTTCCTGTTTGGCTATTTCACAGGAAGTGAAGGGAAATCTCCCCCAATGGGGACACTAGTTCTAGTGACCTGGGGGACCCCCTTCATTTGTAAGGACTTCCTCTCACTTTCTGCTATGGGACAGGAAGTGAAGGGAAATCTCTCCAATGGGGACACTAGTTCTGGTGACCTGGGGGTTACCCTTAATTTTTAGGGATTTCCTCTCACTTCCTGTTTGGCTATAGGACAGGAAGTGAAGGGAAACTCTCCAATGGGGGACACTAGTTCTGGTGACCTGGGGGGACCCCCTTCATTTGCAAGGATTTCACAGGAAGTGAAGGGAAATCTCCCCCAATGGGGACACTAGTTCTAGTGACCTGGGGGACCCCCTTCATTTGTAAGGATTTCCTCTCACTTCCTGTTTGGCTATAGCACAGGAAGTGAGGGGAAATCGCCAGAACTAGTGTCCCCCTTGGGGAGATTTCCCTTCACTTCCTGTCCCATAGCCAAATAGGAAGTGAGAGGAAAAACCTACAAGTGAAGGGGGACCCCCAGCTCACCAAAACCAGTGTTTCCATATTGGGGAGATCTGGGGGTCCCTCCTAATTTGTAAGGATGTCCTCTCACTTTCTTCTTTGGGACAGGAAGTGAAGGGAAATCTCTCCAATGGGGTCACTAGTTCTGGTGACCTGGGGGTCCCCCTTAATTTGTAGGGATTTCCTCTCACTTCCTGTTTGGTTATTGGACAGGAAGTGAAGGGAAATCTTAACCCCCCCCGCGTGGGCACACTAGTTCTGGTGACCTGGGGGACCCCATTAATTTGTAGGGATTTCCTCTCACGTCCTGTTTGGTTATGGGACAGGAAGTGAAGGCAAATCTCCCAAATGTGGGACACCAGTTCTGGTGACCTGGGGGGATCCCCCTTAATTGGGATTTCCTCTCACTTCCTGTTTGGCTATTGGACGTGAAGGGAAATCTCCCCTAATGGGGACACCAGTTCTGGTGACCTGGGGGGATCCCCCTTAATTGGGATTTCCTCTCACTTCCTGTTTGGCTATGGGACAGGAAGTGAAGGGAATCTCAATGGGACACAGATGGCGAAAAAATAAATCCCGGGTTATGACCCCCCCCTCCTTACTCCATACCATATGAAAACATTTTGCCTATAGTTCTACTGTAAGTGATGAGGCGGGCTGAGCGCTTCTCAGCCATTCACAGGGAGCCTTTTTTTCTTATCAGTAGATACAAAGCCACCTCTGATTGGCTGTGGTGGAGAGGCGGGCAGATGACACCACTATCTCCACTTCGGCCAATCAGAGGAAGCTTTGTATCCATTGATTTAAGTGCAAGGCTTCCACCTCCTTGTTTGTTCCAGCAGCAGGCGGGAAGCCCCCCCCCCCCCCCCCCCCCCCATTTCTGCCGGGAACACAGCGCCACCTGCTGTATGGAGCTAATGCTACCGCACCCTGGAGCATCCGCCATCTAGAGAGGGGATTGTCGCCATCTGCCCGTCGGTGGCACGCAGCTGATGGGTGGATCGCGCCCCCTCTGCAGAGCCAGGCAGGGAAGTGGCTGCTGATGTGATACAGATCCAGACAACGGCCACATTACTGCACAAAAGGAACTATATAAAGTGATAGCAAAGCATCACCAATTCCCCTCCCCCTCTTCAATGTGTTTTATTATTGCATACATTCTCACCCCACCCCCCACAGCAAAGCCAGCGCTGTCCTGCGCTTTGCTGCTTGAGTGTCATTGGCCCGGGACCTCCATCTTGGTCCTCCTTGAGTGTCATTGGCCCGGGTCCTCCATCTTGGTCCTCCTTGAGTGACATTGGCCCGGGTCCTCCATCTTGGTCCTCCTTGAGTGTCATTGGCCCGGGACCTCCATCTTGGTCCTCCTTGAGTGTCATTGGCCCTGGTCCTCCATCTTGGTCCTCCTTCCATGTTCAGGCACCCGCCCTCAGGAGGAACGGGGGGGGGGGGGGGGGGTGCATGGAGGCCAGAATACTGCATGGGGGAGCTGGACACAAAAAAATGAAATGCACACGTGTATGATGGAGGGGGAGGGAGGACATCTCCGTGTCAGTTCACACCACATGCAGTCCAAAAACGCATGGAAAGTAGGCTATATGGTTTTCAGTGGCATTGTTCACTCCGGTGCGTCCCAGTTCCAGAAAAAAAAAGTAGAACATGCTGTATTTTTACTGCACTGGACTGTCCTGGAATGCTGCAAAAAGCATGAAAAATGCACTGGAATGCACCAAAAACGCACCGGAACACGCACGTCCTTAGGGCCAATTCACACCATAAAATGCATTCCAGATGCTTTTCTGCATGCGCGTTTTTTGTGTGTTTTTGATGCAGTCCAGTGCATTTTTTCCCTCCTTTTTTTTTCCCCTTAACTTTAAATAAGGACGGTGCGTGTTCCGGTGCATTCCAGTACATCCCTGTGCAGGAAAAATGCAGCAACTGGAATCACAAGCACGGGTGTGAACTATGCCTTTGAAAACACATATAACCTTTCCATGCGTTTTTTAATGTAGAAAAAAAAATGCCCTGGGCTGCATGTGGTGTGAACTGACCTTTATTTAAAGTTAAGGAAAAAGAAGGGCGGGGGGAATGCACTGAAGCACATCAAAAATGCGCATGCAGAAAAGCATCCGGACTGCGTTTCTATGGTGTGAACGGCCCCTCCTCCGTATGTATGTCAGGTCAGGTCTTCCTGGGGCTCCCTGATAGAGATTTGTCCTCAGCTTCTTTTTCCCACTGACAACCATTTTAACCAGACAGGAAGTCAGTGGAAATCTCTAACTGGGACTCAGATGGCAACAAAAACCTGGCAGGGGTTCTACCCTGTTTCCCCGAAAATAAGACCTAGCGTGATTGTCGGTGATGGCTGCAATATAAGCCCTACCCCCCAAATAAGCCCTAGTTAAAGTCCTTGTAGGTCTTATTTTCAGGGTAGGGCTTATTTTCGGGGAAACAGGGTAGGGCTTATTTGGGGGGTAGGGCTTATATTGCAGCCATCACCGACAATCACACTAGGTCTTATTTTCGGGGAAACAGGGTAGCACCCCCCACTCTGCTCTATTTAAAAAAAGCGGCTGGGATCCTCTTGTGGTTGCTGTTCCCTGCCAGCCCCTCCTCCCGTCCTGTCAATCCCAGGGGATTTCACATACAAAACAGCTGGGATGGAGAGGAGGGTCCAGCAGGGAAGCGGTTGGAATCCTCTTGTGGTGTGCTGTTCCCTGCTACCCCCCCCTCCCGTCCTGTCCTTCCCAGTGGATGTCACAAACACCTGGGATGGAGAGGAGGGGCAGGCAGGGAAGCGGTTGGGATCCTCTTGTGGTGTGCTGTTCCCTGCCAGCCCCTCCTCCCATTCTGTCCATCTCAGGGTAGGGTGCCCACGTGTCCCGGATTGCCCGGGATTGTCCCTTAATACATATTTGTGTCCCTGGTCCCGGGCACCTTCATTCCTGGACAATACAGTGTCCCGGAATGAAAAAAAAAATACCGGCAGTCCGCAACCCTGATAAACATTGCCTCGCTCAGCCGTACTAATTGGTTGCTAGGGCCGCCCCGCCTCGCATCTAGCAACCAGTGACGTCGGCTGGCCATCCCACTGTCCCCCTGTCCATCCCACTGTCCTCCTGTCCATCCCACTGTCCCCCTGTCCATCTCACAGTCCCCCTGTCCATCCCACTGTCCCCCTGTCCATCCCACTGTCCCCCTGTCCATCCCACAGTCCCCCTGTCCATCTCACAGTCCCCCTGTCCATCCCACAGTCCCCCTGTCCATCCCACAGTCCCCCTGTCCATCTCACAGTCCCCCTGTCCATCTCACAGTCCCCCTGTCCATCTCACAGTCCCCCTGTCCATCCCACAGTCCCCCTGTCCATCCCACAGTCCCCCTGTCCATCTCACAGTCCCCCTGTCCATCTCACAGTCCCCCTGTCCATCTCACAGTCCCCCTGTCCATCTCACAGTCCCCCTGTCCATCTCACAGTCCCCCTGTCCATCCCACTGTCCCCCTGTCCATTCCACTGTCCCCCTGTCCATCCCACTGTCCCCCTGTCCATCCCACTGTCCCTCTGTCCATCCCACTGTCCCTCTGTCCATCCCACTGTCCCCCTGTCCATCCCACTGTCCCCCTGTCCATCCCACTGTCCCCCTGTCCATCCCACTGTCCCCCTGTCCATCCCACTGTCCCCCTGTCTGTCCCCCTGTCCATCCCACAGTCCCCCTGTCCATCCCACTGCCCCCTGTCCATCCCACAGTCCCCCTGTCCATCCCACAGTCCCCCTGTCCATCCCACAGTCCCCCTGTCCATCCCACAGTCCCCCTGTCCATCCCACAGTCCCCCTGTCCATCCCACTATCCCCCTGTCCATTCCACTGTCCCCCTGTCCATTCCACTGTCCCCCTGTCCATCCCACAGTCCCCCTGTCCATCCCTCTGTCCCCCTGTCCATTCCACTGTCCCCCTGTCCATCCCACAGTCCCCTGTCCATCCCACAGTCCCCCTGTCCATCCCACAGTCCCCCTGTCCATCCCACAGTCCCCCTGTCCATCCCACAGTCCCCCTGTCCATCCCACTGTCCCCCTGTCCATCCCACTGTCCCCCTGTCCATCCCTCTGTCCCCCTGTCCATTCCACTGTCCCCCTGACCATCCCACAGTCCCACTGTCCATCCCACAGTCCCCCTGTCCATCCCACAGTCCCCCTGTCCATCCAACTGTCCCCCCGTCCATCCAACTGTCCCCCCGTCCATCCAACTGTCCCCCCGTCCATCCCACTGTCCCCCCGTCCATCCCACTGTCCCCCCGTCCATCCCACTGTCCCCCCGTCCATCCCACTGTCCCCCCGTCCATCCCACTGTCCCCCCGTCCATCCCACTGTCCCCCCGTCCATCCCACAGTCCCCCCGTCCATCCCACTGCCCCTCTGTCCATCCTACTGGCACTGCTGGTAAGCCAGGATCCACCACGGCAGCCTGTGCCCAGTGCCAGTCCCGGGGCCGACTACTCCCACTGCCTGCAGCTCATTGCCAGGCCAGCAGCCCAACTTCTCTCCTCCTGAGCCTCCCCCCGCCCACGAGGGCCGCGACACGAGCCACCAGCCAAACTTCCAGGTTTTTTTACACTACTCACTCACTAATACTAATCCATGAGAAGTTGCATGCTTGCAATGAATAATGAATTGCTTTTAACAATGTTCCTTCTAGAATCTGATACTGTATGTTCGTAACAATAAAATTTCCTTTTTTTTTTCCTTTTTTTTTTTCTTTTCACATATGTATTTCTGTGTGGCGGAAAGTCTGGCTATCTATTCCAAATAGGGTGACCACCTTGGTATTAGACCCCTTTCACACTGTGCCGCCCCGGGTGTCAGAGGTAAAGCGGCGCTATTTTTAGCACTGCTTTACTGTCATTTTAGTGGCGCTACTTGGTCGCTAGCGGCACGGTTTTAACCCTCCAATAGCGGCCGACAAGGGGTTAAATCCGCCCGCAAAATGCCGCCGCAGCGGCATTTTGCCGGCGGTATAGCAGCGCTGCCCCATTGATTTTTGGGGGGGGTGGGTCCGGGGAGGGGGGGGGAGGGGGGTGTCCCTGAATGGCAGTTTGGAAATGTGGTCAGCCTATCTCAGGGGATGTCACATACAAACACCTGCGATGGAGAGGAGGGGCAGGCAGGGAAGCGGTTGGGATCCTCTTGTGGTTGCTGTTCCCCACCAGCCCCTCCTCCCGTCCTTCCCAGGGGATGTCACATACAAACACCTGGGATGGAGAGGAGGGTCCGGCAGGGAACAGCCCACCACATCTAGCACTAATCCCAGCTGGTATCCCAGAGGGTGAGAGGACGTGTTCGGGGGCACCGGTACCACCCACTTGAAAGGTCCACGTTGGGCTTAAGGTTTCTGAGTACAGGGAGCCAAGAAGCTGGGGAAGGGACTTCAGCAGTCTAGTATTGGTGGGAGTAGCAAACGTATCTGTTGATGACTCCCCAACGGGCACGTCTATGAGAATCTTCCCCCTAAGGCCTCATTCACACTCACTTCACAATGTGACATTGGACACTTTTTTTTTAAAGCACTGAATGCCAATCAAAGTTCCTCCCACTAAATAAAATGGTGTCCTTACAGTCCTGGTCACACGTTGTGTTTGCTTCACTTCAAAAATGATCCCCCATCTCACTTTCTTGGTGCTTTAAAGTGTCTCCAAAGCCTCCATAGAAGTCTATGCCAACGCTCGCTGACAGCACCTGCAGCTTCTGAGGAGCTTTTATTCAGCTTTAGCTTTGCTTTGTTTTGGAGATATTGCAGGTATGAGATATCCCGGGATGCACTGGGATACCAACAAGAGAACCAGAAAGACGTCATCAGCAGTCACTTCCAGTTCATGTGTATATATTCTGGGAGTGTCTCATGCAGACCTCACATCTGGGGTGCAGCGTGGAGTAGCATGAAGGTGAGTGAGGTCCGGACCAGAGCGGAGCAACTAGCCGACGCCACACATGGTGCACGACATGGGAATGCTATAGCAGAAGGTGAAAGGGACTAAGCAGCAGAGGAGCTGGGGGAACCAGAGGAGGAGAGCTTAGCAGATGTCACTTGTGGTGTACAGCGTGGGAGCATTATAGCGGGGGTTGAGCAGGGACCGAAGAAAGAGGAGGATCAGCAGAGCTGGGGGTTACTACTGAGTGAGGGATCAGCAGAGCTGGGGGTTACTACTGAGTGAGGGATCAGCAGAGCTGGGGGTTACTACTGAGTGAGGGATCAGCAGAGCTGGGGGTTACTACTGAGTGGGGGATCAGCAGAGCTGGAGGTTACTACTGAGTGGAGGATCAGCAGGGCTGGGGGTTACTACTGAGGAGGATCAGCAGAGCTGGGGGGTACTACTAAGTGAGGGATCAGCAGAGCTGGGAGTTACTACTGAGTGGGGGATCAACAGGGCTGGGGGTTACTACTGAGTGGGGGATCAACAGGGCTGGGGGTTACTACTGAGTGGGGGATCAGCAGGGCTGGGGGTTACTACTGAGTGGGGGATCAACAGGGCTGGGGGTTACTACTGAGTGGGGGATCAACAGGGCTGGGGGTTACTACTGAGGAGGATCAGCAGAGCTGGGGCTACTACTAAGTGGGGGATCAGCAGAGCTGGGAGTTACTACTAAGTGGGGGATCAGCAGAACTGGGGGTTACTATTGAGTGGGGGGGGGGGGTCAGCAAAGCTGGGGGTTACTACTGAGTGGGGGATCAGCAGAGCTGGGGGTTACCACTGAGTGGGGGATCATCAGAGCTGGGGCTTACTACTGAGTGGGGCATTAGCAGAGCTTTGGGTACTACTGAGCAGGGGATCTGCTGAACGAGGGTTCCAATAAGCCCAGATAACTTCTGCACCATCAGTGCTGACAGTGAAGAAAAATAGGAGGGAAACTATGGAGATCCTAGTAGCTTTTAGTAATATCCACAGGGGTGGACAAATCAACATTGAATTCGGTAGCCAGTATGACCAATCCAGGAGCCAGGTTAATTGGCACCTAGGGAAAACCTTAAACATTAGGCACCAACTGATGGATCCCCCTTCCCCCCTGGCATGGGAGGGGAAGGACTGCCCAGGTTTCAGCCCTTGGGGACTAGCAGTCACCCGGCACCTTCCCCTGCAGCCAGCCTGGGGATGCCAGTCCTCCTGGGTGGGCGGGTCCCTGTTCCTGGTTGGGAGAGGTCCCCCGTGGCCTCCCCCTGCAGCTCAGGCGGTGAGTCTGCCAGGACCTGAAGGAGAATCAGGCTGGACAGAAGACGGTTGAGTGGGAGAGCCAACAGCGGGTGGTCTTGTCCTCCCCTGTCCCTCCTCCCCAGCGGCGGAGCCCAGGGTTTCTCCAGCAGCCCCTGGTCTTGGTAGGCATCCTTTCACGCCCGTGGGAGTCTGCCCTTTACCTGTTCGAGGGGCCCTCTTTCTACCTTTTAAACAAAAAAAAAAGTTGAGCAGCAGCTGTGGCCTATTAGGATCATTGGCTCCTGGGATTTGTTCAGCCCTATCGTAGCATTTCTGGAAAAACTCTCAGAAGGGGATCCCAAGCTTGTTGGTACCTTTTAGTGGCCTAAGTTGTGAGGACTGCATCCAGGAAGGGGCTTCACCTGGACAAACATCACTGAGGAACCCTCGGAAAGAGATAGACGGGTACTCGATGGTCTGGAGCAATCCCTTCAAGGGCTATCACTGGTCCTGGGGGGAAAATAGGAGGGCAGAGCCACTCCCACATGTACGGTGCCATGCTGGCCCCAGGAAAATGTATTATGGCCTCACTTGTTAAGAATGTAGGTCTACCTGTATTCGTTAAACCTAGCTGATAGACGCACATGACCTTACAGGAGCCCATTGGTGGGGTGCAGAAAGGAGATGGCATTGCATCAGCTGGGTAGTGAGCTTGGAGGTACCAAATCAAGTTTAAGTTCATAGTGAGCTACTTTTATCAGAAACCAGTCCCACGTGTGGCCATTTAGAGGTGTCAGCTAACTTCGAGATGACCTGCGTTATTTGATTCGCCGCCATGTTGGCAGTCTGAGTAGAATAAAGATCGAGACATCACCGAGTGAGACTGACCGCTGTAGAAGAACGTTCCGGAGAGGCAGAAATCACACCCAGGTTTAAAAAAAATGAACATAAAAGTTTTATTTTATTCTCTTCACTTCGATCACAAGACTGGGGTACACACATGGAAAGTTCCGGATCTGTAGTAGGAATCGCAGTATTCCGTCACTTTCCAGAACCGGGACTTGGCGGTATTTCCCGGCTTCTTTGTAGGACAATTCCGAGCTCCTTACAATACAAATAACGCAACTTGATAATACAACATCTACATGTGTAATAAACTTCAACAAAAACCTTCTGTAATAAATAAACTAACTTCGTAACACAGGAAGAACGCGAACATTTTTGGTAAAATTCAACAAGCTGTGCTTGTTTGGTCTGTCGGTTTGTGATGGGGCTCCACCCCTTTCGTGTCACGTGATCGCGCAGAGCCATACGTGCTGGAAGGTGTAGTAGTCATAGATGGTGTAACACGCTAAGGGGAACCCTAACTATGAAAATGTTTTGGAATCTGTTGATGATGGTGATTGGCCGGTTAGGTAATTTCTACATGGAGTACCTTATTCTGAGCCGTGCCAGGCTGACCAAATCAGACAAGAAAATGTGAGTCCCAGACCAGAATCCAGCAATCTCAGGGAATGGATTCATTTGGGTCGCTTCGGGTCCCCATTGACCCAACAGTCGCCCCCCAAAGTGGAAGTTCACACCAAAAATGTAAATGTTAGCGGGTATGTGGGAACCACTTTATCCTAAAAGGGCTTCCAGATTCCGATAAGCCCGCACCCCCACAACCACCGGGCCAGGGTTGGTGGGAAGAGGACTTTGTCCTCATCAACATGCCTCACCCCCCCTCCCACAGTCATATTGAGGACTAAAAATGTGAGTACCAGACCTGAGACCAATGACCTCAAGGAATTGGACCTCATAAATGGATTATTTTGGGTCCCTATTGACCCAACAGTCATCACCCCCCCAAAGTAGAAGTTCACACCAAGAGTCTAAATGTTGGAGGGGTATACGAGAACCACTTTATCTTAAAAGGGCTTCCAGATTTCGATAAGTCTGCACCCCCACAACCAGACCGGAGACCAATAACTTCAAGGAATGTGACCTCAAAAACGGATCAGTTTGGGTCCCCATTGACCCAACAGTCATCCCCCAAAGTGGAAGTTCACACCAAGAACTTAAACGTGAGAGGGTATGTGGGAACCACTTTATCCTAATTGGGGCTTCCAGATTCCTATAAGCCCGCACCCCCACAGCCCCTGGGCCAGGGTTGTGGGGAAGAGGCCCTTGTCCTCGTCAACATGACCCTCCCTCAGTCATATTGAGGACTATAAATGTGAGTACCAAACCTGAGACCAATGACCTCAAGGAGTTGGACCTCATAAATGGATTATTCGGGTCCCCATTGACCCACCAGTCATCGCCCCCCCCCCCCCCCCCCCCAAAAGTGGAAGTTCACACCAAGAATTTAAATGTGGGACGGTATATGGGAACCATTTTATCTTAAAAGGGCTTCCAGATTCCAATAAGCCCGCACCCCCACACCCACCGGGCCCTTGTCCTCATCAACATGACCCCCCCTGTCATATTGGAGACTAAAAATGTGAGAACTGGACCTGCGACCCGTGACCTCAAGGAATGGATCTATTTTGGTTGCTTCAGGTCGCCACTGACCCAGCAGTCATCGCCTCCAAACTGGAAGTTCACACAAATAACTTGGGGTGGGTATATGGGAACCACTTTATCCTAAAAGGGCTTCCAGATTCCAATAAGCCTGCACACCCACCGGGCAGGGTTGTGGGAAAGAGGGTTACTGCTGAGTGGTGGATCAGCAGAGCTGGGGGTACTACTGAGCAGGGGATCTGCTGAACGAGGGTTCCAATAAGCTCAGATAACTTCCGCACAATCAGTGCTGACAGTGAAGAAAAATAGGAGGGAAACTATGGAGATCCTAGTAGCTTTTTCTAATATCCACAGGGGTGGACAAATCAACATGGAATTGGTAGCCAGTATGACCAATCCAGGAGCCAGGTTAATTGGCACCTAGGGAAAACCTTAAACATTAGGCACCAACTGATAGATCCCCCTTCGCCACTGCATGGGAGGGGAAGGACTGCCCAGGTTTCAGCCTTTGGGGACTAGCAGTCGCCCGGCACCTTCCCCTACAGCCAGCCTGGGGACGCCAGTCCTCCTGGGCAGGCAGGTCCCTGGGTTGGGAGAGGTCCCTTGTGGCCTCCCCCTGCAGCTCAGATGGTGAGGTTGCCAGGACCTGAAGGAGAATCAGGCTGGACAGAAGACGGTTGAGTGGGAGAGCCGACAGTGGGTGGTCTCCACTCAAAAAGAAACACCCCCCCAACCCGCTCATTGGACAGGGAAGGAGCAGCACGTGGATGAGGTTACCCCTCTGCTCATTCCTTTGGTAAGCTCATGTGAAAACACAGCTGGGTCCTGATTGGCTCCCCCATTTTGCCCCTCCCTCTTCCAGTCCAATAGCTGCTCCTTGGACAGGGAAGGAGCAGCACATGGATGAGGTCATTCCTTTGGTCAGCTCATGTGAAAACACAGATGGGTCCTGATTGGCTTCCCCATTTCGCCCCGCCCTCTTCCAGTCCAGAAGCTGATCTAAAGCAGAATTCTGGTCCTTGCTGCATTTAACAATAAATTAAAAAAAATATATATATTAACAAATGCCGCTATGTGTTCATTAGGACCATTTCGATTTAATTCTAAACATTTGTTGCGAACATTCACCCGTCCTTCACTAATTCTGGCCTAATGTGTTGATTTCCAATGATCCTCAGCTCCATCTAGTGGCCACGATGTGGTATTCACCTGATTGAGGGATTTCAGAAAAAAATAATCACATTACAACCACTAGATGGAGGCAACGATCCTAAAATGTAGTCAGAATTTGACAAAGATGGGCGAACGTTTGTCACAATCTTCCATTGACCCTTTTAATCAATTTTTGGGAAATCCCGCAAGTGTAAGTTCCTGAAATAGGTATCAGCTTCTCTTTACAGGAAGGGGGCGGGGCTGCACAAGGATCACCAATCAGGGTCTGCTGCAACAACATGTGCTGAAAAGGAACACAGGCAGGAGGCAAGCTCATTGGTCTGCTGCTCCAATGTCCAATGACAGGCTGGGGGGTGGGGAGACACAGAGGATGCCGCTCTGAAAATGATCAATGCCTGGCTGTCATGCTGATCCAATGGCTTCACTACTTTCCAGAGCCCGTTTACATTTGTGTGGTGTTTTGGGCTAAGGTTGGGCCCATTGAGATAAATAGGCTGCAAATGCACCATTTTCTGGCACCGCGCTACAGAGCGATGGTGTGCGCTGCAGCGTGCTGCAATGCATGTGAATTGGGCGCCATTCAAAATGAACGACACCACAATGCATGTAGTGTGTGTTGTGGTAATGTGCGCATTCATATGCAGATTACTACAACTCAGAAATGTGAATGGGCCCTTGAAGGAAATGCTATGTGCATGGCTGTCTTGCCGGAGAAGTATTACCCTGGGAGGACCAGAAGTGCTGGGGGGGAACGTTTACTTTAAGGGCCCAGCCCATAGTTTGTCTTTAGTTTGGAACCCCTGCTGTACACCCCCCAATTTTAGATTGGATCCCTGATGAACACCCCCCCCCCCACTTTTAGGTTGGACCCCCTGTTGTACACCCCCCACTTTTTGGTTGGAACCCCCCACTGCACACCCCCCACTTTTAGTTTGGACCCCCGTTATACACCCCCACTTTTAGGTAGGATCCCCGCTGCACGCCCCCCAATTTTAGGATTGGACCCCCCTGTTGTACACCTCCCACTTTTAGGTTGGACCCCCCCCGTTGTACACCCCCCACTTTTAGGTTGGATCCCCACTGCACGCCCCCCAATTTTAGGTTGGACCCCCTGTTGTACACCCCCACATTTTGCTTGGAATCCTCTCTGCACGCGCCCCCATTTTTAGGTTGGACCCCCCGTTGTACATTCCCCCACTTTCAGGTTGGACCCCCCGTTGCACACCCCCCAATTTTAGGTTGGACCCCCCACTTTTTTGGTTGGAACCCCCACTTTACACCCCCAACTTTTAGGTTGTAACCCCCACTTTGAGGCAGCCAGGTGAGCAGCATTCTCAGGGGGCGGGATCCTCTGCATTTCTCTTGTATCTTTGTACTGTTACTTTGTAACAAAATCTTTACAGGTGGTCTTCAGCGGGAAGGACTCGGTGGGCGGGATGTACTAAGCTGTTACTGGCTGCTGGACGGACTGGGCGGGGCTCCCAAGGGAGAGGCAGGAGATTGGTGGGCGGGTCCAGGCACATTTTCTGCATGTTAATTGGCAGTGGTAGCATCTGACAGACTCCCCCTGGCTGAGGGTCAGTGAACTGCAGATTTGGAGATTCGGACTTCCTGATTTGTATCCAGTGTCTCCTCCGTGGATTTCTATGTAGGTTTGGATGGAGAGCGGAAGGGTCAGACCCTCTGTCAGGCTTCCTTTATTATCCCCGCCCCTCCCCCCCCCCCCAACCACCAACATGTGAATTACACTTTTAAATAAAATCTTTTCATTTTTATGACGTTTATTTTAGTCCCAGTGATGTCATCACTGGGCCTCTGTGCTTCTCTAAGCAATGCAGGCAGATCATTGGCTGGTGGGAGGGGCCAGCAGGGTGCTGTACATAGCTTCCTGAAAACATCCCAGCCCCTCAGTCCTGATGCAAGCAGTGGGAGGAGTTATGCAAATATCAAAATGTCTTGATGGGCAGGTGTCAATCTGGAGGAGTGGGCGTTCCTAGGCTGGCTGGATTTGCATAGGTAACGCCCACATGTGATGCTGAGCCTCCAAGATTGAAAGAACTAAAATTGTGATGCAAGCAGTGGGCAGGTTCCTGGGAGGAGTTATGCAAATATCAAAATTCCTTGATGGGGGGGTGACAGCCTGTAGGGGTGGCATGTCTTGGTCACGCCCACATGTGATGCTGAGCCTCCATGATTGAAAGAACTGAAATCCAATGAAAGAAAGGGGAGGGGCCAGAGAAGTCAGTCTGGAGAGGAAATGGCTAGATGATACTGGGAGTCCTCCAGCCAGGAAATGGGGCGGGGCTCTATCTGACATGCTGCAGCTTCTAATGCACATTGTGAGACGCTCACAGTGTGCAGTGAAATCGGAGGAAGCTATTTCTTTCCAGATGGGGGGAGGGGAGCTGGTACACCTGTGTAAGACTGGAGGGAGGGCCAGGGGTCCAATTTAGCCAGCATCTGGAGTGACCACACTAAGCCTCAGGATTCCTCCAATGTTGTCAGTCCAGTACAGGCTCAATTCAAGAGTACCAAGCCCTGATGAAGGACCACTTGATCCCCCGAAATGCGTTGGATTAAAAAAAACCCCACTTTATCCGCCGAAACGCGTTGGTCAAAGCCACACGACTCCTCGAAACACGTTGGACTTTCATCCACCACTCCTTAGAGATCTGCCCATTCCCATCATTCCCCCTAAGAGCTGACTGGGAACATCTACTGCCTTAAAGGATCCAGCGCCTCACACCTTTCTTCTACTTCCTGTGTCCCCACAGGGGAGATTCACCCCATTTGTTCTGGTGTCACTAAAACAGGAAGTGGCAGGAAACCCCAAATTTTGAATTGTCACCAAAAAAGAGGAGGGATCTTCCGATCGGGACCTCTCGGGGGGGGGGGGGGCTTTCCTTCCTTTTGGAGAGATTTCCCAGCACTGGAAGTGAAGAGAAATCTCCCGAGTAGCAAAGGAAAACCTGACAGGGGTTCTGACTCTTCCCGACTTCATTCAAAAACATTTTCAAAAAGTTTTTTTTTTTTCTTTAGACCTTCTTTAATGATTTTTGGGGGGCTGGAAGGTTGAAGCAGACCTCCGGGTGCTGCGGTTTCTGATGTAGACGGGTAACTCTGACGCGGTGGAGGAGGCGGAGGCCGGTTCAGCGGATCCCGCCGGGGACAGGGCGGTAAAGTCAGACATTGCAGTCAGTAGTAGCGGATTGGGCGGTGTTGGGTGGGGCTTGGGTGACGGTGCGGGGGAGGACGCCGGGGTAGCCATGGGGCTGACGGCTTGGGGCTGCTGTAAATTCCTCATGGCTTGCACCATGGCCCCGTAGAACTGTTTGGTGTCACTGAGATAGTTCTGGAACATGAGATTGAAGTGGGCTTGGTTCATGTGAATCTGGCGCACGTGGGCGTTCAGCTCCCGCACCTCCGTGGCCAGGCCCTCCAGGTGCTGTACGATGCGGCTGTTGCCCTCCACCACGTGCTCCCGCAGCTTGTGCAGCTCGGAGCTGTGGGTCCGAGTCACGTGCCTCAGGTTCTGGCTGAACTCCTCCTGCAGGCGCTGGTAGTCCTGGTCGGTGATCGGCGGCTGCGGCTCGGTCACATGTTCACCGATGTCCATGTTGGGGGAGGCTTTGAGCTCTGCTGGGGGTTCAGGAAGCTCCGCCCTCTCGCTATGGGTTTGGGGTGCCGGGATGCACGGGGATTCCACCTCTGACCATTCGCTGACAATCTGCACATCCAAGGGGGACGTGGCCTCTTCTCCCTCCGAGTAAGTCTCCGCCGAGGCCTCCGGCTGCACAATGGAAGGGGCTGCAAGATAATAAGGGGAGAGATTTACTATTCTGGAGAAGCTGGAGGATGGAGATGACTCAAAACTGAAGATGCCACCACCGGGCCCAAGTGCTGGTCTCATATAACACTGAGCATGCCACACGTGCCCCAAAACCTTCACGAGCGTGCTACACATGCCCAACTAACTTCATAGAAGTACACGGAGCATGTCTAGTACATCCTGTCCTTCATTTCTGCCCCTCCCCCCTGCTATTGTCAGCAACTCCCATCCCTCAAAATGATAGTGGGGAGTTGCTGTGTGCCACAGTGTTTATAAACATCGTTCAGGGGTCAAGAGATACAAAGTAACATCGTTTCTAAACATTATTCAGACAGGAGATAGAGAGAAAGAAATATACAATGTTTATAAACAATGTTACTTTGTATATTTCAATCTCCTGTATGCACAAAGTAATAATGGTTATAAACATTGATCAGTTAGGAGATCAAAATATACAAAGGAACATTGTTTATAAACAGTAATTGGACAGAAGATAGAAATATACAATGTTTATAAACAATGTTCCTTTGTATATTTATATCTCCTGAATGAGCAAAGTAACATTTTTATAAACATTGATCAGATGGGAGATAGAGAAATACAAAGTAACATTGTATATTTCTATCTCCTGTCCATAAACAATGTTACTTTGTATCTCTCTATCTCCCATCTGATCAAGGTCTATAAAAAATGTTACTTTGTGCATACAAGAGATATAAATATACAAAGTAACATTGTTTATAAACATTGATCAGATGGAAGATAGAGATACAAAGTAACATTGTATATGTCTATCTCCTGTCCATAAACAATCTTTATAAACAATGTTACTTTGTATCTCTATCTTCCATCTGATCAATGTTTATAAACAATGTTACTTTGTATCTCTATCTTCCATCTGATCAATGTTTATAAACAATGTTACTTTGTATATTTCGATCTCTTGTATGCACAAAGTAACAATGTTTATAGACAATGTTACTTTGTATCTTCTGTCTAATTAATGTTTATAAACAATGTTACTTTTTATATTTTGATCTCCTGTATGCACAAAGTAATAATGGTTATAAACATTGATCAGTTAGGAGATCGAAATATACAAAGGACCATTGTTTATAAACATTAATTGGACAGAAGATAGAAATTTACAATGTTTATAAACAATGTTCCTTTGTATATTTATATCTCCTGAATGTGCAAAGTAACATTTTTATAAACATTGATCAGATCGGAGGTAGAGAAATACAAAGTAACATTGTTTATGGACAGGAGATACAAAGTAACATTGTTTATAAACATTGTATATTTCTATCTCTATCTTCCATCTGATCAATGTTTATAAACAATGTTACTTTGTATATTTATATCTCTTGTATGCACAAAGTAACAGTTTTATAAACCTTGATCAGATGGGAGATAGAGAGATACAAAGTAGCATTGTTTATAAACATTGTATATTTCTATCTCCCATCTGATCAAGGTTTATAAAATGTTACTTTGTGCATACAGGAGATATAAATATACAAAGTAACATTGTTTATAAACATCGTATATTTCTATCTCCTGTCCATAAACAATGTTATTTTGTATTTCTCTATCTCCCATCTGATCAATGTTTATAAAAATGTTACTTTGTGTATTCAGGAGATATAAATATACAAAGTAACATTGTTTATAAAATATTGGCCAGATGGGAAAGAGAGAGATACAAAGTAACATTGTTTATAAACATTGTTGTAAGTAATTTGGATATACTTCTACATTCATGTGGGCAGTTGTTATTATTGTAACTTTATCAGATCAGGATTTATGGATTATGATTGGATTTTGGAAGCTGGGGGAAGGGCGTTTGCAGGTCTTGTATGTCAGACTTTGAATGTATATTATTCCTAAATAGTTTTATGTTGGCTGCATAAAAGTTTCTTGTTTTCCAGCCTCCGCTGAGTGCTATTATGAGGGTCATTGGCACTTTACAACCAGCTTACTCCTCTGCCTATCAGGGCTCTGCCAGATATCCTGCTCCTGGATTTACCAACATCCAATCATCTATTCACAAATCCCAGACCAGAGAATGATTAATGATTTTATGAGGGGCTCACAGATCGTAACTATAGAGGATTGATGGCGGCCCCCTCTGTGTCCGGAGATGTTCAATGTGAGAATTTAGTCACTGGCCGGTCACTTATGAATATTGGAAAAATGAAGTAGGACTTATTTTCAGTTTGGGGATCATCAGACCTCATTATTGTCATAGGGGGGGTGTGTCATACATGGGGGGGTCTCACCTGCCGTGTCCACGGTGGGGGCCCAGGAGTGGCACAGGGGGGAACCGGGGGTCTCCAGTGGGATGAGGCCTGAAAGAGAGAAGCCGGTTAATGAGGGGGGCACATTGGGAGTTGTCTTTCTAGTTATCACTTATGCAATATACACTGAAGGAAATATTTCCACTTGCCGACTGCAATACATACACAGTATCTCACAAAAGTAAGTACACCCCTCAGTGACATTTGTGTAAATCTTTTCTTCTCTCTTTTCATGTGACAACACTGAAGAAATGACACTTGTCTACAATGTAAAGTAGTGAGTGTACAGCTTGTATAACAGTGTAAATTTGCTGTCCCCTCAAAATAACTCAACACACAGCTATTAATGTCTAAACCGCTGGCAACAAAAGTCAGTACACCCCTAAGTGAAAATCTCCAAATTGGGCCCAAAGTGTCAATATTTTGTGTGGCCACCATTATTTTCCAGCACTGCCTTAACCCTCTTGGGCATGGAGGTCACCAGAGCTTCACAGGTTGTCACTGGAGTCCTCTTCCCCTCCCCCATGATGACATCACAGAGCTGGTGGATGTTAGAGACCTTGCGCTCCTCCACCTCCCGTTTGAGGATGTCCCACAGATGATCAATAGGGTTTAGGTCTGGAGACATGCTTGGCCAGTCCATCACCTTTACCCTCAGCTTCTTTGGCAAGGCAGTGGTGGTCTTGGAGGTGTGTTTGGGGTGGTTATCATGTTGGAATACTGCCCTGCGGCCCAGTCTCTGAAGGGAGGGGATCATGCTCTGCTTCAGTAGGTCACAGTACATGTTGGCATTCATGGTTCCCTCAATGATCTGTAGCCCCCCAGTGCCGGCAGCACTCATGCAGCCCCAGACCATGACACTCCCACCACCATGCTTGACTGTAGACAAGACACACTTGTCTTTGTCCTCCTCACCTGGTTGCCCCCACACACGCTTGTCACCATCTGAACCAAATACGTTTATCTTGGTCTCATCAGACCACAGGACATGGTTCCAGTAATCCATCTCCTTAGTCTGCTTGTCTTCAGCAAACTGTTTGTGGACTTTCTTGTACATCATCTTTAGAAGAGGCTTCCTTCTGGGATGACAGCCATGCAGACCAATTTGATGCAGTGTGCGGCGTATGGTCTGAGCACTGACAGGCTGACCCCCCACCCCTACAACCTCTGCAGCAATGCTGGCAGCACTCATACGTCTATTTCCCAAAGACAACCTCTGGATATGATGCTGAGCACGTGACCTCAACTTCTTTGGTGGACCATGGCGAGGTCTGTTCTGAGGGGAACCTGTCCTGTTATACCGCTGTATGGTCTTGGCCACCGTGCTGCAGATCAGTTTCAGGGTCTTGGCAATCTTCTTATAGCCTAGGTCATCTTTATGTAGAGCAACAATTCTTTTTTCAAATCCTCAGAGAGTTCTTTGCCATGAGGTTCCATGTTGTACTTCCAGTGACCAGTATGAGAGAGTGAGAGCGATAACACCAAATTTAACACACCTGCTCCCCATTCACACCTGAGACCACTGACGAGTCACATGACACCGGGGAGGGAAAATGGCTAATTGGGCCCAATTTGAACATTTTCATTTAGGGGTGTACTGACTTTTGTTGCCAGCGGTTTAGACATTAAAGTGGTTGTATACCCTTTTTGTTAACTTTTACCTACAGGTAAGCCTATAATAAGGCTTACCTGTAGGTAAAAAAAATATCTCCTAAACCTGTACGGTTTAGGAGATATTCCCCTCGCAATGAGCCGCTGACTCCAGCGGCGCATGCGCACAGGGGATTCTCGGCTGACAGCCTGGCAAACTCCGGAGCTTGCCGGGCATAAGTCTCCCACGCGCATGCGCGGGAGTGACGACATCGCGGCTCCGGCCACTCACAGCGCCGGAGCCGCGATACCCGGAAGACACGCCGAGGGGAGATGTCAGCTCCCTCGGCTTGGACAGGATGAGATCCCGGCGCCTCGTTCTAAGGTAAGTATCTCATAATGAGCTAGTATGCGGTGCATACTAGCTCATTATGCCTTTTCCCTTGCAGGTATAGGAAAAAAAAAAACGCAGGTATACAACCGCTTTAATGGCTGTGTGTTGAATTATTTTGAGGGGACAGTAAATTTACACTGTTATACAAGCTGTACACTCACTACTTCACATTGTAGCAAAGTGTCATTTCTTCAGTGTTGTCACATGAAAAGATAGAAGAAAATATTTACAGAAATGTAACTGAGGGGTGTACTTACTTTTGTCAGATACTGTATATTTGTTGCGGCTTTGATTTCCCAGGGTAATGGATGAAGCTATCAGCCATGACCCTGTATTTTTTTTTTCAGTCGGCAATTCTCTTTTTCATAAAAGCGATCCGAGTGGCTCATTACCCGCTGAATCACCTTTAGAAGCAGTGGGAGGGGTCGTCCCCCCCCCCCGCCTCTCATCGGTCATACTCGGGTTTACCGTTCTTGCCGGCGAGCCGAGGAAACAATCGGACAGTTCACACGGCTGGTCACAGAGGTGAGGAGAGAGCAGATCTTCTCTGATCACCTCCAGGATCTTGGAGGACTGGAGTGACAACATGACGTTACTTCCGGTTTAGGGCGGAAGGAAACAACTTTTTCATTTTATAAAAGCAAAAAGATCAATTTTTTTTTAATGATCAATGTTACTTTGTATCTCTCTTTCTCCTGTATGCAAAAGTAAGATTTTCATAAACATTGATCAGCCAGGAGACAGAGCGATACAAAGTAACATTGTCTATAAACATTGATCAGTTGGGAGATAGAGAAATATAAAGTAATAATGTTTATAAACATTGATTGGACAGGAGATAGAAATATACAATGTTAATGAACAATGTTCCTTTGTATCTTTCTATCTCCCATCTGATCAATGTTTATAAAAATGTTACCTTGTGCATACAGGCGATATAAATATACAAAGTAACATTGTTTATAAACATTGTTCAGGCAGAATATAAACAATGTTTTAAGTAATTTGGATATACTTCTACATTCATGTGGGCAGTTGTTATTATTGTAATTTTATCAGATCAGGATTTATGGATTATGATTGGATTTTGGAAGGTGGGGGAAGGGCGTTTGCAGGTCTTGTATGTCAGACTTTGAATGTATATTATTCCTAAATGGTTTTACGTTGGCTGTATAATAGTTTCTGGTTTTCCAGCCTCCGCTGAGTGCTATTATGAGGGTCATTGGCACTTCACGTCCAGCTAATGCCTCTGCCTATCAGGGCTCTGCTTGCCAGATATCCTGCTCCTGGATTTACCAACAGCCAATCATCCATTCACAAATCCCAGACCAGAGAATGGTTAATGATTTTACAATTTGGGGATCATCAGACCTCATTATTGTCATAGGGTGGTGTGTCACACATGGGGGGGGGGGGGGTCTCACCTGCCGTGTCCACGGTGGGGGCCCAGGAGTGGCACATGGGGGAACCGGGGGTCTCTAGTGGGATGAGGCCTGAAAAAGAGAAGTCTGTTAATGAGAGGACACATTGGGGGTTGCCTTTCTAGTTATCACTTATGCAATATACACTGAAGGAAATATATTGATATCTACAGAACAGAAGCAGGTATTTGCAGTAGACATGTGTAGAACGGAAACATTTGTTTCGGATAAATTTGTTACTAACTTAGTTTAGTTGATTCATTTCGGAATTCGTTTTGTTTTTGTTTATTTAATTCTCTAAGGAATTCCAAATTTTTGGAAAAATTCCACTTGGGATCAGTCGAAAAATGATTGACCGATCCTATTTCTGTGTGAAGAATAGCTGGTTGTTAAGGAGCGAGCTGGGAAGCCGGCCGCCGCGTCCTTAACAACTGATGACACATCAGAGGGGGCGGGATCTGGGGGCCTCTTTGTTAAAGGGGGCTTCCAGATTCTGATAAGTCACCCCCCGAACCCCCCACAACCACCAGGCCAGGGTTGTGGGGAAGAGGCTCTTGTCCCCATCAACAAGAGGGGGGGGGAGCATTGTGGAGGACATGTGGCTTGGGCCTCCCTTTCCTGGCCTTCATGCTCGGATAAGGTTCTGGTATGGATTTTGGGGGGCCCCCACGCAATTTTATAAAAGAAATCTGGCACAGGGTTCCCCATAAAATCTATGAATTGAGGGGGGGGGGCCCTACGCTGTTTTTTCCTGAATTTTTATTTGCTGGCAATTCTTTTCTTTACATCTCAGCTGTCAGTGGTAGACATGTGCGCTGCCGAAAAATGTGTTCGTTTTCTTTTCATTCGTTTGTTTTTTGTTTTTTCGTTTTTTGGGTCATTCGTCATGATTGAAATTCGCTATTTTGAATAAATTCATAACTTCGGAAAAAAATTTAATTCGTTAAATGCCATTCATTTAGATGTGCTATTCGTTATTTCGATAAGTTGGAAAAATCTAAGTTTCTAAAATCCGAAAATCAAAAAATTTGAAATAATAACAAACTAACTACGGTAATAACTATTAAATTATAGGTACTGGAATTTCCTTTTAAATTTGTCTGTTAGTGAATGTAACGAATACAAATTTATCCGAACTTGTGAATTATCCGAAATAAAGAATGCCGCATCTAAATGAATGAAACGTAAAGAATTAATAATAATAAAACAAAAAGTTTTTATTATTTATTCTTTTTTATTATTATTATTAATTTGTTACGTTCCATTCATTTAGATGCGGCATTCCTTATTTCGGATACTTCGTAAGTTCGGATAAATTTGTATTCATTACATTAGGGGTCTCAAACTCAAATTGCCTGAGGGCCACATGACAAGTTTTCATATCCCATGGGGGGGGGGGGGGGGCGCATGCAAACTTTCAAAACTTCAAAAACAATAAACTATACCAGCAATAATATAATATACTATACCCAGCACTGGTGTCAGCAAATGCATTATTAACCCCCAGCATTACCCCCCACACTCCATAATTACCCCCCACACTGCACAATTACCCCCCACACTCCATAATTACCCCCCACACTGCACAAATACCCCCCACACTGCACAAATACCCCCCAGACTGCACAAATACCCCCCAGACTGCACAATTACCCCCCACACTCCATAATTACCCCCCATACTGCACAATTACCCCCACACTGCACAAATACCCCCCACTCGCCATAAAATACCCCCACTCTCCATAATTACCCCCCACACTGCACAATTACCCCCACACTGCACAAATACCCCCCACTCACCATAAAATACCCCCACTCTCCATGGGGGAACTTCCCCATAACATATTACCCAGGGGTATGCAGCACCATT
The DNA here is from genome assembly GCA_037952835.1 of Lithobates septentrionalis. Taxonomy (NCBI): domain Eukaryota; kingdom Metazoa; phylum Chordata; class Amphibia; order Anura; family Ranidae; genus Lithobates; species Lithobates septentrionalis. The sequence goes on along the minus strand of JBBDGP010003210.1, from coordinate 282,002 downwards.
ACCTCTCCTTATACGTGTTTTTCCCATGCTAGTTTATTATTATTATTTATTATTAATTTTTGGCGTTCCGTTTGTTTAGATGCGGCATTCGTTATTTCGGATAATTCGTAACTTCGGATAAATTCGTATTCGTTACGTTCACCAACAGCCAAATTTGAAAGGAAATTCCAGTACCTGTAGTTAGTAATAGTTATTATTAGTTCGTTATTTCAGATTTTTGAATTTTTGGGTTTTCAAAATTTCTTTCTTATGAATTTTCGTTCTTATTTTCGAATTTCAGATTTTCGAATTTACGTCTTTTTTCGAATTTTCGTAAAAATTCGTTAAAACGGGTTTTCGTTAAGTCGAACTAACGAATTTGTCGAATTTCGTAGAAAAACGAATTGCTCGGGTCTACTGATGGCTCATCGGTTGTTAAGGACGCGGCGGCCGGCTTCCCGGTCTGCTCCTTGACCCGCTATTCTTCACACAGAATTCGAATCGTTCAGAAAATTTGGAATTCGTTAGAAAGCGAATATACGAAACGAAACAAAAACGTATTTCAAAGAAATTTCGTTACAGATTTAATTTGGAGATTGGGATACACCTGAATCTCCAAAATGAACTGCATGTGTCAAGTGTAATGCCGCCTACACACGATCGGACTCCTCGTCGGAAAAAGATATGACGGCTTTTCTGACGGGAAGTTTGCCTTGCATACAAACGGTCGCGCAAAAGTTCGCTGAACTTACGACTGTCAAGAACGCGGTGACGTACAACACTACGGCGAGCCAAGAAAATGAAGTTCAATGCTTCCGAGCATACGTCGAATTGTTTCCGATCATGCGTAGGAATTTTGCGCGTCGGAAATTGCCACAGACGATCGCATTTTCGGATAGGAACTTTTTCCGACCGAAAAATTGAGAACATGCTCTCAATCTTTTGGTGGCTGGAATTCGGCCAGCAAAATTCCGATGGAGCGTACACACGGTCGCATTTTCTGACGAAAAACTCTCATCGGTCTTTTGCGGGCCGAAATTCCGATCGTGTGTAGGCGGCATTACAGAAGAGGGTAATTTACCCCGCTGTATGGCCTCCATTGACACATACTGGGGATCACTTACTGGCGAGATCCATCATGGTGGGCTCACACGTATCCAGAACATGCTGCCCCCCGTCTGACATCAGAGCGGAGATCTTCTGCCACAGTTTCTCTTCCCAGCTGTTAAATCTGATCTGCTCGTGGGGGTCGCCCCTGCCGAGCGCCTGCTGCTCCAGAGCCGCCATCTTGAGTTTCACCGCCCGCCTGCAGTCGCCGTAGCGCTTCTTGCACACCTCGATGGTCCTGTACGTTTTTGCTACGCTATTGACATTATTCACCACCTCCTGCCACAGCCGCCTCTTCTGCGTGGCGCTGCCCTTCACTGAGGACTGACCACATAATTCTCTATAGTGATTCAGGACGTTCGCCACCAGGACTTCGTTCTCCTCCTCGCTGAAGCGCTGCCCCCTCTGGCGCTCCTCCTCCGTGTACGCCATGTTGTGTTTCTTCAGTTTACGCTGCAACTGCTGGCGGTCCCGGAAGGCTAAATGGTGCCAGCCGCCTCTCTTCTTCTTCCCTCCCCGCCGGTGTCCTCCGCCCCGCTCCATCTCACTCAGGGACCCATTACACCCGAATCTGTGACCCGCTCTGACCGCGTCTTTCCTGCGGTCCTTCCCAGAGATCCCGCCGCGGCTCCGGTGCACTGAGCTCCCTACTGGCACAGAAGAAGGAGAAACAAAACCCAAATAAAATATTTATGTAATCAATTATAACAATCGCTTCAATAACACAGTGTTTATAAACATTGTTCAGTCAAGAGATACAAAGTAACATTGTTTATAAACATTGATCAGGCAGGAGATAAACAATGTTACTTTGTATCTCTATCTCCCATCTGATCAATGTTTATAAACAATGTTACTTTGTATCTCTATCTCCCATCTGATCAATGTCTATAAACAATGTTACTTTGTATCTCTTTATCTCCTTACAAATCAAGGTTTGTAAAGTGATACAAAGTAACATAGATCAGACAAGAGATAGATAAATACAAAGTAAAATTGTTTATAAACATTGATCAGTCAGGAGATAGAGAGATACAATGTGACATTGTTTATAAACATTGATCAGTCAGGAGATAAACAAACAATGTTACTTTGTATCTCTCTATCTCCTGTCTGATCAATGTTTATAAACAATTTTACTTTGTATTTATCTAACTCTTGTCTGATCAATGTTACTTTGTATCTCTTTACAAACCTTGATTTGTAAGGAGAAAAAGAGATACAAAGTAACATTGATCAGACAAGAGATAGATAAATACAAAGTAAAATTGTTTATAAACATTGATCAGACAGGAGATGGAGAGATACAAAGTAACATTGTTTACAAACATTGATCAGACGGGAGATAAACAAACAATGTTACTTTGTATCTCTCCATCTCCTGTCTGATCAATGTTTATAAACAATTTTACTTTGTATTTATCTAACTCTTGTCTGATCAATGTTACTTTGTATCTCTTTTTCTCCTTACAAATCAATGGTTTGTAAAGAGATACAAAGTAACATTGATCAGACAAGAGTTAGATAAATACAAAGTAAAATTGTTTATAAACATTGATCAGACAGGAGATAGAAAGATAAAAAGTAACATTGTTTGTTTATCTCCTGGCGGATCAATGTTTATAAACAATGTTACTTTGTATCTCTTTCTTTCCTGACTGATCAAGGTTTATAAAGAGATACAAAGTAACATTGTTTATAAACATTGATCTGATGGGAGATAGAGAGATACAAAGTAACATTATTAATAAACAAACAATGTATTAATTAGAACATTAACATCAATAACACTGATTTAATATCTCAACAAAGATAGACTGCAATCTACTGAAATGTTGGACAGAATAACTTCCTCCGGTTTGGACACATATTTCCTGCTCCAGACCGGTGAGCACCTCTACTCCTTGCTATTTATCTCCCCCTTCCATAGAATGTGCACTGCAGGTATAGTATGAGCCCTCCCCCTTCCATTGAATATACACTATGGGTATGGTATGAGCCCTCCCCCTTCCATAGGATACGCACGGTGGGTATGGTATGAGCCCTCCCCCTTCCATTGAATACACGTACGGGATGAGCCCTCCCCCTTCCATAGGATACGCACGGTGGGTATGGTATGAGCCCTCCCCCTTCCATTGAATACACACTATGGGTACGGGATGAGCCCTCCCCCTTCCATAGGATACGCACGGTGGGTATGGTATGAGCCCTCCCCCTTCCATTGAATACACACTATGGGTACGGGATGAGCCCTCCCCCTTCCATAGGATACGCACGGTGGGTATGGTATGAGCCCTCCCCCTTCCATTAAATACACACTATGGGTACGGGATGAGCCCTCCCCCTTCCATAGGATACGCACGGTGGGTATGGTATGAGCCCTCCCCCTTCCATTAAATACACACTATGGGTACGGGATGAGCCCTCCCCCTTCCATAGGATACGCACCGCGGGTATAGTATGACGCCTCCCCATTTTGCTGCGTCTGGTTTGGCAGTTCTTCATCCTTCGTTTCTTTTTTCCCATCCTCTCCTGTTGGAATGAAAGGAGTTAATAATGAGCACATTCATTTCTGGGTCATGTCTGCTGCTCATCCTCCATCTGCCTCCATACTCATTACATTTCTATATAGACTGCCACTGATCACCAAAGCAGAAAATGCTATTTTCCTGGCTCTCTTCTGGATGCAATGGCTTCAGCCACTGAGTAGTGATACGCTTAATGGCCGGGGTTCGGGGCTGCAAACATGATGTTTAGGACTGAAGTCAATGGGAGCCAAATATTGGAAATCCATCATGGCAATTTCCTAGACTAATAGGCATGAGATTGTCAAGCAAATGGCAATGGGAGGGGGGTGGGGGGGTGGGGCTGGGCACTGTCCTGAGGGACAGGTACCAATGCAAAAAATAATAATAATTCCTTCTGGTGTGAAGTGGTCCATCTGTACAATGTTTACAACTGGCTACAGCGACACTGACGTTTACATTGCTGGAAATTGCTGGTAAATGACAGTTCCTGGCCTCTTACTTCTGTATGTAAACAAATGTCCGGAGATTCCCTTCAACTATACCGGACCCTTATCAGAGATGAAGAGATGTTATATGTAGATGTAAATGGGGTACCCCATAAAAAACCAGTGTGGGGTTCCCCCTAAAATTACATACCAGACCTTGACGTCAGTACCAGTCACCTTCATACCAGATCATTTTAAACTTGATATCTTGTATGGATGCCAAGGGGGAATGCAAAAAAAAAAGGTGAGGGATCCCCCCATATCCATTCCATAGCAGACCCTTATCTGAACATGCAGCCTACATGCTTCCTTCCCCCCCCAAACCATACCATGCCACATGTCCTCCATCTCCATATTGAAAAGGACAAGGACCTCTTCCCTGGCCTGGTAGTTTTGGGGGTCATATTGGAAGTTGGACATCCCCTTTAAAAAGAATGAATGGAGGCCAGGTGATATTGCTGGTTGCTAAGGACACGGCTGGTGCCGGAACCCACAGCTTCCTTAACCTTTCATGACTAAGCCTATTTTTGAAATTTGGTGTTTACAAGTTAAAATCCATATTTTTTTCTAGAAAATTACTTAGAGTTCCCAAACATTATATACATTTTTTTTAGCAGAGAATCTAGAGAATAAAATGGCGATTGTTGCAAAAGTTTATATTACACGGTATTTGTGCAGCGGTATTTTAAACGCAAATTTTTGGAAAAGGGACACTTTCATGAATTTTAAAAAATCCAAACAGTAAAGTTACCCCAATTTTTTTGTATAATGTGAAAGATGATGTTACACCAAGTAAATAGATACCAAACATGTCACCCTTTATAATTGCATGTACTCGTGGAATGGCGACAAACTACGGTACCTATGAATTTCCATAGGCGACACTTTAATTTTCTTTTACGGTTACCAGGTTTGAGTTACAGAGAAGGTCTAGGGCTAGAATTATTGCTCTCGCTCTAAAGGTCACGTCGATATCTCACATGTGTGATTTGAACACCATTTACATATGCGGGCGCGACTTCCGTATGCGTTTTCTTCGCTGCGCGAGCTCGCGGGGACGGGGGCGCTTTAAAAATTTATTTATTTATTTTTTATTTATTTTATTTTTATACTTATAAATTGTGTTTAAAAAATTTTTTTTTTTTTTTTTTTTACTTTTATTGCTGTCACAAGGAATGTAAACATCCCTTGTGACAATAATAGGTGGTGACAGGTCCTCTTTATGGAGAGATCTGGGGTCTATAATGAATGTAAACATCCCTTGTGACAATAATAGGTGGTGACAGGTACTCTTTATGGAGAGATCTGGGGTCTATAATGAATGTAAACATCCCATGTGACAGTAATAGATGGTGACAGGTCCTCTTTATGGAGAGATCTGGGGTCTATAATGAATGTAAACATCCCTTGTGACAATAATAGGTGGTGACAGGTACTCTTTATGGAGAGATCTGGGGTCTATAATGAATGTAAACATCCCTTGTGACAATAATAGGTGGTGACAGGTCCTCTTTATGGAGAGATCTGGGGTCTATAATGAATGTAAACATCCCTTGTGACAATAATAGGTGGTGACAGGTACTCTTTATGACCCCCGATCCCTCCTTTGCACTTCAAAGTATTCAGATCTCCGAAAACAGCGATTCTGAACACTGTATATTTTTTTAAAACTGGCGCCATTGGCAGCCGAGTAAACGGGAAGTGACGTCATGACGTTGCTTCTGCGTTTACAATGAGAAGGCTGGAACGAAGTCGCCCACAGCTTCGTTCCAGCCCGCCCCCAGCCGCTGAAGGCAGCCGATTGGACACCGGGCCTCCCGATCGCACAGGAGGCTCGGTAAGAGCGGCGGGAGTCGGCAGGAGGGGGGGGATGTCCCCTCCCGCTCCTGCGGTATAACAGCCGAGCTGCATCGGTTGTTATACTCAGATAGCCGATCGCCGGCTCTAAACAACGGCAGCTGCAGGCATCATCCCGGTATAACCCCGGAAAGCCGAGTACACACATCTGACATCAGACTGACTCCCCCCCCCCCCAGTGTCTGCTCCCATGTCATCAAACTGAAGCCAGGAATTTATTCTAGCAGAATGTTACAATGGATTATCCTGGAATGTCTGTGAATGTTGGGAAGTTACAATGGATGATCTCGGGATATCTGGGAATGTTGGGAAGTTACAATGGATGATCTCGGGATGTCTGGGAATGTTGTGAAGTTACAATGGATGATCCCAGGATGTCTGTGAATGTTGGGAAGTTACAATTGATGATCCTGGAATGTCTGGGAATGTTGGGATGTTACAATGTATGATCTCAGGATGTCTGTGAATGTTGGGAAGTTACAATGGATGATCCCAGGATGTCTGTGAATGTTGGGAAGTTACAATGGATGATCCCGGGATGTCTGTGAATGTTGGGAAGTTACAATTGATGATCCTGGAATGTCTGGGAATGTTGGGAAGTTACAATGTATGATCTCAGGATGTCTGTGAATGTTGGGAAGTTACAATGGATGATCTCGGTATATCTGGGAATGTTGGGAAGTTACAATGGATGATCCCGGGATGTCTGAATGTTGGGAAGTTACAATGGATGATCTCGGGATGTCTGTGAATGTTGGGAAGTTACAATGGATGATCCCGGAATGTCTGGGAATTTTGGGAAGTTACAATGGATGATCTCGGGGTGTCTGTGAATGTTGGGAAGTTACAATGGATGATCCCGGAATGTCTGGGAATTTTGGGAAGTTACAATGGATGATCTCGGGATGTCTGTGAATGTTGGGAAGTTACAATTGATGATCCTGGAATGTCTGGGAATGTTGGGAAGTTACAATGTATGATCTCAGGATGTCTGTGAATGTTGGGAAGTTACAATGGATGATCCCGGGATGTCTGTGAATGTTGGGAAGTTACAATTGATGATCCTGGAATGTCTGGGAATGTTGGGAAGTTACAATGGATGATCTCGGGATGTCTGTGAATGTTGGGAAGTTACAATGGATGATCTCGGGATGTCTGTGAATGTTGGGAAGTTACAATTGATGATCCTGGAATGTCTGGGAATTTTGGGAAGTTACAAAGTATGATCTCGGGATGTCTGGGAATGTTGGGAAGTTACAATGGATGATCCCGGGATGTCTGGGAATGTTGGGAAGTTACAATGTATGATCCCAGGATGTCTGGGAATGTTGGGAAGTTACAATTGATGATCCTGGAATGTCTGGGAATGTTGGGATGTTACAAAGTATGATCTCAGGATGTCTGTGAATGTTGGGACGTTACAATGGATGATCCCGGAATGTCTGGGAATTTTGGGAAGTTACAATGGATGATCTCGGGATGTCTGGGAATGTTGGGAAGTTACAATGGATGATCCCGGGATGTCTGGGAATGTTGGGAAGTTACAATGGATGATCCCGGGATGTCTGGGAATGTTATGAAGTTACAATGGATGATCCCGGGATGTCTGGGAATGTTGGGAAGTTACAATGTATGATCCCAGGATGTCTGGGAATGTTGGGAAGTTACAATTGATGATCCCGGAATGTCTGGGAATGTTGGGATGTTACAAAGTATGATCCCAGGATGTCTGGGAATGTTGGGAAGTTACAATGGATGATCTCGGGATGTCTGTGAATGTTGGGAAGTTACAATGGATGATCCCGGAATGTCTGGGAATGTTGGGAAGTTACAATGGATGATCTCGGGATGTCTGTGAATGTTGGGAAGTTACAATGGATGATCCCGGAATGTCTGGGAATTTTGGGAAGTTACAATGGATGATCTCGGGATGTCTGTGAATGTTGGGAAGTTACAATTGATGATCCTGGAATGTCTGGGAATGTTGGGAAGTTACAATGTATGATCTCAGGATGTCTGTGAATGTTGGGAAGTTACAATGGATGATCCTGGAATGTCTGGGAATGTTGGGAAGTTACAATGTATGATCTTGGGATGTCTGTGAATGTTGGGAAGTTACAATGGATGATCCCGGAATGTCTGGGAATTTTGGGAAGTTACAATGGATGATCTCGGTATATCTGGGAATGTTGGGAAGTTACAATGGATGATCTCGGGATGTCTGTGAATGTTGGGAAGTTACAATGGATGATCCCGGAATGTCTGGGAATGTTGGGAAGTTACAATGGATGATCTCGGGATGTCTGTGAATGTTGGGACGTTACAATGTATGATCTCGGGATGTCTGTGAATGTTGGGAAGTTACAATGGATGATCCCGGAATGTCTGGGAATTTTGGGAAGTTACAATGGATGATCTCGGGATGTCTGTGAATGTTGGGAAGTTACAATTGATGATCCTGGAATGTGTGGTAATGTTGGGAAGTTACAAAGTATGATCTCGGGATGTCTGGGAATGTTGGGAAGTTACAATGGATGATCCCGGAATGTTGGGAATGTTGGGTAGTTACAATGTATTATCCCGGGATGTCTGGGAATGTTGGGAAGTTACAATGGATGATCCCAGGATGTCTGGGAATGTTGGGAAGTTACAATGTATGATCCCGGGATGTCTGGGAATGTTGGGAAGTTACAATGGATGATCCCCGAATGTCTGGGAATGTTGGAAGTTACAATGTATTATCCCGGGATGTCTGGGAATGTTGGAAAGCTACAATATAACAATGTTTTACTTTTTTCCATGAGGAGTTGTATGTGAAACCACCACAAATGAACATTTAATAAACTGTCATTAGCTCAAAATTCTTATTACCATAGGAAGGAACTCACCGTCTGTATTGATGGAAGGTGTCAGGTCATCCTCTATCTTTATCTGGATCCTTTCCAGTACGACCTCCGGAAATCCTGCGCCATCCAAAACATGGAGAGGTCATTAGGTTTGGATAACTTGCAACATTTTCACATGCAAACTCAAGACTTGGCTGGTTAATTTCCCTCCTGACTTCCCCAGAGTCCTCCTCAAGCCACCATGCTGGGTCTGTATTCCCACTAAACCCCACATAGATTTCTGGAGTCCCGCAATTATAGAGGTCCAAACACTGAGACAGTTAAGGTGCATACATGGAACTGGATATACACAATATGGCCTCTGTGGAGCCCCTCCAAATGATGGAGTTCAGGTGTCCCCAGTGAAGGGTCCCGGTAATCCTCCATCATACAAAGACATTGTAGACCATTGTGATCTTCACAACCTTGTGGTAACAGTTTGGTAAAGACCCTTTCCTGTTCTACTATGACTGTGCCCCCCGCCCCGTGTACAAAGCCAGCTCCATAAAGACATGATGTGACCAGTTTGGTGTGGAGGAACTTGAGTGTCCAGTACAGAGCCCTGACCTCATCCTTACTAAACACCTTTTGGAATGAATTGGAATGCTGAGGGTGAGCCAGGTCTTCTCATCCAACATCAGTACCTGAACTCACAAGTGGGCACAGATTCCACAGACACCATCCAAAATCTTAAGCCTCCTCAGATGAGTGGGGGCTGTCTGAGCCACAAAGGGGGACAACAACTTTATATTAATGGTCAATGGCCATGGGAGGGGGCAACTCCATAATAATGGCCATGGGAGGGGGCAACTCCATAATAATGGCCATGGGAGGGGGCAACTCCATAATAATGGCCATGGGAGGGGGCAACTCCATAATAATGGCCATGGGAAGGGGCAACGCCATAATAATGGCCATGGGAAGGGGCAACGCCATAATAATGGCCATGGGAAGGGGCAACGCCATAATAATGGCCATGGGAAGGGGCAACGCCATAATAATGGCCATGGGAAGGGGCAACGCCATAATAATGGCCATGGGAAGGGGCAACGCCATAATAATGGCCATGGGAAGGGGCAACGCCATAATAATGGCCATGGGAAGGGGCAACGCCATAATAATGGCCATGGGAAGGGGCAACGCCATAATAATGGCCATGGGAAGGGGCAACGCCATAATAATGGCCATGGGAGGGGGCAACTCCATAATAATGGCCATGGGAGGGGGAAACTCCATAATAATGGCCATGGGAAGGGGCAACGCCATAATAATGGCCATGGGAGGGGGCAACTCCATAATAATGGCCATGGGAGGGGGAAACTCCATAATAATGGCCATGGGAGGGGGCAACTCCATAAAAATGGCCATGGGAGTGGGTAACTCCATAAAAATGGCCATGGGAGGGGCAACTCCAAAATAATGGCCATGGGAGGGGGCAACTCCATAATAATGGCCATGGGAAGGGGCAACTCCATAATAATGGCCATGGGAAGGGGCAACTCCATAATAATGGCCATGGGAGGGGGCAACTCCATAATAATGGCCATGGGAGGGGGCAACTCCATAAAAATGGCCATGGGAAGGGGCAACTCCATAATAATGGTCATGGGAGGGGGCAACTCCATAATAATGGTCATGGGAGGGGGCAACTCCATCATAATGGCCATTGGAGGGGGCACCCCCATAATAATGGCCATGCGGAGAGAGCACCTCCATAATATTGGCCATGGGGAGAGAGCACCTCCATAATAATGGCCATGGGGGTAGAGCACCTCCATAATATTGGCCATGGGGGAAGAGCACCTCCATAATATTGGCCATTGTTTTGGATTTGGGAATTTGGGCTCATATAGGTGTGGTGGTCTGCGCTTCACATATAGCGATAAAGTGTAAGAATATGATTGATAATGGGCAGGCGTTATGTAATAAGGGTATCTTCTGCTGCTCCCCTGACTTACGTCCACGTTCATTATGTTCAAAATGACATTCCAAATTTGATGGCAGCCTGGGAAGGTCAAGGTGCAGCCAGACTGGCTCTGAGCCCCAGGACAGTCACATGCTGTGTCATGGTTGTAGATACACCCTCCTAGTTGTAGTCCACTCCCATCCATCTTTATACACAGCCCCATGGCAGTCCATCATCTACTCACGTAGTAGGTTGGGGTCCATGCTGATGAAGTCCTGAGCTCCTTTGATGCTACTGAGATACTTGGAGTCCAACAACGACATTCTCCACCGACTGGATGTTCTGCTGAGAGAGAGAGAAGATCACTGAAGCAGTGATGGAGTTTTTGACCCAGATAGCCATTGATTTGTGCAGAACGTTTGGAGTTTAAAGGATACTACTGGCTAAGTGAAGGGTGCAATATGGAGGCAGGGACAGAGTGCTCTCACCCTATATCAGGAAGTGGCTAGATGAAGACCCCGGAGGGCAGGATCACCAGATTATTTTACTGCAATTTAGCATTGAAATGACATTACCATGTGAAAGCTTCTATGAGATTTTAGGGATTGGGATTACGTAGTCTGAGGGCCCATTCACAGTTAAGGGTAACATTGCAGAACATTAATGCACACGCATTGACATGCCTTATAACATGAATTGATGTCACATAGGATGTCAGTCTACCACACTGGATGATAAAATATGAATGTATCTTTATTATTAACAATGCAGCACACCACAATGCATGGTGTATGCGTTGCTGTGCGTTGTGGTTTGGGGACTACTGTACAGTATGTTAGGGTGTCATTCACAGTGCAAGGCACCCAACATATATAAGATCCTCTTACTGACCAACCTTTGATTCATCCTTCTCTGTCTGTTGGGGGTCCCGGTGGTAACTATTTCAGGTCAGGACGGACAGATCTCACCATCCATGGTTCTTGGTCTCACCATCCATGGTGAGGGATCTGCTTGTCTCTGACAATTCATGAAATATACAAGTGGGTACCATAACCGGTACAGAGGGTTTGGATTCTGGGGGGTGGGCGATCACCTGCAGCTGCTTCTGTTAGTCTAAGGGCCTCCAAGCTTTCTAAGCAAAGGGCTAGTTTACTGCCCTTCAGACTTTAGGGGGGCCGGACTGTGGCCATTGGGAGTAGAAAATGTCCCATCATCAGTGGGAGTAAACAATGCCCCATTGTTGGTGTCGGTGGGAGGAATAGTGCCCCCTCGTTGGTGTTAGTGGGAGGAATAGTGCCCCCTCGTTGGTGTCAGTGGGAGGAATAGTGCCCCATCATTGGTGTCAGTGGGAGGAATAGTGCCCCCTCGTTGGTGTCAGTGGGAGGAATAGTGTCCCCTCATTGGTGTCAGTGGGAGGAATGGTGTCCCCTCGTTGGTGTCAGTGGGAGGAATGGTGCCCCCTCGTTGGTGTCAGTGGGAGGAATAGTGCCCCCATCATTGGTGTCAGTGGGAGGAATGGTGTCCCCTCATTGGTGTCAGTGGGAGGAATAGTGCCCCCTCGTTGGTGTCAGTGGGAGGAATAGTGCCCCCTCGTTGGTGTCAGTGGGAGGAATAGTGCCCTCTCGTTGGTGTCAGTGGGAGGAATAGTGCCCCCTCGTTGGTGTCAGTGGGAGGAATAGTGCCCCCTCGTTGGTGTCAGTGGGAGGAATAGTGCCCCCTCGTTTGTGTCAGTGGGAGGAATAGTGCCCCATCATTGGTGTCAGTGGGAGGAATGGTGCCCCCTCGTTGGTGTCAGTGGGAGGAATAGTGCCCTCTCGTTGGTGTCAGTGGGAGGAATGGTGTCCCCTCGTTGGTGTCAGTGGGAGGAATAGTGCCCCCTCGTTGGTGTCAGTGGGAGGAATAGTGCCCCCTCGTTGGTGTCAGTGGGAGGAATAGTGCCCCCTCGTTGGTGTCAGTGGGAGGAATGGTGTCCCCTCGTTGGTGTCAGTGGGAGGAATAGTGCCCCCTCGTTGGTGTCAGTGGGAGGAATAGTGCCCCCTCGTTGGTGTCAGTGGGAGGAATAGTGCCCCCTCGTTGGTGTCAGTGGGAGGAATAGTGCCCCATCATTGGTGTCAGTGGGAGGAATGGTGCCCCCTCGTTGGTGTCAGTGGGAGGAATAGTGCCCTCTCGTTGGTGTCAGTGGGAAGAATGGTGCCCCCTCGTTGGTGTCAGTGGGAGGAATAGTGCCCCCTCGGTGTCAGTGGGAGGAATAGTGCCCCCTCGTTGGTGTCAGTGGGAGGAATAGTGTCCCCTCGTTGGTGTCAGTGGGAGGAATAGTGCCCCCTCGTTGGTGTCAGTGGGAGGAATAGTGTCCCCTCGTTGGTGTCAGTGGGAGGAATAGTGCCCCATCGTTGGTGTCAGTGGGAGGAATAGTGTCCCCTCATTGGTGTCAGTGGGAGAAATAGTGCCCCCTTGTTGGTGTCAGTGGGAGGAATAGTGCCCCATTGTAGATGTGAGTAAGTGCCTTGAGAGCCAGATAAAGGCAATCAAAGGGCCACATCCAGCCAGTTTGGAGACCCCGGCATTAGTCTATTCCAGGGTTAGTAGATAAATACAATCACTAATACTTCTAGCTGTTAACACATCCACAATGTATTCCAAGTCATGCAACCATCATTCCCTGTCCCAGGAGCTGACAATCTAATTACCCGTCTCTGTAAATTAGACAATGAAGAGATATTGATTTGCGCTGCAGACGGTCCATGTGACCTATGTGAAGATTGGGGGGGTACGGTGAATCTTGTCTATGGATGGTCACTGATGCCCCCCGTACTGTCCCCATTATACAGGTCCCTATATACATGTATATAACACAGGACCCCCGGGGAGGGGGGAACCAATACATGACGGAAGGGGGTCATTCTCCACTCACCCAATAACACTGAGGACGGGGCGCCTTCGAGGAATGTACCATGAGAGGACAGCAGAGCGGCAAGACGTAGATCCTGGCCTGTAGTGTGGCCCTACAGTCTTCTCTGGGGCCCCTGGAGGAGGAGAGTCCAGGAATCCCTGTATTCAAACACTGAGAGCTGAGCTTCCTGATGAGAGAGAGAGGAAATACGCAAAACAGGGGGGAGGGGGCAGATCTGGAGGGGAGGGGGGCGAGCTGAAGGGGAGAGGGGCGAGCTGGAAGGGAGGGGGGCGAGCTGGAAGGGGGGATGTGAGTTGAATGGGAGGAGGGGCAGATCTGGAGGGGAGGGGGGCGAGTAGGATGGGAGGAGGGGACTTCCGGCAGTCTAACCACCAGTGAGCCTTGGCCATATTGTAACACATTGTAACCACCAGTGATCCCGGCATTGCTACATTGTAACCACCAGTGAGCCCGGCATTGCTACATTGTAACCATCAGTGATCCCGGCATTGCTACATTGTAACCACCAGTGATCCCGGCATCACTGGTAGTTACAAAATAAAAAAATAAAGAAATTAACATTCCATAAATCTATCCCATCTTTGTAGGCGCTATATAACTTCTGCGCAAACCAATCAATATACGCTTATTGTGGTTTTCTTTTTTTTTTTTTTTTTTACTAAAAATATGTAGCAGAATACATATTGGCCTAAATTGATGAAGAAATTAGATTTTTAACTTTTTTTTTATTGGAAATGTTTTATAGCAGAAAGTAAAAAATATTGTTTTCTTTTTTTCAAAATTGTTGGTAGCACAAAACAAACAAACAAACAAAAAAACAAAACAAAAATCGCAGAGGTGATCAAATACCACCAAAAGAAAGCTCTATTTGTGGGAAAATTTACATAATTTTTATTTGGGTACAGCGTCACATGACCGCTCAATCAACCCAGTACTGTATTCCAAAAAAAATGCCTGGTCATGAAGGGGGGAGGGGTAAATCCTCCCGAGCTGAAGTGATTAATAGCAGTGGCGTCACTAGGGTTGGCGTCACCCGGTGCGGTAAAACATGGTGTCACCCCCCCCCCACCAACTATAGTTGCCCCCCAGTACAGACCCCCCTCCACCAAGTATAGACCCCTCTCCATCAGTGAAGACCCCCCACTAAATATAAACCCCCCAGGACAAAGTAAACCCCCTCCAATTGTACAGACACCCCCCAGAACAAACCACCCCTCAGAACAAACCACCCCTCAGAACAAACTAACTCTCAGGACAACCCCCCCTCCATCAGTACAGACCCCCCTCAGGACAACCCCCCCTCCATCAGTACAGACCCCCCTCAGGACAACCCCCCCTCTATCAGTACAGACCCCCCTCAGGACAACCCCCCCCTCCATCAGTACAGACCCCCCTCAGGACAACCCCCCCTCCATCAGTACAGACCCCCCTCAGGACAACCCCCCCTCCATCAGTACAGACCCCCTCAGGACAACCCCCCCTCCATCAGTACAGACCCCCCTCAGGACAACCCCCCCTCCATCAGTACAGACCCCCCTCAGGACAACCCCCCTCCATCAGTACAGACCCCCCTCAGGACAACCCCCCCTCCATCAGTACAGACCCCCTCAGGACAACCCCCCCTCCATCAGTACAACCCCCCCTCCATCAATACAGACCCCCCTCAGGACAACCCCCCCCCTCCATCAGTACCGACCCCCCTCAGTTCAGACCCCCCTCAGAACAAACCACCCCCCCTCCAATCAACTATGATAAAAAATAAGCTGCGCTATAAAAATAATGAAAAACATTGTATACAGTGACATGTAAATCTTAGAGCATACACCGAAGTCAATGGGGGCTACAAACCCTTCAAATATCCAGTGATAAAGCATTGTTGGATAAATGAAGCTCATAAATGTGCAAATGAGCCGCAAGTAAAAGGAACTGGAGTGCTCTATAAGTGTCCTATTCCCTCTGTCGAATTACTAAGAGGGAAAATGTTCCACAATGTCAAAAAGGCTTATAGCTATAGTTCATATAGAATTTCCTCAACCGACTAATCCACGGTGACTTATGATAAAAAACACCCAAGAAGACGATAGACGGGGTCCTCCACCATTAAACACACTGCCGCTTACCAGATAGATAGAGCTCTTTTTGGGAGATCACAATCACCTGTGGCTTATACCCCAGCCCCGGGTCTCTGTGCTTGGCAGCCAAGTGTCCCAGACCATCCAATCCAGTTGTCCTCGGTATTAACACCAGTCAATAATGTAAGGATAAAAAGGGCTTCCATAGTGTAATTCCATAAACGTTTATTATGTTAAAAAACAGGAATGCACTTACACTTAGCCAAAGATAAAATAGCGTGTCTGATAAATTTGAGCCGGCTGGCTCTCAATAGCTCCCCGTCACTTCCGGGACTTTGCGTTGTTTACGGTGACGTCAGCACGCCACTCCTCCCTACACCGTTTTGTCACAGATGACGTCGTCCTGGGGCACCACATTAGTACAGACCCCCCTCAGGACAAACCACCCCCCTCCATTAGTACAGCCCCCCCCTCAGGACAAACCACCCCCCCTCCATCAGTACAGACCCCCCTCACTTCAGGCCCCCCCTCAGAACAAACCACCCCCCCCTCCAATAGTACAGACTCCCCCTCAGAACAAACCACCCCCCAATAGTACAGACCCCCCTCAGAACAAACCACCCTCCCTCCAATAGTACAGACCCCCCTCAGAACAAACTAGCCCCCAGAACAAACCACCCCCCTCCATTAGTACAGCCCCCATTAGGACAAACCACCCCCCTCCATTAGTACAGTGCCCCTCAGGACAAACCACCCCCCCTCCATTAGTACAGACCCCCCTCAGGACAAACCACCCCCCTCCATTAGTACAGCCTACCTCAGGACAAACTCCCCCTCCATTAGCACCCCCCTCAGGAAAAACCACCCCCCTCAGGACAAACCACCCCCCCAGCACAAACCACCTCCCCTACATTAGTACAGACCCTCCTCAGGACAAACCACCCCCCTATGTATAATATAGCTGTGTTCAGCAGCAACCCCCCCTCACCTCACCTCGGGCTGCGGAGGACACCCCCCCAATTGCAAGCTGACACCCCTGCTCATTACTGCACCAGCTTGGGTGGCTCAGGTACATGGAACACCCTGCTGGAGAGGAGAGGACAGTGCGCAGCCACGCCGCCCAGGTGGAGAACGGATCGTGGCATGCTGGGCTGGGCAGCAGCGCGGGAGACGAAGTGAGACACAGAGAGGAGGAGGAGAACACATGGCAGGCATGGCCGCGGGGCTGGAGGTAGGTTTCCAGTGGAAAAAAAACTGCCAAAGGTAGTTTCCTCACCCTTAAGATGGTGTCACCCCTGTAGCGGGTGGCACCCGGCTGCGGACTGCACCCCCCTGCCCCCCCCTAGCGACACAACTGGTTAATAAAGCAATTGACCCTAATGGTATTTATCCCAGAGTTCTAAGGGAACATCGAGATATAGTTTATGGACCATGCTGATCCCGCCTTTTCTGGAACTTTTTGTTTACAAGTTTAAATCAGTCGTTTATATATATATATATATATATATATATATATATATATATATATATATATATATATATATATATATATATATATATAATATGAATATATATACAGTATCTCACAAAAGTAAGTACACCCCTCCCATTTTTGTAAATATTTTATTCTATCTTTTCATGTGACAACACTGAAGAAATTACAGTATTCCAACATGATAACGACCCCAAACACACCTCCAAAACCACCACTGCCTTGCTAAAGAAGCTGAGGGTAAAGGTGATGGACTGGCCAAGCATGTCTCCAGACCTAAACCCTATTGATCATCTGTGGGACATCCTCAAACGGAAGGTGGAGGAGCGCAAGGTCTCTAACATCCACCAGCTCTGTGATGTCATCATGGAGGAGGGGAAGAGGACTCCAGTGACAACCTGTGAAGCTCTGGTGACCTCCATGTCCAAGAGGGTTAAGGCAGTGCTGGAAAATAATGGTGGTGTTAGATTCAACTTGTAAATAAGTTGCTTATAGTTTATATTGCTTTGTCAAATTATTGCTTCTTATAGGAATTAAGACACAGAGTCAGGTATGTCTGTATCAAAGTTCTCAGCATAATGGACTGCTGCTCTTTACTTCTTTCAAAGGCCTTTTATAGGCAATTATACAAACAATAGCATCAGCACAGCCCCCCCACACAGGGCAAGGGTAAACAACAACAGGAGTCACCTGGGCTATGAACACAAGCTTCAACACCATGGCAATACAGTTACAAGAAAACAAAAGCAGCTTCAATTGAGTTCAACAGCCAAAAAGTTACATTCAAAACAGATTTACATGTAGGCATCATATTAAGTGAGAACTCTAAATTAAATCCCTGACCTTATCAATTTCCCCCTTTGACATCATCCTCTCCTTCCCCCTGGGTCCTCATGAATAAGTTCTAGTCAGTTTTTCCCCAGAGTCCTTTCCCTGACCGCGAGTTGTCAGAGGGGTAGAACCCATCCCCCTAGGTATTACCAACATCTTAAAATTCAAGAAGAGGAGTTTTATAGGAGTAGGGTGATGTCAATACACATTTATCGGTATGCCCTGTCTATTCTCCTAATTTTCCTATTTATTTTCCTGTATACACATATATTCGTGATTGTAAGTGATATTAATATTAGAATAATAATTACCATTGGACTTAACAACCAGTGAAAGGTATTGGTTGCTGTAGAAGACATTCCACTAAATATATCCCACCAATGTGGTGCAGTATCCTGTTGTATCTGTGAGGAAAGATGCACTAGTCTACCTTTGTCAATAATTGCGGATATGAGGTTATTCTGTAGGGTATGTTCTAGTGTTTCTATGTGTTGTCTTAACAACTCTGATTGTTCCAAAACCTGTTTTAGTGGGTCTAAAGAAATTATAAAGGGTGTAGTGTCAGTGAGATTATGTACCTCATAGACTGAAGAGAATACCTTATCGGCGTCTGGTTCAAAAAGGTAGGTATCGTTACCCCATTGTAATATTTTAATCTTTTTTATACATCCCGCAAACGGCGCCAATTTATTTAATGCTGACATGGTGCGGTTATCATTAGTAATGATACAAATATGCTGGGGTCCTATTTCTATGAATCTATTGTTCACATTTATCGGTGTTCTTTGCATTTTGCATATGCTAGTTTGGTATTTTAACAAACAAGGTTCATATACTGGGGAACTTCTGCCACATACCATTCCCTTATTAGTTCCTTCACATAGAGTTAAATCATGGGTTCTGTTTCCTTTATCTACATATTTCCCATATATTTCTGGATACCAAAACTCATCTTTAATTACTAGTGGCATGACCACTATTTTACACATTTCCATTACATCTGCTACCCGGTATGCTTCAAACCTTCCTACACACCATTTCTCCTCACATTCTATCTTATCCCCTTTTACTTGGAACCATACACCATCGTCAGTTAAACCCTTAAAATATTTCATCCAGGTATGATAATTTCCCAACTGCAGTTCAGTCCTGGCCCTATTTATTTGTATATGATAGGATAAGAGGTTAAAAGAGCACTGTGTGAAATTTACAAACTGTTGATTTTGATTCCACAGCTGGAGCTCTGCTCCTATCGTGTGATTTATTAACCCTCCCAAAAATTGTAATAGGGGTATTTCTTGCAGTTGGGTTTCAAAAGTGGTGGGTAACCATTTGCTTGTGATAGTCAAGCTGTCAGCTATGTGTCCCCCTGCATGCTTCCATCTGTTGTTCATTTCTTCTATCTCCACCGAGTTTAAAATTCCCATCCCTGTACCTGTCAGTCCCAATAGTGTGTCGTACCATTCTCGTTTATACCTACACTCCGGTATCGGGGGAAAGGTGATATTGAATTTTATTTTTGTTTTCTGTTGTGATGTTGATACATTTATGCAAGTGTTTGGTACGGGTGTTAATATGGAAGATTCAATTGTTGGCGTTACTTCTTCCTCCATTTGTATGTGAAACCCATAGGTCTGTGCCATCCAGTACCACCCATCAACTCTCTCTTCCCTCCACCAAGATGAACAGAGGAAAGTACTGGATTGATTAACGGTAATATCTGTCAGATTAAACATCCCTTCGGTTATATTCCCTCCTTCTGCCATGACTGTTAATATTTGGTACATTTGTCCCACTACCCGTTCCCGGGCTTGTTTCCATGTCTGTGAAAGGGATATTTTATGACACCTATGGTTCTTACTATTGTTAAAGGGGAAACCCATATTATCATTCCACTGGAAAGTTACAGTTACTTCTGAGAGGGGGTCTGCCTGTATCCATGCTATACCTACATCTACATGAAACGGTCGCCTATGTCCTTCAACAGTATAATTACCCACAGTGTAATCCTTATTTATCTCATATCCTGATACATTTGCTACTTTAGGATCATCTATACTCCATTCAAAAGTCATTGTTTCTTCTACCTCAAGTACATTAATACCAGGAGTCCATGCATATATTTGTAAAACAACAATCTTCAACAAAAAATATGTAAGTAGATATTTCATCGTGTTATTTCCTCGGGTTGTTTCTTGCAATGTGATGCGTGTATCCAGGTAGGTTTTCCTTCCAGCTTTACTGAGGTGGCTGTGGTCAAGAGTACTTGATAAGGACCTTCAAACCTGGGTTCCAATGTCTTTCTGGTGTGTTTCTTTACATATACATAATCCCCTGGTAGCAGCGTATGTGTACCTGCTATTGAATTAGGGTCTGGAAGAGAAGAATACACACTTTTGTGGATCTTAGTTAGACGTTGTTGTAATTGTATCACATATGCAGTCAAACTATCACATTGCAATTGCATACTCTGTGGAAAGTATAAACCTAATCTAGGTGCATTCCCAAAAAGTATCTCATATGGGGATAATCCTGTCTTTCCTGTTGGAGTGTACCTTATAGAGAACAAAGCCAAAGGCAGGCATTCTGGCCAAGGCTTGTTTAACTCTTGCATGGCTTTTTGTATTTTTAACTTTATTGTCCCATTTACTCTCTCCACTGATCCTGAACTCTGTGGGTGGTAAGGGGTGTGAAAACTTTGTTGAACCCCTAACATGGTCATCACATTCTGCATGATTTCTCCTGTAAAGTGTGTCCCCCTATCTGATTCTATGGTTTCAGGAAGACCAAACCTAGGTATTAACTCAGTGATCAGTTTCTTAGCTGTGGCTTTAGCTGTAGCCGATTTTACTGGATAACTTTCGGGCCAACCTGAGAATAAATCGATACACACGAGGACAAATTCAAAGGGGCCGCTCTTAGGCATTTGTATGTAATCAATTTGCAGTCTCTGGAAGGGGTATTGGGCCCGGACCTGGTGTTTTCGTGGGGTTTTTACTCTCTGTCCTGGGTTATTCAGGAGACAGATTTGGCAGGCTGCACAGTAGTTTCTTGCAGTGCTACTGAATCCAGGGGCGAGCCATCCTTGGTTCACAATCCTATACATGGAATTGGAACTGACGTGTGTGGGTAGGTGAACTGCCACTGCCATTGCTGGGTACAGAGAGGCAGGTAGGCATATTTTGCCCCCTTCCCTCCATACATTGTCAAGGTCTGGTGCTGCTCCCATTCTGACCCACTTATCTTTCTCGCTCTCCCCTGCTTGCTCCTGTAATTTACTCAGCTGCTGCCATGTTGGTTCTGGGATACTCACCTCTACCGCTGCTAAGGTCTCAGGGCTTCCTTCCCCTAGAGCTGCCTGTTTTGCAGTCAAATCTGCAAATGCATTTCCTTTTGCCTCAATTGTTTTTGCGCTCGTGTGTGCCGCTATCTTCATGATGGCCACTCGTTTAACCTTTTGAAGATTGTTCAGGACTCTCTTAATCCCTTCTCCATGTTTTACAGGTGTACCTGCTGCTGTCAGATAACCTCTAGCCCCCCATATGTGGCCATAATCGTGCGCTCCACCATAAGCGTAAGCGGAGTCAGTGTAAATATTCCCTTCTCGTTCTTTTAAGTATTCTAGGGCTTGTTCTAAAGCTTTTGATTCTGCTTCTTGTGCTGACATGTGGGCTGGTAAGGCCTGTGCTTCAATTACCTGTATATCAGTCACTACGGCATAACCTGTGTGATATTTACCCTTGTCATCAGCAAACCTGCTGCCATCTATGTACAAAGTGTGCTCAGCATTTAAAATTGGTGTATCTGTAACATGTGGAAATCCCATTGTTTCCTGTTCCATTAGCTGAAAACAATCGTGTTCATCTACTTGTTTAAACAAAAGAGTGTCAGGTACCTCATTTCCTTTCTCACTAGTACTATTAGCACTATCATTCCCCCTTGCCAAATCTGGTGACTGAAGAGGCAAAAAGGTAGCCAAATTTAAACTTGTACAGCGCTGAAAAGTGACATTTGGAGGTAAGAGTAAAGTACACTGTAACCTTAATTGCCTAGCCATTGAAATGTGTTTGGGCTGTACCTGAGACAAGATTGCATGTATGTCATGTGTGGTATGCACTACGACTGGATTGTCTAGAACAATCTCTGATGACTTATCTATGATAATTGACACTGCTGCTACCGCCCGTACACAGGACGGTGAACCTCTAGATACTGGATCTAATGCTGCTGAAAAGTAAGCGACTGGTCTTTGTTTTACATGTGCCTGTGTCAGAACACCTGTGGCATGTCCAGTGATCTCAGCAACGTACAGATTAAATATCTTAGTATAATCTAAAGTGATAAACGACTCATAAGCTATTTCTGTAAGCATATATGGTAAAATTTTCAAACAA
The DNA here is from genome assembly GCA_037952835.1 of Lithobates septentrionalis. Classification (NCBI taxonomy): domain Eukaryota; kingdom Metazoa; phylum Chordata; class Amphibia; order Anura; family Ranidae; genus Lithobates; species Lithobates septentrionalis. The sequence continues at coordinate 259,555 of JBBDGP010003210.1, read as the reverse complement.
TCGTATAATGGCTGCATCAAAGCGCTAGCATATGGTATCCACTGTCTACAATATGACACGATACCTAAAAACATACGCAATTGTTTAAAATTCCGTGGGGGTAACATTCCCTTTATCACTTGAACCCTCTCCTCAGTGAGATGTCTCGTACCCTGTAATATACAATGTCCCAAAAAGATAACTTTTTCCTGACACACTTGTAACTTTTTCTTATTAACCTTGCAACCTTTTTCTGCCAAAAATCGCAACAAATTAAGGGTGGTGTGCAAGCTTTCAGTCTCTCACTTATCTGTGGAATTAATCCCTCCATAAACTGTCTATTGAAGGCTCAGATCGTGACTGGCAGCTCTAAATCCATTCCCTCATCTGCCATCATACTTTCTATAGATAAGTAAAAGTCTGATACAGTCTGTCCTGGCATTTGTTTCATGGGTGATATTGACCCCCCCTCTTGTTGTTTTGCCTGACAGAAAGCTTCTAATCTAGCAATAAAAGGGGCCCTTGAGTCTATGTGTCTGAGTGTCCTGTCTCTAAATTGCCATCCCCCTCAGCTCAGTCTGCAGGTCGGTCATAAACTGGTTAAACAGGGTCAGAGTCATTTTATGTCTGCATAAATCCTCCTCATCCTGCCAGGTTGCTTCATGTGTATTCATTAACTGTGTCACAAATCTACAGAAAACAGCTGGCTTTACTATAATGCATGTATCAGTGCGTACGGGAGCTACAGTTTCTGGATGAAATTCTTGTACTCCACAAACCTGAAAAAAAAAACCCATTCTCTACCCTTAAGTACAGGATATATCTTGTGTGGTTTACGTTCTATGTCAGTATATGGGGGTGGGATGGTTGAACTAAGATTATTTAAAATTTCAACATTTTTTGTTCTTCTGTCTTTCATATCCCAACCATCACAATCTGGATTATGTTTCCACCCCTCTTCTTTTTCTCTATTTGAAACCTTAATTAAGCATTGAACCTGACTCATCCATTGCTTCTCTAACACCTCTCCTTGTCTGTCCCTTTTTATTTCACTTTTTTTTTCACTATTTCACTCCATACATCCGGGTCTAAACCCGCTGCTCCTTTCACCTTAAATTTACGAAGGACATCCTTTAAGTCCTGTGCTTCGGTTTTCCCATAAATGTTCTTAATTATCTGTGGCACCGTATAGTGCGCCACAATTCCCTGACGGGGTTTTGTGTTCCTCTGGCCCATTCTAACAGTTCTGCCTAGGTAGCGTGTGGGACACTTAGTGTACAATATAATGCGGCTACAACATATACAAGAATGAATAATTACTTTATATGCTAGCCCAATAACAAACCAGCTAAGTTACACTAGTTCCTCGTTGCCTTCCTCCTAGGGTGCTAGAATTCTAAAAACCTCTCCGGAATGAGATTTCTGAAACCGAATTACTTTATATGCTAGCCCAATAACAAATAATTACTTTATATGCTAGCCCAATAACAAACCAGAATGCGGCTACAACATATACAAAAAAATGCGGCTACAACATATACAAGCATTCCTTTAAGTGGCCAGGTATCCGACTAGATCTCCGGACTTTGTGGAGTCCTTATTCCCCCCCTCGTATCTGGGATCCCTCTCATGCACTCTTATCCCTGCTTTATGGAGCAGACAGGGCTTATACTCTCAACCCGTCTATGGTTTATGAGTTAGATGTGAGGTTAAGCATAAGCGTCAGACCCCCAAGCTCACAAGCCCTCAAGTTCCCAATCATGTGAGGTAAGGCGCATTCCGTTGCTTAGTTCGGCAATCCCCTTCTAACTCATACCATCCTTGACAAGGCTCATTCACTTTCTCAACAAGACAGACAAGACAGACAAAACAAACAAATAATTCCAGCAATATAAACTAAAATATGCAGTAATTCTAGACTCACCACTACAGAAGCTGGTGTTTTAAAACCAGGAGAACCGTAACTGACAGAACGGATAGGCACAAATCAGGGGAGCACAGAATATAAGAAAAATAAAGCTTTTTCTTACCTGGCCAGGTTTTTTGATCTGTGGTTCCCGGAATGCCTGTCCTTTCGTTCCGTCAGCGTAGCTCAACCACCTCTTGTAGTATCATCGGTGAGTCCCTGTTCGGGCGCCAAATGTTAGATTCAACTTGTAAATAAGTTGCTTATAGTTTATATTGCTTTGTCAAATTATTGCTTCTTATAGGAATTAAGACACAGAGTCAGGTATGTCTGTATCAAAGTTCTGAGCATAATGGACTGCTGCTCTTTACTTCTTTCAAAGGCCTTTTATAGGCAATTATACAAACAATAGCATCAGCACAGCCCCCCCACACAGGGCAAGGGTAAACAACAACAGGAGTCACCTGGGCTACGAACACAAGCTTCAACACCATGGCAATACAGTTACAAGAAAACAAAAGCAGCTTCAATTGAGTTCAACAGCCAAAAAGTTACATTCAAAACAGATTTACATGTAGGCATCATATTAAGTGAGAACTCTAAATTAAATCCCTGACCTTATCCCTGACCACACAAAAATATTGACACGTTGGGCCCAATTTGGACATTTTCACTTAGGGGTGTACTGACTTTTGTTACCAGCGGTTTAGACATTAATGGCTGTGTGTTGAGTTATTTTGAGGGGACAGTAAATTTACACTGTTATACAAGCTGTACACTCACTACTTTACATTGTAGACAAGTGTCATTTCTTCAGTGTTGTCACATGAAAAGATAGAAGAAAAGATTTACAAAAATGTGAGGGGTGTACTTACTTTTGTGAGATATATATATATAGAGAGAGATATATATAGCAGAAACCATTATTTTATGTCACATTGTATTTGTGCAGCAGTCTTTCAAACATAATTTTTTGGAAAAAATACACTTTATTGGATCAAAAACAAACAAAAAAAAAAAACACAATAGTTACCCCATATTTTTTTGTATAATGTGAAAGATGATGTTACGCCGAGTAAACAGATACGTAACATGTCACACTTTAAAACTGCACCCGCTTGTGGAATAGCGACAAACCAAGCTACTTAAAATTCTCCATAGGCGACGTTTTACATTTTTTTAAGGGTACCAGTTTAGAGTTACAGAGGAGATATTTTGTTAGAATAATTATTCTCGCTCTGACGATCGCGATGATACCTCACATGTGTGGTACGAACACCGCTTACGTATGCGCTTGCCTCTGTGCGCGAGCTTGGCAGGATTGGGGCGCTTTATTTATTTGTTTTTTTTTTAAACTTTTATTCCCATTACCAGGAATGTAAACATCTCTTGTAATAGAGATTCGGGATATCAGATCCTCAATGTCTTTCTTCTTGTCACTCTTCCATAAAGGGCAGATTTGTGGAGAACACGACTAATAGTTGTCCTGTGGACAGATTCTCCCACCTGAGCTGTGGATCTCTGCAGCTCCTCCAGAGTTACCATGGACCTCTTGGCTCTTCTCTGATGAATGTTCTCCTTGCCCGGCCGGTCAGTTTAGGTGGACGGCCATGTCTTGGTAGGTTTGCAGTTGTGCCATACTCTTTCCATTTTCCGATGATGGATTGAACAGAGCTCCGTGAGATGTTCAAAGCTTGGGAGATTTTATTATAACCTAACCCTGCTTTATACTTCTCCACAACTTTATCTCTGACCTGTCTGGTGTGTTCCTTGGCCTTCATGATGCTGTTTGTTCACTAAGGTTCTCTAACAAACCTCTGAGGGCTTCACAGAACAGCTGTATTTATACTGAGATTAAATGACACACAGGTGGACTCTATTTACTAATTAGGTGACTTCTGAAGGCAATTGGTTCCACTCAGGGCCAAGACAAGGGGTGGGCAGGAGGGGGGGGGGCTGCCTTGGGCACTGTGATATCAGGTGAGGTGGGGGGCACCACAAAGAGATGGGGTGGATTTATGTTGAGAAGGGGATTTTTTTTTGGGGGGGGGGGTTAAGAATTCTTCTAGGAGAGCAAATTTAGGGAGGTGTTCTAAGAGTGGTGATTTGGGGGGGATTTTTGTTGGTGGGGGGGGGGATTTGTGCTATGAGGGGAGATTTGGGGATTTTGTGTGATAAAAATAAAACGGGAGAGGGGAAATTTTATTTGGGGGGGATTTGTGTTAGGAGAGATGATGGGGGGGGGGTATTTGTGCTAGGAGGGGAAATTTGTGGGAGGGGTTTGTTCTAGGATGGGGGATTGTGGAAGGGGATTTGTGCTGGAAGGGGGGGGGGGTTGTAATTGGAGGGGTAGTTTGAGGGGTAGAGAATTTGAGCTAGGATCTGTTATTTTTTCTTTTTTTTGGGGGGGGGGGTGTGCTGGCGGCATATGTGGATCGAGAGGATTTAAGCTGGTGGGGATGGGGGGGGGGCAGTTTAGGGAGGTGTTCTAGGAGTGGTAATTTGGGGGGATTTGTGTTGGGGAAAAAAATGTTCCCCCTTTAAGACCATTGGGTGGAAGTGACGTTTGACGTCGTCCAATGGTATGGAGCCGAGGGGGGGGCATCATTCCCTCACTCAGGTGAGGGGAAAGGACACGATCGTCTCCGCTGCTACGACTGCTCCAATCGCTAATCTTGTGGCGAATCCGCCATGGAGACCACTTTTACCCTAAAGCGGACCGCCCACCATTGAAGAAAACACCAGGGTTATGGCCGCTATCTGCTATTCTATGTTAAAGTACCAGAGGTACAACAACAGCGGTTTGTGTGAAGCAGTTAAAATTCTGCACACTCTGGGGGGGGGGGGGTTGGGCGCCACCCTTCAATTAAAGCAGAGGTCCACCCTAAAAAAAAAAAAAAAAAATCATAAACACGCTCCTTAAAATACATTAAAAAACATTTGAAAAAACATTTTTTTTACTTACCAGAAATGGCTGTTGCTAGGCAGATCGTCCTAATCTGCCACTTCCTACTCGGCGGTTCTTGTCCTCCCTCACGTCGTCTCCTGGGAGATGGGGCGCGATGTCTCCTGGGAGATGGGGCGCGATGTCTCCTGGGAGATGGGGCGCGATGTCTCCTGGGAGATGGGGCGCGATGTCTCCTGGGAGATGGGGCGCGATGTCTCCTGGGAGATGGGGCGCGATGTCTTCTGGGAGATGGGGCGCGATGTCTCCTGGGAGATGGGGCGCGATGTCTTCTGGGAGATGGGGCGCGATGTCTCCTGGGAGATGGGGCGCGATGTCTCCTGGGAGATGGGGCGCGATGTCTCCTGGGAGATGGGGCACGATGTCTCCTGGGAGATGGGGCGCGATGTCTTCTGGGAGATGGGGCGCGATGTCTCCTGGGAGATGGGGCGCGATGTCTTCTGGGAGATGGGGCGCAATGTCTCCTGGGAGATGGGGCGCGATGTCTCCTAGGAGATGGGGCGCGATGTCTTCTGGGAGATGGGGCGCGATGTCTTCTGGGAGATGGGGTGCGATGTCTCCTGGGAGATGGGTGCGATGTCTTCTGGGAGATGGGGCGCGATGTCTCCTGGGAGATGGGGCGCGATGTCTCCTGGGAGATGGGGCGCGATGTCTCCTGGGAGATGGGGCGCGATGTCTCCTGGGAGATGGGGCGCGATGTCTCCTGGGAGATGGGGCGCGATGTCTTCTGGGAGATGGGGCGCGATGTCTCCTGGGAGATGGGGCGCGATGTCTTCTGGGAGATGGGGCGCGATGTCTCCTGGGAGATGGGGCGCGATGTCTCCTGGGAGATGGGGCGCGATGTCTCCTGGGAGATGGGGCGCGATGTCTCCTGGGAGATGGGGCGCGATGTCTCCTGGGAGATGGGGCGCGATGTCTCCTGGGAGATGGGGCGCGTTGTCTCCTGGGAGATGGGGCGCAATGTCTCCTTGGAGATGGAGCGCGATGTCTCCTGGGAGATGGGGCGCGATGTCTTCTGGGAGATGGAGCGCGATGTCTCCTGGGAGATGGGGCGCGATGTCTCCTGGGAGATGGGGCGCGATGTCTCCTGGGAGATGTGGCGCAATGTCTTCTGGGGAGATGGGGCGGGTTGTCTCCTGGGAGATGGGGCGCGATGTCTCCTGGGAGATGGGACGCGGTGTCTTCTGGGAGATGGGCGCGATGTCTCCTGGGAGATGGGGCGCGATGTCTTCTGGGAGATGGAGCGCGATGTCTCCTGGGAGATGGGGCGCGATGTCTCCTGGGAGATGGGGCGCAATGTCTTCTGGGAGATGGGGGCGGGTTGTCTCCTGGGAGATGGGGCGCGATGTCTCCTGGGAGATGGGACGCGGTGTCTCTGGGAGATGGGGCACGATGTCTCCTGGGAGATGGGGCGCGATGTCTTCTGGGAGATGGGGCGCGATGTCTCCTGGGAGATGGGGCGCGATGTCTCCTGGGAGATGGGGTGCGATGTCTTCTGGGAGATGGGGCGCGATGTCTCCTGGGAGATGGGGCGCGATGTCTCCTAGGAGATGGGGCGCGATGTCTTCTGGGAGATGGGGCGCGATGTCTCCTGGGAGATGGGGCGCGATGTCTTCTGGGAGATGGGGCGCGATGTCTCCTGGGAGATGGGGCGCGATGTCTTCTGGGAGATGGGGCGCGATGTCTCCTGGGAGATGGGGCGCGATGTCTTCTGGGAGATGGGGCACGATGTCTCCTGGGAGATGGGGCGCGATGTCTTCTGGGAGATGGGGCGCGATGTCTCCTGGGAGATGGGGCGCGATGTCTCCTGGGAGATGGGGCGCGATGTCTCCTAGGAGATGGGGCGCAATGTCTTCTGGGAGATGGGGCACGATGTCTCCTGGGAGATGGGGCGCGATGTCTTCTGGGAGATGGGGCACGTTGTCTCCTGGGAGATGGGGCGCGATGTCTCCTGGGAGATGGGGCGCGATGTCTTCTGGGAGATGGGGCGCGATGTCTTCTGGGAGATGGGGCGCGATGTCTCCTGGGAGATGGGGCGCGATGTCTCCTGGGAGATGGGGCACGATGTCTCCTGGGAGATGGGGCGCGATGTCTCCTGGGAGATGGGGCGCGATGTCTCCTGGGAGATGGGGCGCGTTGTCTCCTGGGAGATGGGGCGCAATGTCTCCTTGGAGATGGAGCGCGATGTCTCCTGGGAGATGGGGCGCGATGTCTTCTGGGAGATGGAGCGCGATATCTCCTGGGAGATGGGGCGCGATGTCTCCTGGGAGATGGGGCGCGATGTCTCCTGGGAGATGGGGCGCGATGTCTTCTGGGAGATGGGGCGTGATGTCTTCTGGGAGATGGGGCGCGTTGTCTCCTGGGAGATGGGGCGCGTTGTCTCCTGGGAGATGGGGCGCAATGTCTTCTGGGAGATGGGTCTTCTGGGAGATGGGGCGCAATGTCTTCTGGGAGATGGGGCGGGTTGTCTCCTGGGAGATGGGGCGCGATGTCTCCTGGGAGATGGGATGCGGTGTCTTCTGGGAGATGGGGCACGATGTCTCCTGGGAGATGGGGCGCGATGTCTTCTGGGAGATGGGGCGCGATGTCTCCTGGGAGATGGGGCGCGATGTCTCCTGGGAGATGGGGCGCGATGTCTCCTGGGAGATGGGGCGCGATGTCTCCTGGGAGATGGGGCGCGATGTCTCCTGGGAGATGGGGCGCGATGTCTCCTGGGAGATGGGGCGCGATGTCTCCTGGGAGATGGGGCGCGATGTCTCCTGGGAGATGGGGCGTGTTGTCTCCTGGGAGATGGGGCGCAATGTCTCCTTGGAGATGGAGCGCGATGTCTCCTGGGAGATGGGGCGCGATGTCTTCTGGGAGATGGAGCGCGATGTCTCCTGGGAGATGGGGCGCGATGTCTCCTGGGAGATGGGGCGCGATGTCTCCTGGGAGATGTGGCGCAATGTCTTCTGGGAGATGGGGCGGGTTGTCTCCTGGGAGATGGGGCGCGATGTCTCCTGGGAGATGGGACGCGGTGTCTTCTGGGAGATGGGGCGCGATGTCTCCTGGAGATGGGGCGCGATGTCTTCTGGGAGATGGAGCGCGATGTCTCCTGGGAGATGGGGCGCGATGTCTCCTGGGAGATGGGGCACGATGTCTCCTGGGAGATGGGGCGCAATGTCTTCTGGGAGATGGGGCGGGTTGTCTCCTGGGAGATGGGGCGCGATGTCTCCTGGGAGATGGGACGCGGTGTCTTCTGGGAGATGGGGCACGATGTCTCCTGGGAGATGGGGCGCAATGTCTTCTGGGAGATGGGGCGCGATGTCTCCTGGGAGATGGGGCGCGATGTCTCCTGGGAGATGGGGTGCGATGTCTTCTGGGAGATGGGGCGCGATGTCTCCTGGGAGATGGGGCGCGATGTCTCCTAGGAGATGGGGCGCGATGTCTTCTGGAGATGGGGCGCGATGTCTCCTGGGAGATGGGGCGCGATGTCTTCTGGGAGATGGGGCGCGATGTCTCCTGGGAGATGGGGCGCAATGTCTTCTGGGAGATGGGGCGCGATGTCTCCTGGGAGATGGGGCGCGATGTCTTCTGGGAGATGGGGCACGATGTCTCCTGGGAGATGGGGCGCGATGTCTTCTGGGAGATGGGCACGATGTCTCCTGGGAGATGGGGCGCGATGTCTCCTGGGAGATGGGGCGCTATGTCTCCTAGGAGATGGGGCGCGATGTCTTCTGGGAGATGGGGCATGATGTCTCCTGGGAGATGGGGCGCGATGTCTTCTGGGAGATGGGGCACGTTGTCTCCTGGGAGATGGGGCGCGATGTCTCCTGGGAGATGGGGTGCGATGTCTTCTGGGAGATGGGGCGCGATGTCTTCTGGGAGATGGGGCGCGATGTCTCCTGGGAGATGGGGCGCGATGTCTCCTGGGAGATGGGGCACGATGTCTCCTGGGAGATGGGGCGCGATGTCTCCTGGGAGATGGGGCGCGATGTCTCCTGGGAGATGGGGCGCGTTGTCTCCTGGGAGATGGGGCGCAATGTCTCCTTGGAGATGGAGCGCGATGTCTCCTGGGAGATGGGGCGCGATGTCTTCTGGGAGATGGAGCGCGATGTCTCCTGGGAGATGGGGCGCGATGTCTCCTGGGAGATGGGGCGCGATGTCTCCTGGGAGATGGGGCGCGATGTCTTCTGGGAGATGGGGCGTGATGTCTTCTGGGAGATGGGGCGCGTTGTCTCCTGGGAGATGGGGCGCGTTGTCTCCTGGGAGATGGGGCGCAATGTCTTCTGGGAGATGGGTCTTCTGGGAGATGGGGCGCAATGTCTTCTGGGAGATGGGGCGGGTTGTCTCCTGGGAGATGGGGCGCGATGTCTCCTGGGAGATGGGAAGCGGTGTCTTCTGGGAGATGGGGCACGATGTCTCCTGGGAGATGGGGCGCGATGTCTTCTGGGAGATGGGGCGCGATGCCTCCTGGGAGATGGGGCGCGATGTCTCCTGGGAGATGGGGCGCGATGTCTTCTGGGAGATGGGGCGCGATGTCTCCTGGGAGATGGGGCGCGATGTCTCCTAGGAGATGGGGCGCGATGTCTTCTGGGAGATGGGGCGCGATGTCTCCTGGGAGATGGGGTGCGATGTCTTCTGGGAGATGGGGCGCGATGTCTCCTGGGAGATGGGGCGCGATGTCTTCTGGGAGATGGGCGAGATGTCTCCTGGGAGATGGGGCGCGATGTCTTCTGGGAGATGGGGCGCGATGTCTCCTGGGAGATGGGGCGCGATGTCTTCTGGGAGATGGGGCGCGATGTCTCCTGGGAGATGGGGCGCGATGTCTCCTGGGAGATGGGGCGCGATGTCTCCTAGGAGATGGGGCGCGATGTCTTCTGGGGAGATGGGGCACGATGTCTCCTGGGAGATGGGGCGCGATGTCTTCTGGGAGATGGGGCACGTTGTCTCCTGGGAGATGGGGCGCGATGTCTCCTGGGAGATGGGGCACGATGTCTCCTGGGAGATGGGGCGCGATGTCTTGTGGGACATGGGCGCGATGTCTTCTGGGAGATGGGGCGCGATGTCCTCTGGAGATGGGGCACGTTGTCTCCTGGGAGATGGGGCGCGATGTCTCCTGGGAGATGGGGCACGATGTCTCCTGGGAGATGGGGCGCGATGTCTTCTGGGAGATGGGGCGCGATGTCTTCTGGGAGATGGGGCGCGATGTCTCCTGGGAGATGGGATGCGATGTCTCCTGGGAGATGGGGCACGATGTCTCCTGGGAGATGGGGCGCGATGTCTCCTGGGAGATGGGGCGCGATGTCTTCTGGGAGATGGGGCGCGATGTCTCCTGGGAGATGGGGCGCGATGTCTCCTGGGAGATGGGGCACGATGTCTCCTGGGAGATGGGGCGCGATGTCTCCTGGGAGATGGGGCGCGTGTCTCCTGGGAGATGGGGCGCGATGTCTCCTAGGAGATGGGGCGCGTGTCTTCTGGGAGATGGGGCGCGATGTCTCCTGGGAGATGGGGCGCGATGTCTTCTGGGAGATGGGGCGCGATGTCTCCTGGGAGATGGGGCGCGATGTCTTCTGGGAGATGGGGCGCGATGTCTCCTGGGAGATGGGGCGCGATGTCTTCTGGGAGATGGGGCGCGATGTCTCCTAGGAGATGGGGCGCGATGTCTTCTGGGAGATGGGGCACGATGTCTCCTGGGAGATGGGGCGCAATGTCTTCTGGGAGATGGGGCGCAATGTCTTCTGGGACCTGTGTGTGTCCCAGTAGACAGGCGCCCATTCACAAAGTGCCGCGTGACTCGCGCATGCGCAGTAGGAAACGGGCAGTGAAGCCGCAAGGCTCCCCTGCCTGTTTCCCTTTGTTAGGATGGCGGCGCCGGCACCCGATCCGGTGGACGGATCGGCCTCGGGGGGGCCGACATGGCGGTAAGTGCCCTTATTAAAAGTCAGCAGCTACAGTATATAGGTATATAGCTATAGGTATAATAGGTTCACACAACGCAGCAACATCCACACACACGTAGGACGCCCAACATTAAAGGGGATTTATTTTTCCAAGGAAAACACCCCAAAATGTGGGGGGATCCCGCCCCTTATCATTTTACAGCGGGGGGAGGGGGAATTGTTCACAGACACAACTCAAGTCGCATCAAAGTCGGAGCAAAGTAGTACAGGGACGCACACATATGAACGGTACTTATTGGAAATCACGGGGTACTTGTCATGTGACTTTGCAGTCCCAAGTCTCAGGACAAGTCGCAGAAATGGACACCGAGCCTTAGGACCGAACGCCAGTGACAGGTTAACCGATGACTCCGCCCACCACTCATCAAAGGGCGGGGTGTCACTAATGGCGGGTTTAGGTGACTTTCCCCTGGCTGGGTGAACACAGTTCATAGTGATAAAGAACGTTCACTGATTGACACCATCAATAAGCCATGAGCCCGATCTCATCTAATCTGTCACTTTACACATTGATAAGATATCAGAAATTTCCGATCATTACAGACAATTAATAACTGTGACAGAAGGTCAACATTGTAAGCGCTGCGCCCCGATTACCGGCGAGGATTATTAACGCTTCACCTCTTCGATGTCTCCACATATTAATCAGAATACCGGACCCCCCCCCACATTAATCAGAATACAGGACTCCCCCCCCACATTAATCAGAATACAGGACTCCCCCCCCACATTAATCAGAATACCAGACCCCCCCACATTAATCAGAATACCGGACCCCCCCACATTAATCAGAATACAGGACTTCCCCCCACATTAATCAGAATACCGGACCCCCCCCACATTAATCAGAATACAGGACCCCCCCACATTAATCAGAATACAGGACCCCCCCACATTATTCAGAATACCAGACCCCCCCACATTAATCAGAATACCGGACCCCCCCCCACATTAATCAGAATACAGGACTCCCCCCCCACATTAATCAGAATACAGGACTCCCCCCCCCACATTAATCAGAATACCAGACCCCCCCACATTAATCAGAATACCGGACCCCCCCCCACATTAATCAGAATACAGGACTTCCCCCACATTAATCAGAATACAGGACCCCCCCACATTAATCAGAATACCGGACCCCCCCCCCCACATTAATCAGAATACAGGACCCCCCCACATTAATCAGAATACCAGACCCCCCCACATTAATCAGAATACAGGACTCCCCCCCCACATTAATCAGAATACCAGACCCCCCCACATTAATCAGAGTACCGGACCCCCCCACATTAATCAGAGTACCGGACCCCCCCCCACATTAATCAGAATACCGGACTCCCCCCACATTAATCAGCATACAGGACTCCCCCCCCATTAATCAGAATACCGGACTCCCCCCCATATTAATCAGAATACCGGACCCCCCCCCACATTAATCAGAATACCGGACTCCCCCCACATTAATCAGAATACAGGACCCCCCCACATTAATCAGAATACAGGACTCCCCCCCCACATTAATCAGAATACCGGACCCCCCCACATCAATCAGAATACCGGACCCCCCCACATTAATCAGAATACTGGACACCCCCCACATTATTCAGAATACCGGACCCCCCCACATTAATCAGAATACAGGACCCCCCCACATTAATCAGAATAAAGGACCCCCCCCCCACATTAATCAGAATACCGGACCCCCCCACATTAATCAGAATACCGGACCCCCCCCCACATTAATCAGAATACTGGACACCCCCCACATTATTCAGAATACAGGACCCCCCCCCACACATTAATCAGAATAACAGACCCCCCCCACATTAATCAGAATACAGGACCCCCCCACATTAATCAGAATACAGGACCCCCCCCCCCACATTGATCAGAATACAGGACCCCCCCCCACATTAATCAGATTACAGGACTCCCCCCCCACATTGATCAGAATACAGGACTCCCCCCCCACATTAATCAGAATACCGGACCCCCCCACATTAATCGGAATACCGGACCCCCCCCCACATTAATCAGAATACCGGACCCCCCCCACATTAATCAGAATACTGGACACCCCCCACATTATTCAGAATACCGGACCCCCCACATTAATCAGAATACCGGACCCCCCCACATTAATCAGAATACTGGACACCCCCCACATTATTCAGAATACAGGACCCCCCCCACACATTAATCAGAATACCAGACCCCCCCCACATTAATCAGAATACAGGACCCCCCCACATTAATCAGAATACAGGACCCCCCCCCACATTAATCAGAATACAGGACTCCCCCCACATTAATCAGAATACAGGACTCCCCCCACATTAATCAGAATACCGGACCCCCCCACATTAATCAGAATACCGCCCCCCCCCCACATTAATCAGAATACGGGACACCCCCCACATTATTCAGAATACCGGACCCCCCCACATTAATCAGAATACAGGACCCCCCCACATTAATCAGAATAAAGGACTCCCCCCACATTAATCAGAATACCGGACCCCCCCCACATTAATCAGAATACCGGACCCCCCCCACATTAATCAGAATACTGGACACCCCCCACATTATTCAGAATACAGGACCCCCCCACACATTAATCAGAATACCAGACCCCCCCCACATTAATCAGAATACAGGACCCCCCTACATTAATCAGAATACAGGACTCCCCCCACATTGATCAGAATACAGGACCCCCCCCACATTAATCAGATTACAGGACCCCCCCACATTAATCAGAATACAGGACCCCCCCCCACATTGATCAGAATACAGGACCCCCCCCCACATTAATCAGAATACTGGACACCCCCCACATTATTCAGAATACAGGACCCCCCCCACACATTAATCAGAATACCAGACCCCCCCCACATTAATCAGAATACAGGACCCCCCCACATTAATCAGAATACAGGACCCCCCCCCCCACATTGATCAGAATACAGGACCCCCCCACATTAATCAGATTACAGGACTCCCCCCCCCACATTGATCAGAATACAGGACTCCCCCCCACATTAATCAGAATACCGGACCCCCCCACATTAATCGGAATACCGGACCCCCCCACATTAATCAGAATACCGGACCCCCCCACATTAATCAGAATACTGGACACCCCCCACATTATTCAGAATACCGGACCCCCCCACATTAATCAGAATACCGGACCCCCCCCACATTAATCAGAATACTGGACACCCCCCACATTATTCAGAATACAGGACCCCCCCCCCACACATTAATCAGAATACCAGACCCCCCCCACATTAATCAGAATACAGGACCCCCCCACATTAATCAGAATACAGGACCCCCCCCACATTAATCAGAATACAGGACTCCCCCCCACATTAATCAGAATACAGGACTCCCCCCACATTAATCAGAATACCGGACCCCCCCACATTAATCAGAATACCGCCCCCCCCCCACATTAATCAGAATACGGGACACCCCCCACATTATTCAGAATACCGGACCCCCCCACATTAATCAGAATACAGGACCCCCCCACATTAATCAGAATAAAGGACTCCCCCCCACATTAATCAGAATACCGGACCCCCCCCACATTAATCAGAATACCGGACCCCCCCCCACATTAATCAGAATACTGGACACCCCCCACATTATTCAGAATACAGGACCCCCCCACACATTAATCAGAATACCAGACCCCCCCACATTAATCAGAATACAGGACCCCCCTACATTAATCAGAATACAGGACTCCCCCCCACATTGATCAGAATACAGGACCCCCCCCCACATTAATCAGATTACAGGACCCCCCCACATTAATCAGAATACAGGACCCCCCCCCACATTGATCAGAATACAGGACCCCCCCCACATTGATCAGAATACAGGACTCCCCCCACATTAATCAGAATACCGGACCCCCCCCACATTAATCAGAATACCGGACCCCCCCACATTAATCAGAATACCGGACCCCCCCCACATTAATCAGAATACTGGACACCCCCCACATTATTCAGAATACCGGACCCCCCACATTAATCAGAATACCGGACCCCCCCACATTAATCAGAATACTGGACACCCCCCACATTATTCAGAATACAGGACCCCCCCCCACACATTATTCAGAATACCAGACCCCCCCACATTAATCAGAATACAGGACCCCCCCACATTAATCAGAATACAGGACTCCCCCCCCACATTGATCAGAATACAGGACCCCCCCACATTAATCAGAATACAGGACTCCCCCCCCCACATTAATCAGAATACAGGACTCCCCCCACATTAATCAGAATACCGGACCCCCCCACATTAATCAGAATACCGGACCCCCCCACATTAATCAGAATACCGGACCCCCCCACATTAATCAGAATACTGGACACCCCCCACATTATTCAGAATACCGGACCCCCCCACATTAATCAGAATACCGGACCCCCCCCCACATTAATCAGAATACCGGACCCCCCCCACATTAATCAGAATACTGGACACCCCCCACATTATTCAGAATACAGGACCCCCCCCACACATTAATCAGAATACCAGACCCCCCCCACATTAATCAGAATACTGGACACCCCCCCACATTAATCAGAATACAGGACCCCCCCACATTAATCAGAATACAGGACCCCCCCACATTAATCAGAATACAGGACCCCCCCACATTAATCAGAATAAAGGACTCCCCCCCCCACATTAATCAGAATACCGGACCCCCCCCACATTAATCAGAATACTGGACCCCCACATTAATCAGAATACTGGACACCCCCCACATTATTCAGAATACCGGACCCCCTCCCACACTAATCAGAATACCCGGACCCCCCCACATTAATCAGAATACCGGACACACCCCCCCCCCACATTAATCAGAATACAGGACTCCCCCCCACATTGATCAGAATACAGGACACCCCCCACATTATTCAGAATACCGGACCCCCTCCCACACTATCAGAATACCGGACCCCCCACATTAATCAGAATACCGGACACCCCCCCCCCCCCCACATTAATCAGAATACAGGACTCCCCCCACATTAATCAGAATACAGGACTCCCCCCCCACATTGATCAGAATACAGGACCCCCCCACATTAATCAGATTACAGGACTCCCCCCCCACATTGATCAGAATACAGGACTCCCCCCCACATTAATCAGAATACCGGACCCCCCCCCACATTAATCAGAATACCGGACCCCCCCACATTAATCAGAATACTGGACACCCCCCACATTATTCAGAATACCGGACCCCCTCCCACACTAATCAGAATACCGGACCCCCCCACATTAATCAGAATACCGGACACCCCCCCCCCACATTAATCAGAATACAGGACTCCCCCCCACATTAATCAGAGTACAGGACCCCCCCCCACATTAATCAGAATACCGGACCCCCCCCACATTAATCAGAATACCGGACCCCCCCACATTAATCAGAATACTGGACACCCCCCACATTATTCAGAATACCGGACCCCCACATTAATCAGAATACCGGACCCCCCCACATTAATCAGAATACTGGACACCCCCCACATTATTCAGAATACAGGACCCCCCCACACATTAATCAGAATACCAGACCCCCCCACATTAATCAGAATACAGGACCCCCCACATTAATCAGAATACAGGACCCCCCCCACATTAATCAGAATACAGGACTCCCCCCCACATTAACCAGAATACAGGACTCCCCCCACATTAATCAGAATACCGGACCCCCCCCCCCACATTAATCAGAATACCGGACCCCCCCCACATTAATCAGAATACCGGACCCCCCCCACATTAATCAGAATACTGGACACCCCCCACATTATTCAGAATACCGGACCCCCCCACATTAATCAGAATACCGGACCCCCCCACATTAATCAGAATACTGGACACCCCCCACATTATTCAGAATACAGGACCCCCCCCACACATTAATCAGAATACCAGACCCCCCCCACATTAATCAGAATACAGGACCCCCCCACATTAATCAGAATACAGGACCCCCCCCACATTAATCAGAATACAGGACTCCCCCCCACATTAACCAGAATACAGGACTCCCCCCACATTAATCAGAATACCGGACCCCCCACATTAATCAGAATACCGCCCCCCCCCCACATTAATCAGAATACGGGACACCCCCCACATTATTCAGAATACCGGACCCCCCCACATTAATCAGAAAACAGGACCCCCCCACATTAATCAGAATAAAGGACTCCCCCCCACATTAATCAGAATACCGGACCCCCCACATTAATCAGAATACTGGACCCCCCCCACATTAATCAGAATACTGGACACCCCCCACATTATTCAGAATACAGGACCCCCCCACACATTAATCAGAATACCAGACCCCCCACATTAATCAGAATACAGGACCCCCCCCACATTAATCAGAATACAGGACTCCCCCCCACATTGATCAGAATACAGGACCCCCCTCACATTAATCAGATTACAGGACCCCCCCACATTAATCAGAATACAGGACCCCCCCCACATTGATCAGAATACAGGACCCCCCACATTAATCAGATTACAGGACTCCCCCCACATTGATCAGAATACAGGACTCCCCCCCACATTAATCAGAATACCGGACCCCCCCCCACATTAATCAGAATACCGGACCCCCCCACATTAATCAGAATACCGGACCCCCCCCCACATTAATCAGAATACTGGACACCCCCCACATTACTCAGAATACCGGACCCCCCCCCACATTAATCAGAATACCGGACCCCCCCCACATTAATCAGAATACTGGACACCCCCCACATTATTCAGAATACAGGACCCCCCCCCCACACATTAATCAGAATACCAGACCCCCCCACATTAATCAGAATACAGGACCCCCCCACATTAATCAGAATACAGGACTCCCCCCCACATTGATCAGAATACAGGACCCCCCCACATTAATCAGAATACAGGACCCCCCCCCCACATTAATCAGAATACAGGACTCCCCCACATTAATCAGAATACCGGACCCCCCCACATTAATCAGAATACCGGACCCCCCCACATTAATCAGAATACCGGACCCCCCCCCACATTAATCAGAATACTGGACACCCCCCACATTATTCAGAATACCGGACCCCCCCACATTAATCAGAATACAGGACCCCCCCACATTAATCAGAATAAAGGACTCCCCCCCACATTAATCAGAATACCGGACCCCCCCCCCACATTAATCAGAATACCGACGACCCCCCCCCACATTAATCAGAATACTGGACACCCCCCACATTATTCAGAATACAGGACCCCCCCCACACATTAATCAGAATACCAGACCCCCCCACATTAATCAGAATACTGGACACCCCCCCACATTAATCAGAATACAGGACCCCCCCACATTAATCAGAATACAGGACCCCCCCACATTAATCAGAATACAGGACCCCCCCACATTAATCAGAATAAAGGACTCCCCCCCCACATTAATCAGAATACCGGACCCCCCCCCACATTAATCAGAATACCGGACCCCCCCCCACATTAATCAGAATACTGGACACCCCCCACATTATTCAGAATACAGGACCCCCCCCACACATTAATCAGAATACCAGACCCCCCCCACATTAATCAGAATACAGGACCCCCCCACATTAATCAGAATACAGGAACCCCCCCCCCCACATTAATCAGATTACAGGACTCCCCCCCCCACATTGATCAGAATACAGGACTCCCCCCCACATTAATCAGAATACCGGACCCCCCCACATTAATCAGAATACCGGACCCCCCCACATTAATCAGAATACTGGACACCCCCCCACATTATTCAGAATACCGGACCCCCTCCCACACTAATCAGAATACCGGACCCCCCCACATTAATCAGAATACCGGACACCCCCCCCACATTAATCAGAATACAGGACTCCCCCCCACATTAATCAGAGTACAGGACCCCCCCCCCACACATTAATCAGAGTACCAGACCCCCCCACATTAATCAGAATACAGGACCCCCCCCACATTAATCAGAATACAGGACTCCCCCCCCACATTGATCAGAATACAGGACCCCCCACATTAATCAGATTACAGGACTCCCCCCCTCACATTGATCAGAATACAGGACCCCCCCCACATTAAATCAGATTACAGACTCCCCCCTCACATTGATCAGAATACAGGTCTCCCCCCCTCACATTGATCAGAATACCAGACCCCCCCCCACATTAATCAGAATACAGTACTCCCCCCTCACATTAATCAGAATACCGGACCCCCCCCCACATTAATCAGAATACCGGACCCCCCCCACATTAATCAGAATACAGGACCCCCCCCACATTAATCAGAATACCGAACCCCCACATTAATCAGAATACCGGACACCCCCCACATTAAATCAGAATACAGGACCCCCCCCCACATTTAATCAGAGTACAGGACCCCCCACATTAATCAGAATACAGGACTCCCCCCCACATTATTCAACATACAGAACTCCCCACACATTAATCAGAGTACCAGACCCCCCCACATTAATCAGAATACAGGACCCCCCCCCCACATTAATCAGAATACAGGACTCCCCCCCCCACATTGATCAGAATACAGGACCCCCCACATTAATCAGATTACAGGACTCCCCACCCCTCACATTGATCAGAATACAGGACCCCCCCCACATTAATCAGATTACAGGACTCCCCCCTCACATTGATCAGAATACAGGACTCCCCCCTCACATTGATCAGAATACCGGACCCCCCCACATTAATCAGATTACAGGACTCCCCCCCTCACATTAATCAGAATACCGGACCCCCCACATTAATCAGAATACCGGACCCCCCCCACATTAATCAGAATACAGGACCCCCCCCACATTAATCAGAATACGGACCCCCCCACATTAATCAGAATACCGGACACCCCCCACATTAATCAGAATACAGGACACCCCCCCCCACATTAATCAGAGTACAGCCCACCATATTCAGAATACAGGACTCCCCCCCACATTAATCAGAATACAGACCCCCCCACATTAATCAGAATACAGGACCCCCCCCCACATTAATCAGAATACAGGACTCCCCCCACATTAATCAGAATACAGGACTCCCCCCCCACATTAATTAGAATACAGGACTCCCCCCCACATTATTCAGAATACAGAACTCCCCCCCCCCACATTAATCAGAATTACAGGACTCTCCCCCCCCCCACATTAATCAGAATACAGGACACCCCCCCCACATTAATCAGAATACAGGACCCCCCCCCACATTAATCAGAATACCAGTCTCCCCCCACATTAATTAGAATACAGGACTCCCCCCCCCACATTATTCAACATACAGAACTCCCCCCCACATTAATCAGAATACAGAACTCCCCCCCACCTTAATCAGAATACAGGACGAACTCCCCCCCACCTTAATCAGAATACAGGACACCCCCCCCACATTAATCAGAATACAGGACTCCCCCCCCCACATTAATCAGAATACAGGACACCCCCCCACATTAATCAGAATACAGGACTCCCCCCACATTAATCAGAATACAGGACTCCCCCCCCCACATTAATCAGAATACAGGACTCCCCCCCCACATTAATCAGAATACAGGACTCCCCCCCCCACATTAATCAGAATACAGGACCCCCCCCCACATTAATCAGAATACAGGACTCCCGACCCACATTAATCAGAATACAGGACTCCCCCCCCACATTAATCAGAATACAGGACCCCCCACATTAATCAGAATACAGGACTCCCCCCACATTAATCAGATTACAGGACTCCTCCCCTCACATTGATCAGAATACAGGACTCCCCCCCTCACATTGATCAGAATACCGGACCCCCCCCCACATTAATCAGAATACAGGACCCCCCCACATTAATCAGAATACCGGACCCCCCCACATTAATCAGAATACAGGACACCCCCCCACATTAATCAGAATACAGGACTCCCGACCCACATTAATCAGAATACAGGACTCCCCCCCCACATTAATCAGAATACAGGACCCCCCACATTAATCAGAATACAGGACCCCCCCCCCACATTAATCAGATTACAGGACTCCCCCCCTCACATTGATCAGAATACAGGACTCCCCCCCTCACATTGATCAGAATACCGGACCCCCCCCACATTAATCAGAATACAGGACCCCCCCACATTAATCAGAATACCGGACCCCCCCACATTAATCAGAATACAGGACCCCCCCACATTAATCAGAATACCGGACCCCCCCCCACATTAATCAGAATACCGGACCCCCCCCCACATTAATCAGAATACAGGACCCCCCCCACATTAATCAGAATACCGGACCCCCCCCACATTAATCAGAATACCGGACACCCCCCACATTAATCAGAATACAGGACCCCCCCACATTAATCAGAATACAGGACCCCCCCCACATTATTCAGAATACAGGACCCCCTCCCACACTAATCAGAATACCGGACCCCCCCCACATTAATCAGAATACCGGACACCCCCCACATTAATCAGAATACAGGACCCCCCCCCACATTAATCAGAGTACAGGACCCCCCCACATTAATCAGAATACAGGACCCCCCCACATTAATCAGAATACAGGACCCCCCCCACATTAATCAGATTACAGGACTCCCCCCCCACATTGATCAGAATACAGGACTCCCCCCCCACATTAATCAGAATACCGGACCCCCCCCCACATTAATCAGAATACCGGACCCCCCCCAGATTAATCAGAATACCGGACCCCCCCCCACATTAATCAGAATACTGGACACCCCCCACATTATTCAGAATACCGGACCCCCCCACATTAATCAGAATACCGGACTCCCCCCCACATTAATCAGAATACTGGACACCCCCCACATTATTCAGAATACAGGACCCCCCCCCCACACATTAATCAGAATACCAGACCCCCCCCACATTAATCAGAATACAGGACCCCCCCACATTAATCAGAATACAGGACCCCCCCCACATTAATCAGAATACAGGACTCCCCCCCACATTAACCAGAATACAGGACTCCCCCCACATTAATCAGAATACCGGACCCCCCCACATTAATCAGAATACCGGCCCCCCCCCACATTAATCAGAATACGGGACACCCCCCACATTATTCAGAATACCGGACCCCCCCACATTAATCAGAAAACAGGACCCCCCCACATTAATCAGAATAAAGGACTCCCCCCCACATTAATCAGAATACCGGACCCCCCCCACATTAATCAGAATACCGGACCCCCCCCCACATTAATCAGAATACTGGACACCCCCCACATTATTCAGAATACAGGACCCCCCCACACATTAATCAGAATACCAGACCCCCCCACATTAATCAGAATACAGGACCCCCCCCACATTAATCAGAATACAGGACTCCCCCCCCACATTGATCAGAATACAGGACCCCCCCCACATTAATCAGATTACAGGACCCCCCCACATTAATCAGAATACAGGACCCCCCCCCACATTGATCAGAATACAGGACCCCCCCCACATTAATCAGATTACAGGACTCCCCCCCACATTGATCAGAATACAGGACTCCCCCCCACATTAATCAGAATACCGGACCCCCCCCCACATTAATCAGAATACCGGACCCCCCCACATTAATCAGAATACCGGACCCCCCCCCCCCACATTAATCAGAATACTGGACACCCCCCACATTACTCAGAATACCGGACCCCCCCACATTAATCAGAATACCGGACCCCCCCCACATTAATCAGAATACTGGACCACCCCCCACATTATTCAGAATACAGGACCCCCCCCCACACATTAATCAGAATACCAGACCCCCCCACATTAATCAGAATACAGGACCCCCCCACATTAATCAGAATACAGGACTCCCCCCCCACATTGATCAGAATACAGGACCCCCCCACATTAATCAGAATACAGGACTCCCCCCCCCCACATTAATCAGAATACAGGACTCCCCCCACATTAATCAGAATACCGGACCCCCCCACATTAATCAGAATACCGGACCCCCCCACATTAATCAGAATACCGGACCCCCCCCCACATTAATCAGAATACTGGACACCCCCCACATTATTCAGAATACCGGACCCCCCCACATTAATCAGAATACAGGACCCCCCCACATTAATCAGAATAAAGGACTCCCCCCCCCCACATTAATCAGAATACCGGACCCCCCCCCACATTAATCGGAATACCGGACCCCCCCCCCCACATTAATCAGAATACTGGACACCCCCCACATTATTCAGAATACAGGACCCCCCCACACACATTAATCAGAATACCAGACCCCCCCACATTAATCAGAATACTGGACACCCCCCCACATTAATCAGAATACAGGACCCCCCCACATTAATCAGAATACAGGACCCCCCCACATTAATCAGAATACAGGACCCCCCCACATTAATCAGAATAAAGGACTCCCCCCCCACATTAATCAGAATACCGGACCCCCCCCACATTAATCAGAATACCGGACCCCCCCCCACATTAATCAGAATACTGGACACCCCCCACATTATTCAGAATACAGGACCCCCCCCCACACATTAATCAGAATACCAGACCCCCCCCACATTAATCAGAATACAGGACCCCTCCACATTAATCAGAATACAGGAACCCCCCCCCCACATTAATCAGATTACAGGACTCCCCCCCCCCACATTGATCAGAATACAGGACTCCCCCCCACATTAATCAGAATACCGGACCCCCCCCCCACATTAATCAGAATACCGGACCCCCCCACATTAATCAGAATACTGGACACCCCCCACATTATTCAGAATACCGGACCCCCTCCCACACTAATCAGAATACCGGACCCCCCCACATTAATCAGAATACCGGACACCCCCCCCCCCCCACATTAATCAGAATACAGGACTCCCCCCCACATTAATCAGAGTACAGGACCCCCCCCCACACATTAATCAGAGTACCAGACCCCCCCCACATTAATCAGAATACAGGACCCCCCCCCCACATTAATCAGAATACAGGACTCCCCCCCCACATTGATCAGAATACAGGACCCCCCACATTAATCAGATTACAGGACTCCCCCCCTCACATTGATCAGAATACAGGACCCCCCCCCCCACATTAATCAGATTACAGGACTCCCCCCCTCACATTGATCAGAATACAGGTCTCCCCCCCTCACATTGATCAGAATACAGGACTCCCCCCCTCACATTAATCAGAATACCGGACCCCCCCCCCCACATTAATCAGAATACCGGACCCCCCCCACATTAATCAGAATACAGGACCCCCCCCTCACATTAATCAGAATACCGGACCCCCCCCACATTAATCAGAATACAGGACCCCCCCCCACATTAATCAGAATACCGAACCCCCCCACATTAATCAGAATACCGGACACCCCCCACATTAATCAGAATACAGGACCCCCCCACATTAATCAGAGTACAGGACCCCCCCACATTAATCAGAATACAGGACTCCCCCCACATTAATCAGAATACAGGACCCCCCCCACATTAATCAGAATACAGGACCCTCCCCCCACATTAATCAGAATACAGGACTCCCCCCACATTAATCAGAATACAGGACTCCCCCCCACATTAATTAGAATACAGGACTCCCCCCCACATTATTCAGAATACAGAACTCCCCCCCCACAT
Organism: Lithobates septentrionalis; assembly: GCA_037952835.1. Classification (NCBI taxonomy): domain Eukaryota; kingdom Metazoa; phylum Chordata; class Amphibia; order Anura; family Ranidae; genus Lithobates; species Lithobates septentrionalis. Next base: position 235,000 of record JBBDGP010003210.1, on the reverse strand, counting down.
TAATCAGAATACAGGACTCCCCCCCCCCCCCCACATTAATCAGAATACAGGACACCCCCCCCACATTAATCAGAATACAGGACCCCCCCCCCACATTAATCAGAATACCAGTCTCCCCCCCACATTAATTAGAATACAGGACTCCCCCCCACATTATTCAACATACAGAACTCCCCCCCCACAATAATCAGAATACAGAACCCCCCCCCACATTAATCAGAATACAGGACTCCCCCCCACATTAATTAGAATACAGGACTCCCCCCCACATTATTCAGAATACAGAACTCCCCCCCCCCACATTAATCAGAATACTGGACTCCCCCCCCCCACATTAATCAGAATACAGGACACCCCCCCACATTAATCAGAATACAGGACTCCCCCCACATTAATCAGAATACCGGACACCCCCCCCCCCACATTAATCAGAATACAGGACTCCCCCCCCACATTAATCAGAATACAGGACTCCCCCCCCCACATTAATCAGAATACAGGACCCCCCCCCCCCCCACATTAATCAGAATACAGGACTCCCGACCCACATTAATCAGAATACAGGACTCCCCCCCCCCACATTAATCTGAATACAGGACTCCCCCCCCACATTAATCAGAATACAGGACTCCCCCCCCACATTAATCAGAATACAGGACCCCCCCCCCCACATTAATCAGAATACAGGACTCCCCCCACATTAATCAGAATACAGGACCCCCCACATTAATCAGAATACAGGACTCCCCCCACATTAATCAGATTACAGGACTCCCCCCCCTCACATTGATCAGAATACAGGACCCCCCCCCCCACATTAATCAGATTACAGGACTCCCCCCCTCACATTGATCAGAATACAGGACTCCCCCCCTCACATTGATCAGAATACCGGACCCCCCCCACATTAATCAGAATACAGGACCCCCCCACATTAATCAGAACACCGGACCCCCCCACATTAATCACAATACCGGACCCCCCCACATTAATCAGAATACAGGACCCCCCCACATTAATCAGAATACCGGACCCCCCCCCACATTAATCAGAATACCGGACCCCCCCCCCACATTAATCTGAATACAGGACCCCCCCACATTAATCAGAATACCGGACCCCCCCACATTAATCAGAATACCGGACCCCCCCCCACATTAATCAGAATACCGGACCCCCCCCCACATTAATCAGAATACAGGACCCCCCCACATTAATCAGAATACCGGACCCCCCCCACATTAATCAGAATACCGGACCCCCCCCCCACATTAATCAGAATACAGGACCCCCCCACATTAATCAGAATACCGGACCCCCCCACATTAATCAGAATACCGGACACCCCCCACATTAATCAGAATACAGGACCCCCCCCCACATTAATCAGAGTACAGGACCCCCCCACATTAATCAGAATACAGGACTCCCCCCACATTAATCAGAATACAGGACCCCCCCCCCACATTAATCAGAATACAGGACCCCCCCCCACATTAATCAGAATACAGGACTCCCCCCACATTAATCAGAATACAGGACTCCCCCCCACATTAATTAGAATACAGGACTCCCCCCCACATTATTCAGAATACAGAACTCCCCCCCCCCCACATTAATCAGAATACAGGACTCCCCCCCCCACATTAATCAGAATACAGGACACCCCCCCACATTAATCAGAATACAGGACCCCCCCCCCCACATTAATCAGAATACCAGTCTCCCCCCCACATTAATTAGAATACAGGACTCCCCCCCACATTATTCAGAATACAGAACTCCCCCCCCCCACATTAATCAGAATACAGGACTCCCCCCACATTAATCAGAATACAGGACTCCCCCCCCCACATTAATCAAAATACAGGACTCCCCCCCCACATTAATCAGAATACAGGACTCCCCCCCCACATTAATCAGAATACAGGACCCCCCCCCACATTAATCAGAATACAGGACTCCCGACCCACATTAATCAGAATACAGGACTCCCCCCACATTAATCAGAATACAGGACCCCCCCACATTAATCAGAATACAGGACTCCCCCCACATTAATCAGAATACAGGACCCCCCCCCCCACATTAATCAGAATACAGGACCCCCCCCCACATTAATCAGAATACCAGTCTCCCCCCCACATTAATTAGAATACAGGACTCCCCCCCACATTATTCAGAATACAGAACTCCCCCCCCCCCCACATTAATCAGAATACAGGACTCCCCCCCACATTATTCAGAATACAGAACTCCCCCCCCCCCCACATTAATCAGAATACAGGACTCCCCCCCACATTAATCAGAATACAGGACACCCCCCACATTAATCAGAATACAGGACTCCCCCCCCCCCCACATTAATCAGAATACAGGACACCCCCCCCCACATTAATCAGAATACAGGACTCCCCCCCACATTAATCAGAATACAGGACCCCCCCCCACATTAATCAGAATACAGGACTCCCGACCCACATTAATCAGAATACAGGACCCCCCCACATTAATCAGAATACAGGACTCCCCCCCACATTAATCAGAATACAGGACCCCCCCCCCCCACATTAATCAGAATACAGGACTCCCCCCACATTAATCAGAATACAGGACCCCCCCACATTAATCAGAGTACAGGACCCCCCCACATTAATCAGAATACAGGACTCCCCCCCCACATTAATCAGAATACAGGACTCCCCCCACATTAATCAGAATACAGGACTCCCCCCCACATTAATCAGAGTACAGGACCCCCCCACATTAATCAGAATACCGGACCCCCCCCCCACATTAATCAGAATACCGGACTCCCCCCCCCCCACATTAATGAGAATACAGGACTCCCCCCCCCACATTAATCAGAATACAGGACTCCCCCCACATTAATCAGAATACAGGACTCCCCCCCCCCCACATTAATCAGAATACAGGACTCCCCCCCCCCCACATTAATCAGAATACAGGACTCCCCCCACATGAATCAGAATACAGGACTCCCCCCCCCACATATTGAACACTAGAGGGCGCGGTGAGCTTGGTATAATGGTGACCAGTTATGAATAAAGCCGTGTAGGATGAAACGCGTCAGTTGACTGTACACCGCGGTGTCCTGAATACAATCATCTTTATGGATAATGGTGACCATACATGGATAGATTGGTGATTGATCGGGGGATGAGATATCTCAAACTGCGTCTGGCCACCATATTGACCTTCAACAAGCATGCAGTCAGTGAAGTAAAAACCTGATCTGCAGAACTGTTTACAGTCAGAGATTCAGGAAGCAGCGAAGCCGAGGGATCAGCATGACAGCCAGGAAACCAATGGAAGGTCTGAAAAGTGTGATCCCCTCCCCCCTCCCCATCCAGATTTTTGGGTTTTGGTGGATTTTTTGTCTACTTTCACAATCTGTAGGACATCAGAGCTCCCCCTGGAGGTGAATTTGGAGATACGAGGTGATCACCCGGATCGGGAGGACATCAGGGCTGGGGGAGTTAACGCCGTTATCTGCGGAGAGTCCTATCGATCGATCCTCTGTGCGAAGTGATCAAAGCACTCCCTTGTTAGCGGGATCGTTCTCCATGAATTATTAACATGTCAGCGGAGAGATAACCTCCTGATTGTACTAAGGGAGGACCCCGGGGAAAACTGAATGCACTTGGCAGAAAAACTTGGCAGGGAAGCTGACAATCTTGGCAGGAAAACTTGGCAGGACAGCTGACAATCTTTTTTTTTTTTAATTCTTTTTATTAGATTAGATTTTTCACATAGAGAAAGAAGAATACAAACTTGGAACATAGTAAACATTCAGCAGTAGAATTTCTCAGCTCCGATGTACAATAAGAGAAAAGGTCAGAGATCCTTCCAGAGAAATATCATAGGAAGGAAAGAAAGGGGGGTACACAATACATATTCGTTATATGCACTACAATACCCCCCCCCCCCCCTCCGCTGTACTAGGGCAAATGATAGGTGCCCTCACCGCTCGCCACATATGACAACCACCCACCGGGGGGGGGGGGGGGGCAGTTCACCTGATGCTGTTGAGCTGTTTTCTATCCAACCACCCCACACACCCTTGTTTAAACGTATCAGGTACCCCTCTATTGAAATACGCGGCTTCATACAGCGGTAAAGCCTTGGAAATCAGTGCCTTCCAGGCATAGGTGTGTGCAGCCTAATGCATTAGGGTGTGCACCCTTAAGCTCAAACACACATGCATGTGTATGTATCTACATATATATGACTCGGGCACATTGATCTCCCTGCTGGCACAGTGAAAGAGAAAAGGATAAACCATTCTCTTATGGCAGAGCCAGTAAGAAGGAGATCTTTCCAATGTTCCTGTTGCTACACAGAACGATAACACTAATGTCCATGGGGGGATTAGGGTGTGCCTGGGCACACCCGGCACACCCTGTGCGCACGCCTATGCTTCCAGGCCATAGTGGCAGAGGGGCCAGGGCTGGACTGGCCTACCGGGATACCGGGAAATTTCCCGGTAGGCCGGCTGCCCTGGGGCCGCTTCGAGCGGCGGCTGCAGTGCTCCCCTCCCTCCCTCTGTCCTCTGGCTCCTCCTCTTGTATGGCACGGAGCTGGGTCTGTGTGTGTAAGGTGGTGCTGTAACAAGGTCCCGCCCCCCCTAGACCGGCTCATGTGCTAGTCTTCTAGATCAGTGGTTCTTAACCTTGCTGGAGGTACTGACCCCCAACAGTTTCATATGCGCATTCACTGAACCCTTCTTAATTGGAAGAATAAAATATGATTTTTTCAAATTCAAAACATAGGTATATATTTAGGTATATATTTTTTACATAGGTATATATTTAGGTATATTTTTTTTACATAGGTATATATTTAGGTATATTTTTTTTACATAGGTATATATTTAGGGATATATTTTTTACATAGGTATATATTTAGGTATATATTTTTTACATAGGTATATATTTAGGTATATATTTTTTACATAGGTATATATTTAGGTATATATTTTTATACATAGGTGCACAAAATGAACAAAACCATTAAATAATAAAACATGATTTTCACACAAAAACAAAAACATAATAGTGAATATTTACTGCAAATCACTGTGACTTCTGCTGTTGCCTTTCAGAGACCAGTTCAGAAATGCGCGGCTTTACCTTGGCAAGTGCCACTCTCATGTCATTTTCGCAACAAAGTCTGTTCCTTTTCTTCGTTTTTAAATACAAGAATGGGACTTTAAATGAGACACTGGGTCTCCATCCCTATGCGTACAAAGAACATAAAACAGGAGGGTTGGGACTTTAAATGAGGTGAGCAAAGGAGGCCAGAGGGACAGTCAAAATGGCATAAAACACTTTATAGATACATAGTAATACAATGACACAATTGGAGTTCAAGTAGAGATTGTAATAACAAGTCATATAGCAGTCACATCCTAACCGATACATGGCAGACATGGTAAAGAGCCCCCAAAAGGATGCAGGGCAAATAGTCCTAATCTGGAAAAAATATTAACTTGAGTAACATAGAATTATAACATTTTGTAATTCTATGTTACTCAAGTCAATATTTTATATATATGACTTGTTATTACAATCTCTACTTGAACTCCAATTGTGTCATTGTATTACTATGTATCTATAAAGTGTTTTATGCCATTTTGACTGTCCCTCTGGCCTCCTTTGCTCACCTCATTTAAAGTCCCAACCCTCCTGTTTTATGTTCCTTTTCTTCGTTTTTATGTCCAGCATCCTCGAAAAGGATTTCTCACAAAGATATGTTGTAACAAACGGTATGAAAATCTCCGGAGCTTTCTTAGCAATAACAGGGTTACGTTACCATTTGCTGACACCAAAACGTTGAGAACGTTGTTGTTCTGAAGAGTTGCTGTTGAACCTGGCTCTGCTGAATTTCAATGATTTCCTCGAGGTATTCATCATCATTGACATCTGTCGTCTCAACACCAAACGTGAACGGCTGTCTCACCCATGCTGGATATGACTCTCCTGTAGGGAAGTATCCGTCCAGAGACTTTGCCAGCGAATCTAAGTGCGTGGCAATGGCTTGCTTCAGTCCCGCGGGTACAGAAATGTCTCCGATTCCAGATACATCTTCGATCTCACTTACACGGTCGTCTAGCAAGGGGAAAGTTTGCAAAGTTATCGTTCTCGATTTGTCGTTTCCATAACGGTAGCTTTTTTTGAAAAGCCTTCAGGTTTTCTTCCGCTTCGATGATGTTGACTCCACCGGCCGCCCTGCATCTGTTGATTGAGATGATTGAGAGCTGCGAAGATATCAGCCAGAAAAAGGGGGGGGGGGGGGGAATTGGGACTTTATATGAAACAAGACACTTGGGTAGATTAAATCAATCAATATAATAAAAATAATTTATTGGCAACATGGGAGGAGGTAGTAGAGTGGATAACATTAATAGTAGAAAAATATGTAATTAGCAGAATTGAAAGGCATGATACAATCATAGCACAATAAAAATTCATAATACAATAGCATTGTTACATATAATTGATAATGAACCAGCAGTACACTCCAAAGTAACTATATAATATTAACCAATATATTTCAATTGATGATTTAAACAAATCAAACCCATAATAGAATCGTGGTTATTGTGGCATAGCATCCAATCGTTAAAAAGCTTGACGCGTTTCGTGGATCGTTTCCACTCATCAGGAGCAGCTCTATATTGGGGGTACCTATGATAAACAATGAATTAATAATCAATGGTAATTGATTATAGTAGGAAGAGAGGGAACATAAGCCAGTAGTCCTAACAACTCTTACCTATAGTATACATGAGGATAGATAATGATATTGGAGATATAAAACGTAGGCATTCGGAGGTGCGAAGATATCAGCTATGTACGCTAAAATGAAGAATGAACTCAGAATTTTTGAAGCAATCTGCATGACAATGTTGGTGCTCTTGCAAAAAACAGGGCTAGTTCCACACGCACGGCAAAAAACGCGATTCAGCACCTGTCCCCGGGATAACCACCGAACGTTAGAATGGTGCAGAAGTACCTCGAATTCAGATTCCGTTTCTTTACACAGCTCCCTGAAGATGCGGAGCCTCAGAGCACTATTTCGCACATAGTTCACGCATTCCACTACAATTTTTAATACTTCTGCCAGTTTTGGAGGCAAGGTTTTTTATGTACGGCATCCATCAATAGCAGAGTGTGACGGAGGAGACGCTGCATCTCATCTCCGCGTGTCAGCGGCAGATCCTTGCTCGATCAGACGAGCTTCAGCGAGTGTGGGGGGGGGGGGGGGGGGTGAGAGCCTGTTACCTTGGGTCCGCCGCTACCATCTTTTACATTGGTGCTGGGCGTTTCACATAGCAGGATTGAGACTTTGGATTGCTGTGTTGATTTGGCTTGATTTAAAGAGTTTATCATGTGAGTGCAATGATTGAAGTTTACACAGCTCAATAAATTTTATGTTTTACGGTATCACACTATTTGCACATTTTTATTTGCATAGGGAATGAGATGACACTGGGACGGATGGAACTTGGATTTTTCACCATAACCTGATTTTTTACCGTAACCTGATTATCCAGTTTACCATGCTTGTTTGCCAAAACACGAGAGTGTGAGGCATATTCATCCGGTGAGTGTTGAATCCAGAGGGAGAGGAATCTCTGGCACGGTGTGAATTGGGGAACATTTTAGAAATCTGCACACTTTCTCACGGTGTTCTCTCTATGGACATTTTACGGATGGACTGTTTTATTATTTGTTTTCACATATGATGCAATATTGATTTGTGGCCTATTTATAGATTTCTTTGTGAGTGATACACATAATTGTCACGCACTACCACTATAGTGCAAAGGTCATATATCTCGGACACTGGGTTGTGTTATATCACTGGGATAAGCGCCGCTTACATTAATTTACATTCATTTTTTGGTTTTTTCAAATTAATAAAGGTTTTTATTGCCATGCCTGTGCAGAATACAAGGCGTAACAATGATGTGTGGTGCATCGGCTTTCACTAGCGTACCAGAACCAGACTTTCTTCCCAGCATGGCTGGAGCTCCGTCCGAACGAACTGCAGAAACCACATCCCACGAAAGATTGTTGTCTTTGAAGAAGTCATCCACAAGTTTCTTCACATCGGCTGCCTTCGTTGTTGTTGTAAGAGGCTTACAAAATAAAAAATCTTCCTTTATCACGTCGTCTTTCACATAGGGCACGAATACTGCAAGCTGGCTTCGATTGGAAAACGTCTGTGGTCTCGTCGAGTTGAAGGCTAAATTTTGCTGGGCTTGAAATCAGATCTGCAACTACTTGAACCAAGGTGTCTTTGCTCATGTCCTCTATTCTGTCACTGATGGTGTCATTTGAAAGAGGAATTTGGGGTTGTAAAGGTAAATTTTTATTTTATTTAAAAATAACAAACATGTCATACTTACCTTCACTGTGCAGCTCGTTCTGCACAGAGTGGCCCCGAACCTGCTCTTCTGGGGTCCCTCGGCGGCTGTTTCAGCTCCTCCCTGCAAGAACTAACCACCTTAATGCAAGCTCCCTCGCATGGTGGTTAGTTATTGCGGGCGCGCTCCCGTGATACAGCCGGCGGCTATAGCCGCTCACTGTATCACGCGGCCCCGCCCCCCGGCGCGCCGCGTCATTGGATGTGATTGACAGCAGCGCGGGCCAATGGCTACGCTGCTTTCAATCCATCCACTGTAGCCAATCAGCGACCAGGCTGAGCTGCAATAGAGATGACGGGAGCGAGCGGCTGAGTTTCTAGGTGTCAGGTAAGTAAAACGGGGGGGGGGGGGGGGCTGGGGGCGGCGGTATTGTCAAAAGTTTTTTCACCTTAATGCATAGAATGCATTAAGGTGAAAAAAATTTTACCTTTACAACCCCTTTAACTTCAGCCGCTTTTCCCAGCATGATATTCGCCATCGTCAACACAGCTGGTTTTCTGAGTGTTTCAGCAATGGTGTGTGGTTTGCCCTGCTTTGCGATCAGGTAAGCAACTTGGTACGATGCTGTGAGGATCGGTTTGTTGATGGGTACAAAGCCGAGAACAGGCAGAGTAGCCTTTTCATCGAATCTAGCTCTCTTCACCTTGAATTCAGCGAGCGTTGTGTTCTTGTATTTTCCATGCAGCTTAAGGAAGTGTTCTCTTAGTTTTGCCGGTGCTAGACTAGAATTGCTCAACTTGGCCTTGAAAATCATGCAGTTAGGACGCTGACTCCCATCACCTTCCGTTATACATGTGAATCCATATTGTACATATTCGTCCGACCACTTTCTTTCTTTTTTTGCTCGACATAGTGAGTATGAAGGGATGAAAATATTAAGAAAGAAATCACACGACGTACCATCACGACAGTTACGATTCGACTACTGGGCGCACCAAATTCCCTGCAGCACAGATAGGCCAAGCGATGTGGCGTTACCACCTGCAGCCAATGATGGACAAGCGGGGCGTGTCATCACGAATCATATGAGTCGGGTGTGTGTCTTGGCCTCCGCCGAACCCGCGAGACTGACTCACCGAACCCCTGGTGTTCGATCGAACTCAGGTTAAGAACCACTGTTCTAGATGGAAAACTGATTGAATCAGTGTTCCGTATGAGCCGGTCCAGGGGGGCGGGACCTTGTTACAGCGCCACGTTACACACATAGACCCAGCTCCGTGCCATACATTGGCCGCTGTGTGTGATCCAGGAAATGGTGAGGCTGCAATTGGTAGGCACAGAGGCAGCAATGGCTGGCACACATACGCTGCAATGGCTGGCACACAGAGGCAGTAATGGCTGGCACACAGAGGCAGCAATGGCTGGCACACAGACGCTGCAATGGCTGGCACACAGAGGCAGCAATGGCTGGCACACAGACGCTGCAATGGCTGGCACACAGAGGCAGCAATGGCTGGCACACAGACGCTGCAATGGTGGGCACACAGAGCCTGCAATGGCGGGCACACAAAGGCTGCAATGGCGGGCACACAGAGGCAGTAATGGCTGGCACACAGAGGTTGCAATGGTGGGCACACAGAGGCTGCAATGGTGGGCAGTGAGGCTGCATTGGTGGGCACCATAAAGCTGCATTTGATGGGCACAGTAATGCCCCGTACACACGGTCGGACATTCCGACAACAAAATCCTAAGATTTTTCCGACGGATGTTGGCTCAAACTTGTCTTGCATATACACGGTCACACAAAGTTGTCGGAAAATCCGATCGTTCTGAACGTGGTGACGTAAAACACGTACGTCGGGACTATAAATGGGGCAGTGGCCAATAGCTTTCATCTCTTTATTTATTCTGAGTATGCGCGGCACTTTGTGCGTCGGATTTGTGTACACACGATCGGAATTTCCAACAACGGATTTTGTTGTCGGAAAATTTTATCTCCTGCTCTCCAACTTTGTGTGTCGGAAAATCCGATGGAAAATGTCTGATGGAGCCTACACACGGTCGGAATTTCCGACAACACGATCCGATCGGACATTTTCCATCGGAAAATCCAACCGTGTGTACGGGGCATAAGAAAGAAATCACACGACTGCTGGGCGCACCAAATTCCCTGCAGCACAGATAGGCCAAGCGATGTGGCGTTATCACCTGCAGCCAATGATGGACAAGCGGGGCGTGTCATCACGAATCGTATGAGTCGGGTGTGTGTCTTGGCCTCCGCCGAACCCGTGAGACTGACTCACCGAACCCCTGGTGTTCGATCGAACCCAGGTTAAGAACCACTGTTCTAGATGGAAAACTGATTGAATCAGTGTTCCGTATGAGCCGGTCCAGGGGGACGGGACCTTGTTACAGCGCCACCTTACACACATAGACCCAGCTCCGTGCCATACATTGGCCGCTGTGTGTGATCCAGGAAATGGTGAGGCTGCAATTGGTAGGCACAGAGGCAGCAATGGCTGGCACACAGACGCTGCAATGGCTGGCACACAGGGGCTGCAATGGCTGGCACACATACGCTGCAATGGCTGGCACACAGAGGCAGTAATGGCGGGCACACAGAGGCAGTAATGGCGGGCACACAGAGGCTGTAATGGCTGGCACACAGAGGCTGCAATGGTGGGCAGTGAGGCTGCATTGGTGGGCACAGTGAGGCTGCATTGATGGGCACCATAAAGCTGCATTTGATGGGCAACATAAAGCTGCATTTGATGGGCACAGTGAGGCTTAAATGATGGTCACAGTGAGGCTGCATTTGATGGGCACTGATGAGGCTGCATTGATCTCCTGTATTATGTCTGCAGTCTCTGATCATCTCCTGTACTATGTCTGCAGTCTCTGATCATCTCCTGTATTATGTCTGCAGTCTCTGATCATCTCCTGTACTATGTCTGCAGTCTCTGATCATCTCCTGTACTATGTCTGCAGTCTCTAACCATCTCCTGTACCATGACCGCAGCCTCTGACATCTCCTGTGTCATGCTTGCAGCCTCTGACCATCTCTTGTATCATGTCTTTAGTCTCTAGCCATCTCTTGTATAATGTCCTCAGTCTCTTGCCATCTCTTGTATCATGTCCTCAGTCTCTAACCATCTCTTGTATCATGTCCTCAGTCTCTAGTCATCTCTTGTATCATGCCCTCAGTCTCTAGCCATCTCTTGTATCATGTCCTCAGTCTCTAGCCATCTCTTGTATCATGTCCTCAGTATCTAGCCATCTCTTGTATCATGTCCTCAGTCTTTTGCCATCTCTTGTATCATGTCCTCAGCCTCTAGCTATCTCATGTATCATGTCCTCAGTCTTTTGCCATCTCTTGTATCATGTCCTCAGTCTCTAGCCATCTCTTGTATCATGTCCTCAGTCTTTTGCCATCTCTTGTATCATGTCCTCAGCCTCTTGCCATCTCTTGTATCATATCCTCAGTCTCTAGCTATCTCTTGTATCATGTCCTCAGTCTTTTGCCATCTCTTGTATCATGTCCTCAGTCCCTTGCCATCTCTTGTATCATGTCCTCAGTCTCTAGCCATCTCTTGTATCATGTCCTCAGCCTCTAGCCATCTCTTGTATCATGTCCTCAGCCTCTTGCCATCTCTTGTATCATGTCCTCAGTCTCTAGCCATCTCCTGTAGCATGCCCTCAGTCTCTAGCCATCTCTTGTATCATGCCCTCAGTCTCTAGCCATCTCTTGTATCATGTCCTCAGTCTCTAACCATCTCTTGTATCATGTCCTCAGTCTCTAGCCATCTCTTGTATCATGTCCTCAGCCTCTTGCCATCTCTTGTATCATGTCCTCAGTCTTTTGCCATCTCTTTTATCATGTCCTCAGTCCCTTGCCATCTCTTGTATCATAGTGACATAGTGACATAGTGACATAGTAGGTGAGGTTGAAAAAAGACACAAGTCCATCAAGTCCAACCTATGTGTGTGATAATGTGTCAGTATTACATTACATATCCCTGTATATTGCGGTCATTCAGGTGATTATCTAATAGTTTCTTGAAGCTATCAATGCTCCCCGCTGAGACCACCGCCTGTGGAAGGGAATTCCACATCCTTACCGTTCTTACAGTAAAGAACCCTCTACGTAGTTTAAGGTTAAACCTCTTTTCTTCTAATTGTAATGAGTGGCCACGAGTCTTATTAAACTCTCTTCTGCAAAAAAGTTTTATCCCTATTGTGGGGTCACCAGTACAGTATTTGTAAATTGAAATCATATCCCCTCTCAAGCGTCTCTTCTCCAGAGAGAATAAGTTCAGTGCTTGCAACCTTTCCTCATAACTAAGATCCTCCAGACCCTTTATTAGCTTTGTTGCCCTTCTTTGTACTCGCTCCATTTCCAGTACGTCCCTCCTGAGGACTGGTGCCCAGAACTGGACAGCATACTCCAGGTGCGGCCGGACCAGAGTCTTGTAGAGCGGGAGAATTATCGTTTTATCTCTGCAGTTGATCCCCCTTTTAATGCATGCCAATATTCTGTTTGCTTTATTAGCAGCAGCTTGGCATTGCATGCCATTGCTGAGCCTATCATCCACTAGGACCCCCAGGTCCTTTTCCATCCTAGATTCCCCCAGAGGTTCTCCCCCCAGTGTATAGATTGCATTCATATTTTTGCCACCCAAATGCATTATTTTACATTTTTCTACATTGAACCTCATTTGCCATGTAGTCGCCCACCCCATTAATTTGTTCAGGTCTTTTTGCAAGATTTCCACATCCTGCGGAGAAGTTATTGCCCTGCTTAGCTTAGTATCGTCTACAAATACAGAGATTGAACTCTTTATCCCATCCTCCAGGTCGTTTATGAACAAATTAAATAGGATTGGTCCCAGCACAAAACCCTGGGGAACCCCACTACCCACCCCTGACCATTCTGAGTACTCCCCATTTATCACCACCCTCTGAACACGCCCTTGTAGCCAGTTTTCAATCCAGGTACTCACCCTATGGTCCATGCCAACGCACCTTATTTTGTACAGTAAACGTTTATGGGGAACTGTGTCAAATGCTTTTGCAAAATCCAGATACACCACGTCTACGGGCCTTCCTTTATCTAGATGGCAACTCACCTCCTCATAGAAGGTTAATAGATTGGTTTGGCAAGAACGATTCTTCATGAATCCATGCTGATTACTGCTAATGAAATCATTCTTATTACTAAAATCTTGTATATAGTCCCTTATCATCCCCTCCTTATCATGTCATCAGTCTCTAGCCATCTCTTGTATCATGTCCTCAGCCTCTAGCCATCTCTTGTATCATGTCCTCAGTCTCTAGCCATTTCTTGTATCATGCCCTCAGTCTCTAGCCATCTCTTGTATCATGCCCTCAGTCTCTAGCCATCTCTTGTATCATGTCCTCAGTCTCTAACCATCTCTTGTATGATGTCCTCAATTTCTAGCCATCTCTTGTACCATGTCCTCAGCCTCTTGCCATCTCTTGTATCATGTCCTCAGTCCCTTGCCATCTCTTGTATCATATCCTCAGTCTCTAGCTATCTCTTGTATCATGTCCTCAATCTCTAGCCATCTCTTGTACCATGTCCTCAGCCTCTTGCCATCTCTTGTATCATGTCCTCAGTCTCTAGCCATCTCTTGTATCATGTCCTCAGCCTCTTGCCATCTCTTGTATCATGTCCTCAGCCTCTTACCATCTCTTGTATCATGTCCTCAGTCTTTTGCCGTCTCTTGTATCATGTCCTCAGTCCCTTGCCATCTCTTGTATCTTGTCCTCAGTCCCTTGCCATCTCTTGTATCATGTCCTCAGCCTCTTGCCATCTCTTGTATCATGTCATCAGTCTCTAGCCATCTCTTGTATCATGCCCCCAGTGTCTAGCTATCTCTTGTATCATGCCCTCAGTCTCTAGCCATCTCTTGTATCATGTCCTCAGCCTCTAGCCATCTCTTGTATCATGTCCTCAGCCTCTAGCCATCTCTTGTATCATGTCCTCAGTCTCTAACCATCTCTTGTATGATGTCCTCAATTTCTAGCCATCTCTTGTACCATGTCCTCAGCCTCTTGCCATCTCTTGTATCATGTCCTCAGTCCCTTGCCATCTCTTGTATCATATCCTCAGTCTCTAGCTATCTCTTGTATCATGTCCTCAATCTCTAGCCATCTCTTGTACCATGTCCTCAGCCTCTTGCCATCTCTTGTATCATGTCCTCAGTCTCTAGCCATCTCTTGTATCATGTCCTCAGCCTCTTGCCATCTCTTGTATCATGTCCTCAGCCTCTTACCATCTCTTGTATCATGTCCTCAGTCTTTTGCCGTCTCTTGTATCATGTCCTCAGTCCCTTGCCATCTCTTGTATCTTGTCCTCAGTCCCTTGCCATCTCTTGTATCATGTCCTCAGCCTCTTGCCATCTCTTGTATCATGTCATCAGTCTCTAGCCATCTCTTGTATCATGCCCCCAGTGTCTAGCTATCTCTTGTATCATGCCCTCAGTCTCTAGCCATCTCTTGTATCATGTCCTCAGTCTCTAACCATCTCTTGTATCATGTCCTCAGTCTCTAGCCATCTCTTGTACCATGTCCTCAGCCTCTTGCCATCTCTTGTATCATCTCCTCAGCCTCTTGCCATCTCTTGTATCATGTCCTCAGTCTCTTGCCATCTCTTGTATCATGTCCTCAGTCTCTAGCCATCTCTTGTATCATGTCCTCAGTCTCTTGCCATCTCTTGTATCATGTCCTCAGCCTCTAGCCATCTCTTGTATCATGCCCTCAGTCTCTAGCCATCTCTTGTATCATGTCCTCAGTCTCTAGCCATCTCTTGTATCATGTCCTCAGTCTCTAGCCATCTCTTGTATCATGTCCTCAGCCTCTTGCCATCTCTTGTATCATGTCCTCAGTCTCTAGCCATTTCTTGTATCATGCCCTCAGTCTCTAGCCATCTCTTGTATCATGTCCTCAGTCTCTTGCCATCTCTTGTATCATGTCCTCAGCCTCTTGCCATCTCTTGTATCATGTCATCAGTCTCTAGCCATCTCTTGTATCATGCCCCCAGTGTCTAGCTATCTCTTGTATCATGCCCTCAGTCTCTAGCCATCTCTTGTATCATGTCCTCAGCCTCTAGCCATCTCTTGTATCATGTCCTCAGCCTCTAGCCATCTCTTGTATCATGTCCTCAGCCTCTTGCCATCTCTTGTATCATGTCCTCAGTCTCTAGCCATTTCTTGTATCATGCCCTCAGTCTCTAGCCATCTCTTGTATCATGTCCTCAGTCTCTAACCATCTCTTGTATGATGTCCTCAATTTCTAGCCATCTCTTGTACCATGTCCTCAGCCTCTTGCCATCTCTTGTATCATGTCCTCAGTCCCTTGCCATCTCTTGTATCATATCCTCAGTCTCTAGCTATCTCTTGTATCATGTCCTCAATCTCTAGCCATCTCTTGTACCATGTCCTCAGCCTCTTGCCATCTCTTGTATCATGTCCTCAGTCTCTAGCCATCTCTTGTATCATGTCCTCAGCCTCTTGCCATCTCTTGTATCATGTCCTCAGCCTCTTACCATCTCTTGTATCATGTCCTCAGTCTTTTGCCGTCTCTTGTATCATGTCCTCAGTCCCTTGCCATCTCTTGTATCTTGTCCTCAGTCCCTTGTCATCTCTTGTATCATGTCCTCAGCCTCTTGCCATCTCTTGTATCATGTCATCAGTCTCTAGCCATCTCTTGTATCATGCCCCCAGTGTCTAGCTATCTCTTGTATCATGCCCTCAGTCTCTAGCCATCTCTTGTATCATGTCCTCAGTCTCTAACCATCTCTTGTATCATGTCCTCAGTCTCTAGCCATCTCTTGTACCATGTCCTCAGCCTCTTGCCATCTCTTGTATCATCTCCTCAGCCTCTTGCCATCTCTTGTATCATGTCCTCAGTCTCTTGCCATCTCTTGTATCATGTCCTCAGTCTCTAGCCATCTCTTGTATCATGTCCTCAGTCTCTTGCCATCTCTTGTATCATGTCCTCAGCCTCTAGCCATCTCTTGTATCATGCCCTCAGTCTCTAGCCATCTCTTGTATCATGTCCTCAGTCTCTAGCCATCTCTTGTATCATGTCCTCAGTCTCTAGCCATCTCTTGTATCATGTCCTCAGCCTCTTGCCATCTCTTGTATCATGTCCTCAGTCTCTAGCCATTTCTTGTATCATGCCCTCAGTCTCTAGCCATCTCTTGTATCATGTCCTCAGTCTCTAACCATCTCTTGTATGATGTCCTCAATTTCTAGCCATCTCTTGTACCATGTCCTCAGCCTCTTGCCATCTCTTGTATCATGTCCTCAGTCCCTTGCCATCTCTTGTATCATATCCTCAGTCTCTAGCTATCTCTTGTATCATGTCCTCAATCTCTAGCCATCTCTTGTACCATGTCCTCAGCCTCTTGCCATCTCTTGTATCATGTCCTCAGTCTCTAGCCATCTCTTGTATCATGTCCTCAGCCTCTTGCCATCTCTTGTATCATGTCCTCAGCCTCTTACCATCTCTTGTATCATGTCCTCAGTCTTTTGCCGTCTCTTGTATCATGTCCTCAGTCCCTTGCCATCTCTTGTATCTTGTCCTCAGTCCCTTGCCATCTCTTGTATCATGTCCTCAGCCTCTTGCCATCTCTTGTATCATGTCATCAGTCTCTAGCCATCTCTTGTATCATGCCCCCAGTGTCTAGCTATCTCTTGTATCATGCCCTCAGTCTCTAGCCATCTCTTGTATCATGTCCTCAGTCTCTAACCATCTCTTGTATCATGTCCTCAGTCTCTAGCCATCTCTTGTACCATGTCCTCAGCCTCTTGCCATCTCTTGTATCATGTCCTCAGTCTCTAGCCATCTCTTGTATCATGTCCTCAGCCTCTTGCCATCTCTTGTATCATGTCCTCAGCCTCTTACCATCTCTTGTATCATGTCCTCAGTCTTTTGCCGTCTCTTGTATCATGTCCTCAGTCCCTTGCCATCTCTTGTATCTTGTCCTCAGTCCCTTGCCATCTCTTGTATCATGTCCTCAGCCTCTTGCCATCTCTTGTATCATGTCATCAGTCTCTAGCCATCTCTTGTATCATGCCCCCAGTGTCTAGCTATCTCTTGTATCATGCCCTCAGTCTCTAGCCATCTCTTGTATCATGTCCTCAGTCTCTAACCATCTCTTGTATCATGTCCTCAGTCTCTAGCCATCTCTTGTACCATGTCCTCAGCCTCTTGCCATCTCTTGTATCATCTCCTCAGCCTCTTGCCATCTCTTGTATCATGTCCTCAGCCTCTTGCCATCTCTTGTATCATATCCTCAGTCTCTAGCTATCTCTTGTATCATGTCCTCAGTCTTTTGCCATCTCTTGTATCATGTCCTCAGTCCCTTGCCATCTCTTGTATCATGTCCTCAGTCTCTAGCCATCTCTTGTATCATGTCCTCAGCCTCTAGCCATCTCTTGTATCATGTCCTCAGCCTCTTGCCATCTCTTGTATCATGTCCTCAGTCTCTAGCCATCTCCTGTAGCATGCCCTCAGTCTCTAGCCATCTCTTGTATCATGCCCTCAGTCTCTAGCCATCTCTTGTATCATGTCCTCAGTCTCTAACCATCTCTTGTATCATGTCCTCAGTCTCTAGCCATCTCTTGTATCATGTCCTCAGCCTCTTGCCATCTCTTGTATCATGTCCTCAGTCTTTTGCCATCTCTTTTATCATGTCCTCAGTCCCTTGCCATCTCTTGTATCATAGTGACATAGTGACATAGTGACATAGTAGGTGAGGTTGAAAAAAGACACAAGTCCATCAAGTCCAACCTATGTGTGTGATAATGTGTCAGTATTACATTACATATCCCTGTATATTGCGGTCATTCAGGTGATTATCTAATAGTTTCTTGAAGCTATCAATGCTCCCCGCTGAGACCACCGCCTGTGGAAGGGAATTCCACATCCTTACCGTTCTTACAGTAAAGAACCCTCTACGTAGTTTAAGGTTAAACCTCTTTTCTTCTAATTGTAATGAGTGGCCACGAGTCTTATTAAACTCTCTTCTGCAAAAAAGTTTTATCCCTATTGTGGGGTCACCAGTACAGTATTTGTAAATTGAAATCATATCCCCTCTCAAGCGTCTCTTCTCCAGAGAGAATAAGTTCAGTGCTTGCAACCTTTCCTCATAACTAAGATCCTCCAGACCCTTTATTAGCTTTGTTGCCCTTCTTTGTACTCGCTCCATTTCCAGTACGTCCCTCCTGAGGACTGGTGCCCAGAACTGGACAGCATACTCCAGGTGCGGCCGGACCAGAGTCTTGTAGAGCGGGAGAATTATCGTTTTATCTCTGCAGTTGATCCCCCTTTTAATGCATGCCAATATTCTGTTTGCTTTATTAGCAGCAGCTTGGCATTGCATGCCATTGCTGAGCCTATCATCCACTAGGACCCCCAGGTCCTTTTCCATCCTAGATTCCCCCAGAGGTTCTCCCCCCAGTGTATAGATTGCATTCATATTTTTGCCACCCAAATGCATTATTTTACATTTTTCTACATTGAACCTCATTTGCCATGTAGTCGCCCACCCCATTAATTTGTTCAGGTCTTTTTGCAAGATTTCCACATCCTGCGGAGAAGTTATTGCCCTGCTTAGCTTAGTATCGTCTACAAATACAGAGATTGAACTCTTTATCCCATCCTCCAGGTCGTTTATGAACAAATTAAATAGGATTGGTCCCAGCACAAAACCCTGGGGAACCCCACTACCCACCCCTGACCATTCTGAGTACTCCCCATTTATCACCACCCTCTGAACACGCCCTTGTAGCCAGTTTTCAATCCAGGTACTCACCCTATGGTCCATGCCAACGCACCTTATTTTGTACAGTAAACGTTTATGGGGAACTGTGTCAAATGCTTTTGCAAAATCCAGATACACCACGTCTACGGGCCTTCCTTTATCTAGATGGCAACTCACCTCCTCATAGAAGGTTAATAGATTGGTTTGGCAAGAACGATTCTTCATGAATCCATGCTGATTACTGCTAATGAAATCATTCTTATTACTAAAATCTTGTATATAGTCCCTTTTCATCCCCTCCTTATCATGTCATCAGTCTCTAGCCATCTCTTGTATCATGTCCTCAGCCTCTAGCCATCTCTTGTATCATGTCCTCAGTCTCTAGCCATTTCTTGTATCATGCCCTCAGTCTCTAGCCATCTCTTGTATCATGCCCTCAGTCTCTAGCCATCTCTTGTATCATGTCCTCAGTCTCTAACCATCTCTTGTATGATGTCCTCAATTTCTAGCCATCTCTTGTACCATGTCCTCAGCCTCTTGCCATCTCTTGTATCATGTCCTCAGTCCCTTGCCATCTCTTGTATCATATCCTCAGTCTCTAGCTATCTCTTGTATCATGTCCTCAATCTCTAGCCATCTCTTGTACCATGTCCTCAGCCTCTTGCCATCTCTTGTATCATGTCCTCAGTCTCTAGCCATCTCTTGTATCATGTCCTCAGCCTCTTGCCATCTCTTGTATCATGTCCTCAGCCTCTTACCATCTCTTGTATCATGTCCTCAGTCTTTTGCCGTCTCTTGTATCATGTCCTCAGTCCCTTGCCATCTCTTGTATCTTGTCCTCAGTCCCTTGCCATCTCTTGTATCATGTCCTCAGCCTCTTGCCATCTCTTGTATCATGTCATCAGTCTCTAGCCATCTCTTGTATCATGCCCCCAGTGTCTAGCTATCTCTTGTATCATGCCCTCAGTCTCTAGCCATCTCTTGTATCATGTCCTCAGCCTCTAGCCATCTCTTGTATCATGTCCTCAGCCTCTAGCCATCTCTTGTATCATGTCCTCAGCCTCTTGCCATCTCTTGTATCATGTCCTCAGTCTCTAGCCATTTCTTGTATCATGCCCTCAGTCTCTAGCCATCTCTTGTATCATGTCCTCAGTCTCTAACCATCTCTTGTATGATGTCCTCAATTTCTAGCCATCTCTTGTACCATGTCCTCAGCCTCTTGCCATCTCTTGTATCATGTCCTCAGTCCCTTGCCATCTCTTGTATCATATCCTCAGTCTCTAGCTATCTCTTGTATCATGTCCTCAATCTCTAGCCATCTCTTGTACCATGTCCTCAGCCTCTTGCCATCTCTTGTATCATGTCCTCAGTCTCTAGCCATCTCTTGTATCATGTCCTCAGCCTCTTGCCATCTCTTGTATCATGTCCTCAGCCTCTTACCATCTCTTGTATCATGTCCTCAGTCTTTTGCCGTCTCTTGTATCATGTCCTCAGTCCCTTGCCATCTCTTGTATCTTGTCCTCAGTCCCTTGCCATCTCTTGTATCATGTCCTCAGCCTCTTGCCATCTCTTGTATCATGTCATCAGTCTCTAGCCATCTCTTGTATCATGCCCCCAGTGTCTAGCTATCTCTTGTATCATGCCCTCAGTCTCTAGCCATCTCTTGTATCATGTCCTCAGTCTCTAACCATCTCTTGTATCATGTCCTCAGTCTCTAGCCATCTCTTGTACCATGTCCTCAGCCTCTTGCCATCTCTTGTATCATCTCCTCAGCCTCTTGCCATCTCTTGTATCATGTCCTCAGTCTCTTGCCATCTCTTGTATCATGTCCTCAGTCTCTAGCCATCTCTTGTATCATGTCCTCAGTCTCTTGCCATCTCTTGTATCATGTCCTCAGCCTCTAGCCATCTCTTGTATCATGCCCTCAGTCTCTAGCCATCTCTTGTATCATGTCCTCAGTCTCTAGCCATCTCTTGTATCATGTCCTCAGTCTCTAGCCATCTCTTGTATCATGTCCTCAGCCTCTTGCCATCTCTTGTATCATGTCCTCAGTCTCTAGCCATTTCTTGTATCATGCCCTCAGTCTCTAGCCATCTCTTGTATCATGTCCTCAGTCTCTTGCCATCTCTTGTATCATGTCCTCAGCCTCTTGCCATCTCTTGTATCATGTCATCAGTCTCTAGCCATCTCTTGTATCATGCCCCCAGTGTCTAGCTATCTCTTGTATCATGCCCTCAGTCTCTAGCCATCTCTTGTATCATGTCCTCAGCCTCTAGCCATCTCTTGTATCATGTCCTCAGCCTCTAGCCATCTCTTGTATCATGTCCTCAGCCTCTTGCCATCTCTTGTATCATGTCCTCAGTCTCTAGCCATTTCTTGTATCATGCCCTCAGTCTCTAGCCATCTCTTGTATCATGTCCTCAGTCTCTAACCATCTCTTGTATGATGTCCTCAATTTCTAGCCATCTCTTGTACCATGTCCTCAGCCTCTTGCCATCTCTTGTATCATGTCCTCAGTCCCTTGCCATCTCTTGTATCATATCCTCAGTCTCTAGCTATCTCTTGTATCATGTCCTCAATCTCTAGCCATCTCTTGTACCATGTCCTCAGCCTCTTGCCATCTCTTGTATCATGTCCTCAGTCTCTAGCCATCTCTTGTATCATGTCCTCAGCCTCTTGCCATCTCTTGTATCATGTCCTCAGCCTCTTACCATCTCTTGTATCATGTCCTCAGTCTTTTGCCGTCTCTTGTATCATGTCCTCAGTCCCTTGCCATCTCTTGTATCTTGTCCTCAGTCCCTTGTCATCTCTTGTATCATGTCCTCAGCCTCTTGCCATCTCTTGTATCATGTCATCAGTCTCTAGCCATCTCTTGTATCATGCCCCCAGTGTCTAGCTATCTCTTGTATCATGCCCTCAGTCTCTAGCCATCTCTTGTATCATGTCCTCAGTCTCTAACCATCTCTTGTATCATGTCCTCAGTCTCTAGCCATCTCTTGTACCATGTCCTCAGCCTCTTGCCATCTCTTGTATCATCTCCTCAGCCTCTTGCCATCTCTTGTATCATGTCCTCAGTCTCTTGCCATCTCTTGTATCATGTCCTCAGTCTCTAGCCATCTCTTGTATCATGTCCTCAGTCTCTTGCCATCTCTTGTATCATGTCCTCAGCCTCTAGCCATCTCTTGTATCATGCCCTCAGTCTCTAGCCATCTCTTGTATCATGTCCTCAGTCTCTAGCCATCTCTTGTATCATGTCCTCAGTCTCTAGCCATCTCTTGTATCATGTCCTCAGCCTCTTGCCATCTCTTGTATCATGTCCTCAGTCTCTAGCCATTTCTTGTATCATGCCCTCAGTCTCTAGCCATCTCTTGTATCATGTCCTCAGTCTCTAACCATCTCTTGTATGATGTCCTCAATTTCTAGCCATCTCTTGTACCATGTCCTCAGCCTCTTGCCATCTCTTGTATCATGTCCTCAGTCCCTTGCCATCTCTTGTATCATATCCTCAGTCTCTAGCTATCTCTTGTATCATGTCCTCAATCTCTAGCCATCTCTTGTACCATGTCCTCAGCCTCTTGCCATCTCTTGTATCATGTCCTCAGTCTCTAGCCATCTCTTGTATCATGTCCTCAGCCTCTTGCCATCTCTTGTATCATGTCCTCAGCCTCTTACCATCTCTTGTATCATGTCCTCAGTCTTTTGCCGTCTCTTGTATCATGTCCTCAGTCCCTTGCCATCTCTTGTATCTTGTCCTCAGTCCCTTGCCATCTCTTGTATCATGTCCTCAGCCTCTTGCCATCTCTTGTATCATGTCATCAGTCTCTAGCCATCTCTTGTATCATGCCCCCAGTGTCTAGCTATCTCTTGTATCATGCCCTCAGTCTCTAGCCATCTCTTGTATCATGTCCTCAGTCTCTAACCATCTCTTGTATCATGTCCTCAGTCTCTAGCCATCTCTTGTACCATGTCCTCAGCCTCTTGCCATCTCTTGTATCATCTCCTCAGCCTCTTGCCATCTCTTGTATCATGTCCTCAGTCTCTTGCCATCTCTTGTATCATGTCCTCAGTCTCTTGCCATCTCTTGTATCATGTCCTCAGCCTCTAGCCATCTCTTGTATCATGTCCTCAGTCTCTAGCCATTTCTTGTATCATGCCCTCAGTCTCTAGCCATCTCTTGTATCATGCCCTCAGTCTCTAGCCATCTCTTGTATCATGTCCTCAGTCTCTAACCATCTCTTGTATGATGTCCTCAATTTCTAGCCATCTCTTGTACCATGTCCTCAGCCTCTTGCCATCTCTTGTATCATGTCCTCAGTCCCTTGCCATCTCTTGTATCATATCCTCAGTCTCTAGCTATCTCTTGTATCATGTCCTCAATCTCTAGCCATCTCTTGTACCATGTCCTCAGCCTCTTGCCATCTCTTGTATCATGTCCTCAGTCTCTAGCCATCTCTTGTATCATGTCCTCAGCCTCTTGCCATCTCTTGTATCATGTCCTCAGCCTCTTACCATCTCTTGTATCATGTCCTCAGTCTTTTGCCGTCTCTTGTATCATGTCCTCAGTCCCTTGCCATCTCTTGTATCTTGTCCTCAGTCCCTTGCCATCTCTTGTATCATGTACTCAGCCTCTTGCCATCTCTTGTATCATGTCATCAGTCTCTAGCCATCTCTTGTATCATGCCCCCAGTGTCTAGCTATCTCTTGTATCATGCCCTCAGTCTCTAGCCATCTCTTGTATCATGTCCTCAGCCTCTAGCCATCTCTTGTATCATGTCCTCAGCCTCTAGCCATCTCTTGTATCATGTCCTCAGCCTCTTGCCATCTCTTGTATCATGTCCTCAGTCTCTAGCCATTTCTTGTATCATGCCCTCAGTCTCTAGCCATCTCTTGTATCATGTCCTCAGTCTCTAACCATCTCTTGTATGATGTCCTCAATTTCTAGCCATCTCTTGTACCATGTCCTCAGCCTCTTGCCATCTCTTGTATCATGTCCTCAGTCCCTTGCCATCTCTTGTATCATATCCTCAGTCTCTAGCTATCTCTTGTATCATGTCCTCAATCTCTAGCCATCTCTTGTACCATGTCCTCAGCCTCTTGCCATCTCTTGTATCATGTCCTCAGTCTCTAGCCATCTCTTGTATCATGTCCTCAGCCTCTTGCCATCTCTTGTATCATGTCCTCAGCCTCTTACCATCTCTTGTATCATGTCCTCAGTCTTTTGCCGTCTCTTGTATCATGTCCTCAGTCCCTTGCCATCTCTTGTATCTTGTCCTCAGTCCCTTGCCATCTCTTGTATCATGTCCTCAGCCTCTTGCCTTCTCTTGTATCATGTCATCAGTCTCTAGCCATCTCTTGTATCATGCCCCCAGTGTCTAGCTATCTCTTGTATCATGCCCTCAGTCTCTAGCCATCTCTTGTATCATGTCCTCAGTCTCTAACCATCTCTTGTATCATGTCCTCAGTCTCTAGCCATCTCTTGTACCATGTCCTCAGCCTCTTGCCATCTCTTGTATCATCTCCTCAGCCTCTTGCCATCTCTTGTATCATGTCCTCAGTCTCTTGCCATCTCTTGTATCATGTCCTCAGTCTCTAGCCATCTCTTGTATCATGTCCTCAGTCTCTTGCCATCTCTTGTATCATGTCCTCAGCCTCTAGCCATCTCTTGTATCATGCCCTCAGTCTCTAGCCATCTCTTGTATCATGTCCTCAGTCTCTAGCCATCTCTTGTATCATGTCCTCAGTCTCTAGCCATCTCTTGTATCATGTCCTCAGCCTCTTGCCATCTCTTGTATCATGTCCTCAGTCTCTAGCCATTTCTTGTATCATGCCCTCAGTCTCTAGCCATCTCTTGTATCATGTCCTCAGTCTCTAACCATCTCTTGTATGATGTCCTCAATTTCTAGCCATCTCTTGTACCATGTCCTCAGCCTCTTGCCATCTCTTGTATCATGTCCTCAGTCCCTTGCCATCTCTTGTATCATATCCTCAGTCTCTAGCTATCTCTTGTATCATGTCCTCAATCTCTAGCCATCTCTTGTACCATGTCCTCAGCCTCTTGCCATCTCTTGTATCATGTCCTCAGTCTCTAGCCATCTCTTGTATCATGTCCTCAGCCTCTTGCCATCTCTTGTATCATGTCCTCAGCCTCTTACCATCTCTTGTATCATGTCCTCAGTCTTTTGCCGTCTCTTGTATCATGTCCTCAGTCCCTTGCCATCTCTTGTATCTTGTCCTCAGTCCCTTGCCATTTGCATTTGATGGGCACAGTAATGCCCCGTACACACGGTCGGACATTCCGACAACAAAATCCTAAGATTTTTCCGACGGATGTTGGCTCAAACTTGTCTTGCATACACACGGTCACACAAAGTTGTCGGAAAATCCGATCGTTCTGAACGTGGTGACGTAAAACACGTACGTCGGGACTATAAATGGGGCAGTGGCCAATAGCTTTCATCTCTTTATTTATTCTGAGTATGCGCGGCACTTTGTGCGTCGGATTTGTGTACACACGATCGGAATTTCCAACAACGGATTTTGTTGTCGGAAAATTTTATCTCCTGCTCTCCAACTTTGTGTGTCGGAAAATCCGATGGAAAATGTCTGATGGAGCCTACACACGGTCGGAATTTCCGACAACACGATCCGATCGGACATTTTCCATCGGAAAATCCAACCGTGTGTACGGGGCATAAGAAAGAAATCACACGACTGCTGGGCGCACCAAATTCCCTGCAGCACAGATAGGCCAAGCGATGTGGCGTTATCACCTGCAGCCAATGATGGACAAGCGGGGCGTGTCATCACGAATCGTATGAGTCGGGTGTGTGTCTTGGCCTCCGCCGAACCCGTGAGACTGACTCACCGAACCCCTGGTGTTCGATCGAACCCAGGTTAAGAACCACTGTTCTAGATGGAAAACTGATTGAATCAGTGTTCCGTATGAGCCGGTCCAGGGGGACGGGACCTTGTTACAGCGCCACCTTACACACATAGACCCAGCTCCGTGCCATACATTGGCCGCTGTGTGTGATCCAGGAAATGGTGAGGCTGCAATTGGTAGGCACAGAGGCAGCAATGGCTGGCACACAGACGCTGCAATGGCTGGCACACAGGGGCTGCAATGGCTGGCACACATACGCTGCAATGGCTGGCACACAGAGGCAGTAATGGCGGGCACACAGAGGCAGTAATGGCGGGCACACAGAGGCTGTAATGGCTGGCACACAGAGGCTGCAATGGTGGGCAGTGAGGCTGCATTGGTGGGCACAGTGAGGCTGCATTGATGGGCACCATAAAGCTGCATTTGATGGGCAACATAAAGCTGCATTTGATGGGCACAGTGAGGCTTAAATGATGGTCACAGTGAGGCTGCATTTGATGGGCACTGATGAGGCTGCATTGATCTCCTGTATTATGTCTGCAGTCTCTGATCATCTCCTGTACTATGTCTGCAGTCTCTGATCATCTCCTGTATTATGTCTGCAGTCTCTGATCATCTCCTGTACTATGTCTGCAGTCTCTGATCATCTCCTGTACTATGTCTGCAGTCTCTAACCATCTCCTGTACCATGACCGCAGCCTCTGACATCTCCTGTGTCATGCTTGCAGCCTCTGACCATCTCTTGTATCATGTCTTTAGTCTCTAGCCATCTCTTGTATAATGTCCTCAGTCTCTTGCCATCTCTTGTATCATGTCCTCAGTCTCTAACCATCTCTTGTATCATGTCCTCAGTCTCTAGTCATCTCTTGTATCATGCCCTCAGTCTCTAGCCATCTCTTGTATCATGTCCTCAGTCTCTAGCCATCTCTTGTATCATGTCCTCAGTATCTAGCCATCTCTTGTATCATGTCCTCAGTCTTTTGCCATCTCTTGTATCATGTCCTCAGCCTCTAGCTATCTCATGTATCATGTCCTCAGTCTTTTGCCATCTCTTGTATCATGTCCTCAGTCTCTAGCCATCTCTTGTATCATGTCCTCAGTCTTTTGCCATCTCTTGTATCATGTCCTCAGCCTCTTGCCATCTCTTGTATCATATCCTCAGTCTCTAGCTATCTCTTGTATCATGTCCTCAGTCTTTTGCCATCTCTTGTATCATGTCCTCAGTCCCTTGCCATCTCTTGTATCATGTCCTCAGTCTCTAGCCATCTCTTGTATCATGTCCTCAGCCTCTAGCCATCTCTTGTATCATGTCCTCAGCCTCTTGCCATCTCTTGTATCATGTCCTCAGTCTCTAGCCATCTCCTGTAGCATGCCCTCAGTCTCTAGCCATCTCTTGTATCATGCCCTCAGTCTCTAGCCATCTCTTGTATCATGTCCTCAGTCTCTAACCATCTCTTGTATCATGTCCTCAGTCTCTAGCCATCTCTTGTATCATGTCCTCAGCCTCTTGCCATCTCTTGTATCATGTCCTCAGTCTTTTGCCATCTCTTTTATCATGTCCCCAGTCCCTTGCCATCTCTTGTATCATAGTGACATAGTGACATAGTGACATAGTAGGTGAGGTTGAAAAAAGACACAAGTCCATCAAGTCCAACCTATGTGTGTGATAATGTGTCAGTATTACATTACATATCCCTGTATATTGCGGTCATTCAGGTGATTATCTAATAGTTTCTTGAAGCTATCAATGCTCCCCGCTGAGACCACCGCCTGTGGAAGGGAATTCCACATCCTTACCGTTCTTACAGTAAAGAACCCTCTACGTAGTTTAAGGTTAAACCTCTTTTCTTCTAATTGTAATGAGTGGCCACGAGTCTTATTAAACTCTCTTCTGCAAAAAAGTTTTATCCCTATTGTGGGGTCACCAGTACAGTATTTGTAAATTGAAATCATATCCCCTCTCAAGCGTCTCTTCTCCAGAGAGAATAAGTTCAGTGCTTGCAACCTTTCCTCATAACTAAGATCCTCCAGACCCTTTATTAGCTTTGTTGCCCTTCTTTGTACTCGCTCCATTTCCAGTACGTCCCTCCTGAGGACTGGTGCCCAGAACTGGACAGCATACTCCAGGTGCGGCCGGACCAGAGTCTTGTAGAGCGGGAGAATTATCGTTTTATCTCTGCAGTTGATCCCCCTTTTAATGCATGCCAATATTCTGTTTGCTTTATTAGCAGCAGCTTGGCATTGCATGCCATTGCTGAGCCTATCATCCACTAGGACCCCCAGGTCCTTTTCCATCCTAGATTCCCCCAGAGGTTCTCCCCCCAGTGTATAGATTGCATTCATATTTTTGCCACCCAAATGCATTATTTTACATTTTTCTACATTGAACCTCATTTGCCATGTAGTCGCCCACCCCATTAATTTGTTCAGGTCTTTTTGCAAGATTTCCACATCCTGCGGAGAAGTTATTGCCCTGCTTAGCTTAGTATCGTCTACAAATACAGAGATTGAACTCTTTATCCCATCCTCCAGGTCGTTTATGAACAAATTAAATAGGATTGGTCCCAGCACAAAACCCTGGGGAACCCCACTACCCACCCCTGACCATTCTGAGTACTCCCCATTTATCACCACCCTCTGAACACGCCCTTGTAGCCAGTTTTCAATCCAGGTACTCACCCTATGGTCCATGCCAACGCACCTTATTTTGTACAGTAAACGTTTATGGGGAACTGTGTCAAATGCTTTTGCAAAATCCAGATACACCACGTCTACGGGCCTTCCTTTATCTAGATGGCAACTCACCTCCTCATAGAAGGTTAATAGATTGGTTTGGCAAGAACGATTCTTCATGAATCCATGCTGATTACTGCTAATGAAATCATTCTTATTACTAAAATCTTGTATATAGTCCCTTATCATCCCCTCCTTATCATGTCATCAGTCTCTAGCCATCTCTTGTATCATGTCCTCAGCCTCTAGCCATCTCTTGTATCATGTCCTCAGTCTCTAGCCATTTCTTGTATCATGCCCTCAGTCTCTAGCCATCTCTTGTATCATGCCCTCAGTCTCTAGCCATCTCTTGTATCATGTCCTCAGTCTCTAACCATCTCTTGTATGATGTCCTCAATTTCTAGCCATCTCTTGTACCATGTCCTCAGCCTCTTGCCATCTCTTGTATCATGTCCTCAGTCCCTTGCCATCTCTTGTATCATATCCTCAGTCTCTAGCTATCTCTTGTATCATGTCCTCAATCTCTAGCCATCTCTTGTACCATGTCCTCAGCCTCTTGCCATCTCTTGTATCATGTCCTCAGTCTCTAGCCATCTCTTGTATCATGTCCTCAGCCTCTTGCCATCTCTTGTATCATGTCCTCAGCCTCTTACCATCTCTTGTATCATGTCCTCAGTCTTTTGCCGTCTCTTGTATCATGTCCTCAGTCCCTTGCCATCTCTTGTATCTTGTCCTCAGTCCCTTGCCATCTCTTGTATCATGTCCTCAGCCTCTTGCCATCTCTTGTATCATGTCATCAGTCTCTAGCCATCTCTTGTATCATGCCCCCAGTGTCTAGCTATCTCTTGTATCATGCCCTCAGTCTCTAGCCATCTCTTGTATCATGTCCTCAGCCTCTAGCCATCTCTTGTATCATGTCCTCAGCCTCTAGCCATCTCTTGTATCATGTCCTCAGCCTCTTGCCATCTCTTGTATCATGTCCTCAGTCTCTAGCCATTTCTTGTATCATGCCCTCAGTCTCTAGCCATCTCTTGTATCATGTCCTCAGTCTCTAACCATCTCTTGTATGATGTCCTCAATTTCTAGCCATCTCTTGTACCATGTCCTCAGCCTCTTGCCATCTCTTGTATCATGTCCTCAGTCCCTTGCCATCTCTTGTATCATATCCTCAGTCTCTAGCTATCTCTTGTATCATGTCCTCAATCTCTAGCCATCTCTTGTACCATGTCCTCAGCCTCTTGCCATCTCTTGTATCATGTCCTCAGTCTCTAGCCATCTCTTGTATCATGTCCTCAGCCTCTTGCCATCTCTTGTATCATGTCCTCAGCCTCTTACCATCTCTTGTATCATGTCCTCAGTCTTTTGCCGTCTCTTGTATCATGTCCTCAGTCCCTTGCCATCTCTTGTATCTTGTCCTCAGTCCCTTGCCATCTCTTGTATCATGTCCTCAGCCTCTTGCCATCTCTTGTATCATGTCATCAGTCTCTAGCCATCTCTTGTATCATGCCCCCAGTGTCTAGCTATCTCTTGTATCATGCCCTCAGTCTCTAGCCATCTCTTGTATCATGTCCTCAGTCTCTAACCATCTCTTGTATCATGTCCTCAGTCTCTAGCCATCTCTTGTACCATGTCCTCAGCCTCTTGCCATCTCTTGTATCATCTCCTCAGCCTCTTGCCATCTCTTGTATCATGTCCTCAGTCTCTTGCCATCTCTTGTATCATGTCCTCAGTCTCTAGCCATCTCTTGTATCATGTCCTCAGTCTCTTGCCATCTCTTGTATCATGTCCTCAGCCTCTAGCCATCTCTTGTATCATGCCCTCAGTCTCTAGCCATCTCTTGTATCATGTCCTCAGTCTCTAGCCATCTCTTGTATCATGTCCTCAGTCTCTAGCCATCTCTTGTATCATGTCCTCAGCCTCTTGCCATCTCTTGTATCATGTCCTCAGTCTCTAGCCATTTCTTGTATCATGCCCTCAGTCTCTAGCCATCTCTTGTATCATGTCCTCAGTCTCTTGCCATCTCTTGTATCATGTCCTCAGCCTCTTGCCATCTCTTGTATCATGTCATCAGTCTCTAGCCATCTCTTGTATCATGCCCCCAGTGTCTAGCTATCTCTTGTATCATGCCCTCAGTCTCTAGCCATCTCTTGTATCATGTCCTCAGCCTCTAGCCATCTCTTGTATCATGTCCTCAGCCTCTAGCCATCTCTTGTATCATGTCCTCAGCCTCTTGCCATCTCTTGTATCATGTCCTCAGTCTCTAGCCATTTCTTGTATCATGCCCTCAGTCTCTAGCCATCTCTTGTATCATGTCCTCAGTCTCTAACCATCTCTTGTATGATGTCCTCAATTTCTAGCCATCTCTTGTACCATGTCCTCAGCCTCTTGCCATCTCTTGTATCATGTCCTCAGTCCCTTGCCATCTCTTGTATCATATCCTCAGTCTCTAGCTATCTCTTGTATCATGTCCTCAATCTCTAGCCATCTCTTGTACCATGTCCTCAGCCTCTTGCCATCT
This sequence comes from Lithobates septentrionalis, assembly GCA_037952835.1. Classification (NCBI taxonomy): domain Eukaryota; kingdom Metazoa; phylum Chordata; class Amphibia; order Anura; family Ranidae; genus Lithobates; species Lithobates septentrionalis. The sequence continues at coordinate 203,679 of JBBDGP010003210.1, read as the reverse complement.
CTTGTATCATGTCCTCAGTCTCTAGCCATCTCTTGTATCATGTCCTCAGCCTCTTGCCATCTCTTGTATCATGTCCTCAGCCTCTTACCATCTCTTGTATCATGTCCTCAGTCTTTTGCCGTCTCTTGTATCATGTCCTCAGTCCCTTGCCATCTCTTGTATCTTGTCCTCAGTCCCTTGCCATCTCTTGTATCATGTCCTCAGCCTCTTGCCATCTCTTGTATCATGTCATCAGTCTCTAGCCATCTCTTGTATCATGCCCCCAGTGTCTAGCTATCTCTTGTATCATGCCCTCAGTCTCTAGCCATCTCTTGTATCATGTCCTCAGTCTCTAACCATCTCTTGTATCATGTCCTCAGTCTCTAGCCATCTCTTGTACCATGTCCTCAGCCTCTTGCCATCTCTTGTATCATCTCCTCAGCCTCTTGCCATCTCTTGTATCATGTCCTCAGTCTCTTGCCATCTCTTGTATCATGTCCTCAGTCTCTAGCCATCTCTTGTATCATGTCCTCAGTCTCTTGCCATCTCTTGTATCATGTCCTCAGCCTCTAGCCATCTCTTGTATCATGCCCTCAGTCTCTAGCCATCTCTTGTATCATGTCCTCAGTCTCTAGCCATCTCTTGTATCATGTCCTCAGTCTCTAGCCATCTCTTGTATCATGTCCTCAGCCTCTTGCCATCTCTTGTATCATGTCCTCAGTCTCTAGCCATTTCTTGTATCATGCCCTCAGTCTCTAGCCATCTCTTGTATCATGTCCTCAGTCTCTAACCATCTCTTGTATGATGTCCTCAATTTCTAGCCATCTCTTGTACCATGTCCTCAGCCTCTTGCCATCTCTTGTATCATGTCCTCAGTCCCTTGCCATCTCTTGTATCATATCCTCAGTCTCTAGCTATCTCTTGTATCATGTCCTCAATCTCTAGCCATCTCTTGTACCATGTCCTCAGCCTCTTGCCATCTCTTGTATCATGTCCTCAGTCTCTAGCCATCTCTTGTATCATGTCCTCAGCCTCTTGCCATCTCTTGTATCATGTCCTCAGCCTCTTACCATCTCTTGTATCATGTCCTCAGTCTTTTGCCGTCTCTTGTATCATGTCCTCAGTCCCTTGCCATCTCTTGTATCTTGTCCTCAGTCCCTTGCCATCTCTTGTATCATGTCCTCAGCCTCTTGCCATCTCTTGTATCATGTCATCAGTCTCTAGCCATCTCTTGTATCATGCCCCCAGTGTCTAGCTATCTCTTGTATCATGCCCTCAGTCTCTAGCCATCTCTTGTATCATGTCCTCAGTCTCTAACCATCTCTTGTATCATGTCCTCAGTCTCTAGCCATCTCTTGTACCATGTCCTCAGCCTCTTGCCATCTCTTGTATCATCTCCTCAGCCTCTTGCCATCTCTTGTATCATGTCCTCAGTCTCTTGCCATCTCTTGTATCATGTCCTCAGTCTCTTGCCATCTCTTGTATCATGTCCTCAGCCTCTAGCCATCTCTTGTATCATGTCCTCAGTCTCTAGCCATTTCTTGTATCATGCCCTCAGTCTCTAGCCATCTCTTGTATCATGCCCTCAGTCTCTAGCCATCTCTTGTATCATGTCCTCAGTCTCTAACCATCTCTTGTATGATGTCCTCAATTTCTAGCCATCTCTTGTACCATGTCCTCAGCCTCTTGCCATCTCTTGTATCATGTCCTCAGTCCCTTGCCATCTCTTGTATCATATCCTCAGTCTCTAGCTATCTCTTGTATCATGTCCTCAATCTCTAGCCATCTCTTGTACCATGTCCTCAGCCTCTTGCCATCTCTTGTATCATGTCCTCAGTCTCTAGCCATCTCTTGTATCATGTCCTCAGCCTCTTGCCATCTCTTGTATCATGTCCTCAGCCTCTTACCATCTCTTGTATCATGTCCTCAGTCTTTTGCCGTCTCTTGTATCATGTCCTCAGTCCCTTGCCATCTCTTGTATCTTGTCCTCAGTCCCTTGCCATCTCTTGTATCATGTCCTCAGCCTCTTGCCATCTCTTGTATCATGTCATCAGTCTCTAGCCATCTCTTGTATCATGCCCCCAGTGTCTAGCTATCTCTTGTATCATGCCCTCAGTCTCTAGCCATCTCTTGTATCATGTCCTCAGCCTCTAGCCATCTCTTGTATCATGTCCTCAGCCTCTAGCCATCTCTTGTATCATGTCCTCAGCCTCTTGCCATCTCTTGTATCATGTCCTCAGTCTCTAGCCATTTCTTGTATCATGCCCTCAGTCTCTAGCCATCTCTTGTATCATGTCCTCAGTCTCTAACCATCTCTTGTATGATGTCCTCAATTTCTAGCCATCTCTTGTACCATGTCCTCAGCCTCTTGCCATCTCTTGTATCATGTCCTCAGTCCCTTGCCATCTCTTGTATCATATCCTCAGTCTCTAGCTATCTCTTGTATCATGTCCTCAATCTCTAGCCATCTCTTGTACCATGTCCTCAGCCTCTTGCCATCTCTTGTATCATGTCCTCAGTCTCTAGCCATCTCTTGTATCATGTCCTCAGCCTCTTGCCATCTCTTGTATCATGTCCTCAGCCTCTTACCATCTCTTGTATCATGTCCTCAGTCTTTTGCCGTCTCTTGTATCATGTCCTCAGTCCCTTGCCATCTCTTGTATCTTGTCCTCAGTCCCTTGCCATCTCTTGTATCATGTCCTCAGCCTCTTGCCTTCTCTTGTATCATGTCATCAGTCTCTAGCCATCTCTTGTATCATGCCCCCAGTGTCTAGCTATCTCTTGTATCATGCCCTCAGTCTCTAGCCATCTCTTGTATCATGTCCTCAGTCTCTAACCATCTCTTGTATCATGTCCTCAGTCTCTAGCCATCTCTTGTACCATGTCCTCAGCCTCTTGCCATCTCTTGTATCATCTCCTCAGCCTCTTGCCATCTCTTGTATCATGTCCTCAGTCTCTTGCCATCTCTTGTATCATGTCCTCAGTCTCTAGCCATCTCTTGTATCATGTCCTCAGTCTCTTGCCATCTCTTGTATCATGTCCTCAGCCTCTAGCCATCTCTTGTATCATGCCCTCAGTCTCTAGCCATCTCTTGTATCATGTCCTCAGTCTCTAGCCATCTCTTGTATCATGTCCTCAGTCTCTAGCCATCTCTTGTATCATGTCCTCAGCCTCTTGCCATCTCTTGTATCATGTCCTCAGTCTCTAGCCATTTCTTGTATCATGCCCTCAGTCTCTAGCCATCTCTTGTATCATGTCCTCAGTCTCTAACCATCTCTTGTATGATGTCCTCAATTTCTAGCCATCTCTTGTACCATGTCCTCAGCCTCTTGCCATCTCTTGTATCATGTCCTCAGTCCCTTGCCATCTCTTGTATCATATCCTCAGTCTCTAGCTATCTCTTGTATCATGTCCTCAATCTCTAGCCATCTCTTGTACCATGTCCTCAGCCTCTTGCCATCTCTTGTATCATGTCCTCAGTCTCTAGCCATCTCTTGTATCATGTCCTCAGCCTCTTGCCATCTCTTGTATCATGTCCTCAGCCTCTTACCATCTCTTGTATCATGTCCTCAGTCTTTTGCCGTCTCTTGTATCATGTCCTCAGTCCCTTGCCATCTCTTGTATCTTGTCCTCAGTCCCTTGCCATCTCTTGTATCATGTCCTCAGCCTCTTGCCATCTCTTGTATCATGTCATCAGTCTCTAGCCATCTCTTGTATCATGCCCCCAGTGTCTAGCTATCTCTTGTATCATGCCCTCAGTCTCTAGCCATCTCTTGTATCATGTCCTCAGTCTCTAACCATCTCTTGTATCATGTCCTCAGTCTCTAGCCATCTCTTGTACCATGTCCTCAGCCTCTTGCCATCTCTTGTATCATCTCCTCAGCCTCTTGCCATCTCTTGTATCATGTCCTCAGTCTCTTGCCATCTCTTGTATCATGTCCTCAGTCTCTTGCCATCTCTTGTATCATGTCCTCAGCCTCTAGCCATCTCTTGTATCATGCCCTCAGTCTCTAGCCATCTCTTGTATCATGTCCTCAGTCTCTAGCCATCTCTTGTATCCTGTCCTAAGTCTCTAACCATCTCTTGTACCATGTTCGCAACCTCTGACCATCTCTTGTCTTATATCATGTCTGCAGTCTCTAAGGGGGAGTCTGGAGAGGAGTCAAGAGTGGGAGTGCCGCCAGGATGGGGGTCATGGGAGAAGTAAAACGTGTGTGGACTGTGGAGAGGAGACTATAGGATAAAACCAGAGTCACCAACCTGGAGCCGTCTAGCTGAGCCCTGCACAGTGCACCTGAGAGGAGGTCATTGACAGCGCCGCCAGGCAAGTCTGAGGGGGGAGTGAATACAATAATATAAGGGGGCACTGATAGAAAGGTTTCCCCCTTATATCAGTAGCCCCCCCATTCTTTCTGTGAAAGGTGGTCTCTGGAAACCAGAGCCCCCCCCCCCCACGTTCCTGGGGTGCCCCTTGATGATGGACCAATTTTACCACTCTTAACTGGAATTTGCTTTTATATATATATAAAGCCCTATGTGCTTTTATATCTGCCTTCTATATATATATATATAAAATACACCCTTCAATTGTGCTTTATAAAGCATGGTTTTTCCGGTCACAAACAAGGAAATAATGACGTTATGATGGTTATGATGTTGGGCTGGTATAATAATGCGATGGGGCTGGTATGACAATTTTTCCAGGGCTGTTTTTTATTCCCAGTCCGGCCCTGGCGGGGGCCAATGGTTTCTCCCCCCCGATAGGATAATCACTCTGCCGGCATTGTCCAGGAGCAAGGCCAGCAAAGTACCGATCACATGGTTGGGTGCTAATGTGTCTACCAAGCCCAACAGACAGACTTCTATAGATGGTGCAATGGCGATCGTAGTGATAGACCTAACACAATCCAGCACCCCCACCCAGAACTGTGGGATGTGCGGGCAGTAGGGTTTCCACCTGTTCGGGATTCACCCGGACAGTTCGGGTTTGGAATCATATGTCCGGGTTTCAAACTGCCTGAAACCCGGACACATTATTCAGGCCAGACTATGGACTCCCAGCAGGGTTGCTGGCTGCAGTTGTCTAAGCCTAGATTGTCTGTTACTCTGTCTTTCACACTGCCCAAAGCCAGCACTAATAATCCCCCCTCCCCCCACATACAGATGGGAGAGGAGAGAGGGCTTGATCTGCTCCTCTTCTTTCCGTTGATAGAAGGCACAGCACCGGGGATTGGAGTGTGGACAGAGACAGAGGGATGGGCTTCAGAAAAGGAACGTTGGGGCTGGAAATTTGAAGTCCAGCATCCTCAGATACATCTGGATGAGAGGTGCCAAGGGGTGAGTGAGCTCACCATCCATCCCTGTCTGTGACTGAAGTCTCCCCCCTTCTCTCTCCTGCCTCTGAGTGAGTACACTAAGGTAAACCAGGGTTCTCAGAGCACCCCTTACATCAGAGTTCCCCTTTACACCAGATGCCACAGTGTTCCCCCTTACATCAGAGTCCTCTCCATACATCAGAGTCCTCTCCATACATCAGAGTCCTCTCCATACATCAGAGTCCTCTCCCTACATCAGAGTCCTCTCCATACATCAGAGTCCTCTCCCTACATCAGAGTTCTCTCCATACATCAGAGTCCTCTCCGTACATCAGAGTCCTCTCCGTACATCAGAGTCCTCTCCGTACATCAGAGTCCTCTCCCTACATCAGAGTTCTCTCCCTACATCAGAGTCCTCTCCCTACATCAGAGTCCTCTCCGTACATCAGAGTCCTCTCCCTACATCAGAGTCCTCTCCGTACATCAGAGTCCTCTCTATAAATCAGAGTCCTCTCCGTACATCAGAGTTCTCTCCGTACATCAGAGTCCTCTCCGTACATCAGAGTCCTCTCCGTACATCAGAGTCCTCTCCGTACATCAGAGTCCTCTCCCTACATCAGAGTCCTCTCCGTACATCAGAGTCCTCTCTATAAATCAGAGTCCTCTCCGTACATCAGAGTCCTCTCCATACATCAGAGTCCTCTCCGTACATCAGAGTCCTCTCTATAAATCAGAGTCCTCTCCGTACATCAGAGTCCTCTCCGTACATCAGAGTCCTCTCCGTACATCAGAGTCCTCTCCCTACATCAGAGTTCTCAGTGTTCCCCCTTAGATCAGGGTTCCTAGAGCATCCCTTATATTAGAGTCTGCAGAGTCCCCCTTACAGTGTAAGGGAACTCTGCGAGTTCAGATGTAAAAAATTGCTGTGCGCCATTAAGGTGTTCGGGTGTGACTTGAAGAAAAGGCGGCAACCCCAGCGGGCAAAGCCTGAAGATGTGCAGAAAATCTGCCCCAGGTGCATCACACCTCCAACATTTCGATGGGTGTGCAGGGAAAAGCCTTGTTCGTTTAGCGGGGGGTGTACAGTATTAGCGGGGGGTGTACAGTATTAGCGGGGGGTGTATAGTATTAGCAGGGGTGTAAAGTATTAGAGGGGGTGTATAGTATTAGCGGGGGGTGTATAGTATTAGCGGGGGTGTATAGTATTAGCGGGGGGTTTATAGTATTAGCGGGGGGTGTATAGTATTAGCGGGGGGTGTATAGTATTAGCGGGGGGTTTATAGTATTAGTAGGGGTGTAAAGTATTAGAGGGGGTGTATAGTATTAGCGGGGGGTGTATAGTATTAGCGGGGGGTGTATAGTATTAGCGGGTGGTGTATAGTATTAGCGGGGGTGTATAGTACTAGTGGGGGGTGTATAGTATTAGCGGGGGGTTTATAGTATTAGTGGGGGGTGTATAGTATTAGCGAGGGGTGTATAGTATTAGCGGGGGGTGTATAGTATTAGCGAGGGGTGTATAGTATTAGCGGGGGGTGTATAGTGTTAGCGGGGGGTGTATAGTATTAGCGGGGGGTGTATAGTATTAGCGGGGGTGTATAGTATTAGCGGGGGGGTGTATAGTATTAGCGGGGGTGTATAGTATTAGGGGGGTGTATAGTGTTAGCGGGGGTGTATAGTATTAGGGGGGTGTATAGTATTAGCGGGGGTGTATAGTATATATATATTTATATAGTAGTATAAAAAATGGCATGGGGTCCCCCTCAAAATCTATATCAGACCCTTATCCGAGCACGCAACCTAGCAGGCCGCAGTAAATGAGGGGGGGGGACGAGAGAGCGCCACCTCCCTCCTGAACCGTAAACGGGTGACCCCGCCCCCCCTCTGACATCGTTATGTAACAGCTGTCACCTGGACAGAAGCGTCACACAGCGGGAGACTCCCATTGAGGCGGATCGTCTGGAGGACGAATCAGAGAAGATGAAGCCGGAGGAAGATGCCGGACGAGAAGACCGGAGAAAGAAGCGGAGGAAGGTAGAGGAAGAAGCGGGGAAAGAACAAGATGGAGGAAGAAGAAGAAAACCGAAGGAAGACCAGAAGAGGATGGAAGAAGAAGCGGGGAAAGAAGAAGACATTAATAAAGGAATTGTCAAAAACCGTCTCTTGTCTTTTTTAACATTTTTGACACTTTTTTTGTGAAATGGTAGGGTTACATTTGTACCCCATTACCAATTCACATAGGGGGGCGGGATCTGGGTGTCCCCTTGTTAAAGGGGGCTTCCAGATTCCGATAAGCCCCCCGCCCGCAGACCCCCACAACATCCTGGCAAGGGTTGTGGGGATGAGGCCCTTCTCCCCATCAACATGGGGGCAAGGTGCTACCCCAAAGCACCCTCCCCATGTTGAAGGTATGTGGCCTGGTATGGTTCAGGGGGGGGCGCTCTCTCATCCCCCCTCTTTTCCTGCGGCCTGCCAGGTTGCGTGCTCTGATAAGGGTCTGGTATGGATTTTTGGGGGGGACCCCACACCATTTTTTTTTTGATTTTGGCGTGGGGTTCCCCTTAATATCCATACCAGACCTGAAGGGCCTGGTATGGAATTTGGGGGGACCCCCACGCATTTTTTTTTTTAAATTTTGGTTCGGGGTTCCATGCATATTCCATGCCGTTTTTATCAATGAACTTTTATGTGTATTGCCGGACCGACAATTCATTACAGCCGCGAGTAGTTTTACATGACTTTTTTTCCTTTAGAAATGTCATTTTGCTCTCGAACTGTTCTAAACATGGGAGACATGCGCCCATTTACAGGCATACTATACTATATTACACTTTTATTGTTTCACCTTAAGCATTCTTAAAATCACTGCTCCCGAAAAAACGGCCGTTTTTGAAACTTCTTTTTGCATTGATCCATGTCCCCTGGGGCAGGACACGGATCCCCAAACACTTTTTATGACAATAACTTGCATATAAGCTTTTAAAATTAGCACTTTTGATTTTTCATGTTCGTGTCCCATAGACTTTAACGGTGTTCAAACAAATGTTTTGCCTGTTCGCTTGTTCTGGTGCGAACCGAACGAGAGGTTGTCTTTGGGAAATAGACGTATGAGTGCTGCCAGCATTGCTGCAGAGGTTGTAGGGGTGGGGGTCAGCCTGTCAGTGCTCAGACCATACGCCGCACACTGCATCAAATTGGTCTGCATGGCTGTCATCCCAGAAGAAAGCCTCTTCTAAAGATGATGCACAAGAAAGTCCACAAACAGTTTGCTGAAGACAAGCAGACTAAGGACATGGATTACTGGAACCATGTCCTGTGGTCTGATGAGACCAAGATAAACCTATTTGGTTCAGATGATGACAAGCGTGTGTGGGGGCAACCAGGTGAGGAGGACAAAGACAAGTGTGTCTTGTCTACAGTCAAGCATGGTGGTGGGAGTGTCATGGTCTGGGGCTGCATGAGTGCTGCCGGCACTGGGGGGCTACAGATCATTGAGGGAACCATGAATGCCAACATTTACTGTGACCTACTGAAGCAGAGCATGATCCCCTCCCTTCAGAGACTGGACTGCAGGGCAGTATTCCAACATGATAACCACCCCAAACACACCTCCAAGACCACCACTGCCTTGCTAAAGAAGCTGAGGATAAAGGTGATGGACTGGACAAGCATGTCTCCAGACCTAAACCCTATTGATCATCTGTGGGGCATCCTCAAACGGGAGGTGGAGGAGCGCAAGGTCTCTAAGATCCACCAGCTCTGTGATGTCGTCATGGAGGAGGGGAAGAGGACTCCAGTGACAACCTGTGAAGCTCTGGTGACCTCCATGCCCAAGAGGGTTAAGGCAGTGCTGGAAAATAATGGCGGCCACACAAAATATTGACACTTTGGACCCAATTTGGACATTTTCACTTAGGGGTGTACTGACTTTTGTTGCCAGCGGTTTAGACATTAATGGCTGTGTGTTGAGTTATTTTGAGGGGACAGCAAATTTACACTGTTATACAAGCTGTACACTCACTACTTTACATTGTAGACAAGTGTCATTTCTTCAGTGTTGTCACATGAAAAGATAGAAGAGAACATTTACACAAATGTGACTGAGGGGTGTACTTACTTTTGTGAGATACTGTAGCTGCAAAGGGCGGGATTATGTTTAAAAGGATAGTGGCGGACTTAGTAGCCAGGCGTCCTCCCGGCGGCATATATATTGGCGCTGCTGATCAACTGCTTTATACTGGAAGATACGGATAGTGAGCTGGTTGGAGGAGATGTAAATTTATGGTGACTTGTGGATTGAACATTGAGGTGATGTTGGTGGGCGCCATTTGTCTTTACAATGGCGTGAATGGCGGGCCCTGCTAATTTCCGGAAATGGGGGGTTAGTATAACCGTGGTGGATACCATGGAAGTTCTGGGTAATTATAACAGGATGGAAACCATCAGTGGCCAGCTTTGTGGATTATACTCGGGACGGTGACTGGAGATGATTTATTTGTTCTGTTTGGTTACCTTCTCAGCTGGTAATCTAATTAATGATTAACGATCGCCCCCCCCCCCCTCATTTTCTTGCCACATTTGGTATGAATGATGTTCTCCTTGTGTCCATTGATGTGACACTTAGTCCTCCTTTTTGCCCCCACACCATACTCTGAATAGGGGCAATAGGAGGTAAGTACTGTATGTGTCTGTCTGTGCTTATAGAATATACAGACTCCTCCTCCTTCACCGCACTTCATACTGGATATCCATTCCGCCATATTTATCACCACATGATCCAGGATTCGTCTGACCAGGTCCTGGTTTTATTATCCAGGACCAATGACTGGAGGTCGATCTTTCTTTCTGTATGTTGAACCAATGGGAGTGCGTGTTTCTGAATACCGATGTCATTGGTGAGCACCTTTGTAATATGAATTATACAATGTATTAATAAATGAATGTTTCTGTGGATTATTGGATTAGCAAAGAGTAACAATAAATGGATCTTCCTCAATTCAGTGACAAATGGACAGAATATGAAATCCCCTGAAGAAGCGAGGACATCACTTCACGAAACGCGTTGGCTGATTCTACTTGTATCAACCGCTTTCCAGCATGTGGACTACGTGTCACTATTTGTATACCACGCTATGCTATTGATCTTATTATGAGATGGGAGTATTTTTGTATGTGATTTTACAATTTCTAAAGAATAAATAATTTTTATTCAATATTGTGTGCTCACCTCAGTGTCAGCCCTACATCCTCAAAAGTCCTATTTTATGGGTTTTCCCAAAAAACACACACATTAGGATTATTATTATTTTTATCTTGAATCTATTCATTATGACTATCATCATCATATTATTATTATAATTTATTATTATATTACTATTATTACTGAATAAATTCATCATCATCATAGTAATACAGTAATAATAATATAATAATAATCATAGTAATATAATAATAATTATTATATAGTAAAACATTAGGATCATTATCTTTATCTTGAATGTATTCATTATAATGATCATCATCATCATCTTAATATTATTATTTGGAATTTAATCATTATCATATTATTATTATAATATTATTATTATTATTATTTAGAATTAATTAATCATCATCATCATCATAGTAATCTAATAGTTATTATATAGTAATAACATTAGGATTATTATTATTTTTATCTTGAATGCATTCATTTTGACTGTATCTACTTGTATCAACTGCTTTCAAACATGTGGACTATGTATCACTCTTTGTATATTTGTATATTTGTATAGCACGCTATGCTATTGATCTTATTATGAGATGGGAGTATTTTTTTAATGTGATTTTACAGAACCACCTCCAGAGATGTATCGGATCTGCTCAGTAGATTTCTATAAGAAAGGTCTGGATACTTTCCTAAATGTACAGAATATAACTGAGTACTGACATTTATAGGTAAAGTTGATCCCGGGAAAATCTGTAAATGACGATGATGATGATTATTATTGTTATTATAATTATTATTTTACTATGATTATTATTATTATTAATATATTACTATGATGATGATTAATTCATTCAAAAAATAATAATAATTATAACAATAATATGATGATGATTATTATTGTTATTATAAATTATTATTTTACTATGATTATTATATTACTATGATGATGATTAATTCATATAATAACAATAATAAAAATGATAATAATCATCATAATAGTAATATAATAATTACTATTATGTAGTAATAACATTAGGGTTATTATTGTTTTTATCTTGCATGTATTCATTATGACAATCACCCTCATCAGGATTTTATTACTATTATCTCCCTGCGATTATTGTTATTATTCGGATTGCATTCATTCATCATGATAATATCGGGTACATTGGCAGGTGTGTCTCCGGTGTTGGCACAGATCGGGTTCCTCCCCTGGCAGAGCTGAGCTGGTCCTGGATGGAGTCCAGTGAAGGTAATATTAGAACAATGCTCAGCACAGTCCTGCCATTGTGGTGGCCCCGGGGCCCCTGGCTTGTGTACAGGGGCCCCCTGGCTTGTGTACCGGGCCCCCCTGGCTTGTGTACAGGGCCCCCATGGCTTGTGTACAGGGGCCCGCTGGCTTTTGTACCGGGCCCCCCTGGCTTGTGTACCCGGGCCCCTGGCTTGTGTACTGGGCCCCCCTGGCTTGCGTACCGGGGCCCCCTGACTTGTGTACCGGGCCCCCCTGACTTGTGTACCGGGCCCCCCTGACTTGTGTACCGGGCCCCCCTGGCTTGTGTACCGGGCCCCCCTGGCTTGCGTACCGGGGCCCCCTGACTTGTGTACCGGGGCCCCCTGACTTGTGTACCGGGCCCCCCTGGCTTGTGTACCGGGCCCCCCTGGCTTGCGTACCGGGGCCCCCTGACTTGTGTGCTGAGCCCCCCTGGCTTGTGTACCGGGCCCCCCTGGCTTGCATACCGGGGCCCCCTGACTTGTGTACCGGGCCCCCCTGGCTTGTGTACCGGGGCCCCCTGGCTTGCGTACCGGGGCCCCCTGACTTGTGTACCGGGGCCCCCTGGCTTGTGTACCGGGGCCCCCTGGCTTGTGTACCGGGCCCCCCTGGCTTGCGTACCGGGGCCCCCTGACTTGTGTACCGGGGCCCCCTGGCTTGTGTACCGGGGCCCCCTGGCTTGTGTACCGGGGCCCCCTGGCTTGTGTACTGGGGCCCCTGGCTTGTGCAGGATGGAAGGGGGGGCTCCAGCACAATCTGATGGGTAGATCCGTGATCCTGCCAGTAAGTTGTTCCTTCAGGTAAGTACACTCTCCAGGGGTTGTAACACCTGGTGGGTGAAAACCTTTCCCAGCACTCGGCCCTGATAGGCAGCACAGAGGATCTGTTTCCAATATTTAACCCCCTCAGCTCCGGAAACCTCCCCCCCCCTTCATGCCCCGGACCTTGTTTGCTATTCAGCACTGCGTTACTTTAACTGGTGATTGTCATGATACATTGTATCCAAACCACATTCATATCATTTGTTTTACACACCAATAGAGGTTTCTTTTGGAGGATTTTATTTTTTATTATATAAACCAAAAAATAAAAAATAAAAAAACATTTTGAATAAAAAAAATATATATATATATTCTACTTTCTGTTATAAAACATTTCCAATAAAATCAAATTTTTTCATATATTTTGGCCAAAATGTATTTTGCTACATGTCTTTTCTGAAAAAAACCAAACAATAAAAAAAACAAAACAATAAGGCCCCTTTCACACTTGGGCGGTAGGGGGCGTCGGCGGTAAAACAGCGCTATTTTTAGCGCTGTTTTACCGTGATATTCGGCCGCTAGCGGTGCGGTTTTAACCCCCCCTGGCGGCCGAAAAAGGGTTAAAACCCCTCGTATAGCGCGGCTATAGCCAGGGTATTACCGCGGTATAGCCGCGCTGTCCCATTGATTTCAATGGGCAGGAGCGGTTTAGGAGCGGTGAATACACCGCTCCTTCACCGCTCCAAAGATGCGGCTTGCAGGAGATTTTTTCTTCTCCTGCCTGCGCACCGCTTCAGTGTGAAAGCCCTCGGACTTTCACACTGAACAAACAGCGGAGGCTGTTTAGGGGCGGTTTTCAGGCGGTATTTTTAGCGCAATACCGCCTGAAAACCGCTCCAGTGTGAAAGGGGTCTAAGTGTATATTCATTGGTTTGTGTGAAAAAGTTATATTGTCTACACAAACTATGGGATATACACACTATATTGTCAAAAGTATTGGGACGCCTGCCTTTACACACACATGAACTTTAATGGCATCCCAGTCTTAGTCCGGAGGGTTCAATATTGAGTTGGCTCCGCCCTTTGCAGCTATAACAGCTCCACCTCTTCTGGGAAGATCGTCCACAAGGTTTAGGAGGGTGTCTATGGGAAGGTTTGACCATTCTTCCAGAAGAACATTTGTGAGGTCAGGCACTGATGTTGGAGGAGAAGGCCTGGCTCTAATTCATCGCAAAGGGTTGTGGTCAGGACTCTGTGCAGGCCAGTCAAGTTCCTCCACCCCAAACTCGCTCATTCATGTTTTTTTGGACCTTGCTTTGTGCACTGGTGGGCAGTCATGTTGGGAACAGGAAGGAGCCGTCCCCAAACTGTTCCCACAAAGTTGGGAGCATGAAATTGTCCAGAATGTCTCGGTATGCTGACGCCTTAAGAGTTCCCTTCACTGGAACTAAGAGGCCAAACCCAACCCCTGAAAAACAACCCCCCACCATAATCCCCCCTCCCCCCCCACACCATAATCCCCCCCCCCACACCATAATCCCCCCTCCCCCCACACCATAATCCCCCTCCACCAAATGATTTGGACCAGTCCACAAAGCAAGGTCCATAAAGACATGGATGAACGAGTTTGGGGTGGAGGAACTTGACTGGCCTGCACAGAGTCCTGACCTCAACCCCATAGAACCCCCTTTGGGATGAATTAGAGCGGAGACTGCGAGCCAGGCCTTCTCGTCCAACATCAGTGCCTGACCTCAGAAATGCGCTTCTGGAAGAATGGTCAAACATTCCCATAGACACCCTCCTAAACCTTGTGGACGGCCTTCCCAGAAGAGTTGAAGCTGTTATAGCTGCAAAGGGCGGAGCCAACTCAATATTGAACCCTCCGGACTAAGACTGGGATGGCATTAAAGGTCGTGTGTGTGTAAAGGCAGGCGTCCCAATACTTTTGGTAATATAGTGTATACTGGAATTTACACAGCTATACACGCTATACTGGTAAACTTGTGCGGTGCCCAATCACAGCATGGGTTGGCACATGTGCACCCTAAACCCAAAAGAAGGCTGGTGACATACATGTACGGGGGGGGGGGGGGGGGATAACGATCGTCTCCCCTGCAGATTGTGTAGTTTTGCCCACTTACATAGAAATGAAGGGTCTATAATTGTTATCATAGGTGTATTTTATATGATAGAGACAGAATATCAACCAAAAATCCAGAAATAACACACAATACAAATGTTATAAATGGAGTAGAATAAGTATTTGACCCCCAACCAACAATAATGCCCCCCCCCCCCCCCCAGACTGGCTACAGAAGGTGCTCATGTGGTGTATATATGGAGTATATAGAGAGTGTATATAGTATATATGGAGTATATAGAGAGTGTATATAGTATATATATGGAGAATATAGAGAGTGTATATAGTATATATGGAGTATATAGAGAGTGTATATAGTATATATGGGGGGTATATATGGAGTATATAGAGAGTGTATATAGTATATATGGGGGGTATATATGGAGTATATAGTATATATGGGGGGTATATATGGAGTATATAGTATATATGGGGGGTATATATGGAGTATATAGAGGGTGTATATAGTATATATGGGGGGTATATATGGAGTATATAGTATATATGGGGGGTATATATGGAGTATATAGTATATATGGGGGTATATATGGAGTATATAGAGAGGGTATATAGTATATATGGGGGGTATATATGGAGTATATAGTATATATGGGGGGTATATATGGAGTATATAGTATATATGGGGGGTATATATGGAGTATATAGAGGGTGTATATAGTATATATGGAGTATATAGAGAGTGTATATAGTATATATGGGGGTATATATGGAGTATATAGAGAGTGTATATAGTATATATGGAGTATATAGAGGGTGTATATAGTATATATGGAGTATATAGAGAGTGTATATAGTATATATGGGGGGTATATATGGAGTATATAGAGAGTGTATATAGTATATATGGAGTATATAGAGGGTGTATATAGTATATATGGAGTATATAGAGAGGGTATATAGTATATATGGGGGGTATATATGGAGTATATAGAGGGTGTATATAGTATATATGGGGGGTATATATGGAGTATATAGAGAGTGTATATAGTATATATGGGGGGTATATATGGAGTATATAGAGAGTGTATATAGTATATATGGGGGGTATATATGGAGTATATAGAGTGTATATAGTATATATGGGGGGTATATATGGAGTATATAGAGGGTGTATATAGTATATATGGGGGGTATATATGGAGTATATAGAGAGTGTATATAGTATATATGGGGGGTATATATGGAGTATATAGAGTGTATATAGTATATATGGGGGGTATATATGGAGTATATAGAGTGTATATAGTATATATGGGGGGTATATATGGAGTATACACAGACACTACAATAGGTGCTCATGTGGTACACAGATTAGTCCTGTCAATGGAAGAAGGTTCTCCTAACGACAACTCGTTATGTGTATAGAAGACACCTGTCCACAGAATCTCTTCCATCCAATCCTCACCATCATTTTTTCTTTTTTTGCCAGTGGCGTGAAACACACCTCAAAAACTTCCACCCGGTGCCAAAAAAAGTGCCCACACATAAAGAGTGAAACACAAAAACGTGCAACGGGTGTTCAGAGTCCTCCGCTAGGGAAAGACCTTACCCTGATCCCCCGGGGCGTTAGGCTCCAGACAGGGACTGAGGTACTTATACAATGGGTCCATCTGGCCCGAAACCAGGCGGACCCCCGTTTACTGGAAGATCTGCCGAAACAGACCATCCCAAGTACAGGTGGGGCTCCCCCCAAAGGAGAAGGCGAACCAAGCCAAAAGGCCTATGTCCACCCCTTCCCAAGACTTTCAGGGTAGGCCCGAGGACCCACACCCTACTCGCCAAAGTGACAAAACGCGTACACATGTCAAACAAAAAAAAAATACAAAAAAGTGAGGGGATTCATTAAAAAGAGTGGGGGGATAGGAAGGTGGGAGAGTGAAAAGTGACCATTGTGTAATACAATGGACGGCCCTCCGGCCAGGATATAAAATTTCCCCTGGTCCCAGCCAAAAGGGCTCGGCCCAAGAGGCAGGTGTGAAAAACGTGTGTAGTGGTGAAGTGACCATAGTGCCATAAAATCAAGTGCCTAAACACAGTGACTGTACGGCACCCCCTGAACTGCCACTTCAGGGGCACATTCACCACGGGCTTTTCAAAGACCCACAACCCAGACCACAGCAGCCCCCACCCCAGGCAGGAAGGTATGGAGTTCTGGAAGCTTGGTGAGAGCCCTTGCCATCAGGCTTCACCGTCGTTCCGTCCCTCCTACCTAATTACAATCGGGAAATACTGGCCACTCCCCTGGTGGGAGAAAGGGGAGCCAGCGTTCTCTCCGAAATAACTGTCCAGAGCTAGAGCCGCCCCAATCCAGGCCAGAAGGCCAGGGTCCCGACCCTCCGCCAAGACCGAATGGTTTTCCGTCCCCATCAGAGGGCTTCCCTTTCGGCTACAAACCGCTCCGGGTTACCTTCACTCCAGCAGGTTTTGCATAGACAACCGCAATCCCATCTCTATCTGGCCATAGATCAGGGATGGAAGCAAGCGCCACCTCCTGGAAACTGATAAGAACAGATACTACACTCGATCTTAGCCAAAAGGCCGAGAAGCAATTAACAATAATCACGCCTCAGGTGAACCTCATTGGCTATGATACTGCCACTGCCATCATGGGGAAGAGCAAAGATCTGTCAGAGGACGTCGGGGAGAAGATTGGAGACCTGCACAAGGCTGGAATGGGCTACAAGACCATCAGAAAGAAGCTTGGTGAGAAGGAGACAAGTTGGAAGAAATACAAAATAACCATCAATCGTCCTCAGTCTGGAGCTCCATGGAAGATTTCTCCTCATGGGGTGAGGATGGTCATGAGAAAAGTGAGGGATCCGCCCAGAACTACATGGGAGGAGCTTGTGAAGGATCTCAAGGCAGTTGGGACCTCAGTCACCAAACAAACCATTGGTACCACAATACACCACCATGGATTGAAATCCTGCAGAACCCGCAAGACCCTCCTCAGGAAGACACATGGAGAGGAACGTCTGAAGATTGTCACTGAACATCTAAATGATTCAGAGAAGGAGAAAGTTCTGTGGTCAGATGGGACCAAAATTCAGCTCTTTGGCATCAACTCAATGCTGACTGTGACCCTAAGAACACCATCCCTACAGCCACCCACCATCCCTACAGCCACCCACCATCCCTACAGCCACCCACCATCCCTACAGCCACCCACCATCCCTACAGCCACCCACCATCCCTACAGCCACCCACCATCCCTACAGCCACCCACCATCCCTACAGCCACCCACCATCCCTACAGTCACACACCATCCCTACAGCCACCCACCATCCCTACAGCCACCCACCATCCCTACAGCCACCCACCATCCCTACAGCCACCCACCATCCCTACAGCCACCCACCATCCCTACAGTCACCCACCATCCCTACAGCCACCCACCATCCCTACAGCCACCCACCATCCCTACAGTCACACACCATCCCTACAGTCACCCACCATCCCTACAGCCACCCACCATCCCTACAGCCACCCACCATCCCTACAGCCACCCACCATCCCTACAGTCACACACCATCCCTACAGTCACCCACCATCCCTACAGCCACCCACCATCCCTACAGCCACCCACCATCCCTACAGCCACCCACCATCCCTACAGTCACCCACCATCCCTACAGCCACCCACCATCCCTACAGTCACCCACCATCCCTACAGTCACCCACCATCCCTACAGTCACCCACCATCCCTACAGTCACACACCATCCCTACAGCCACCCACCATCCGTACAGCCACCCACCATCCCTACAGCCACCCACCATCCCTACAGCCACCCACCATCCGTACAGCCACCCACCATCCCTACAGCCACCCACCATCCCTACAGCCACGCACCATCCCTACAGCCACCCACCATCCCTACAGCCACCCACCATCCCTACAGCCACCCACCATCCCTACAGCCACCCACCATCCCTACAGTCACACACCATCCCTACAGCCACCCACCATCCCTACAGCCACCCACCATCCCTACAGCCACCCACCATCCCTACAGCCACCCACCATCCCTACAGCCACCCACCATCCCTACAGTCACACACCATCCCTACAGCCACCCACCATCCCTACAGCCACCCACCATCCCTACAGCCACCCACCATCCCTACAGTCACCCACCATCCCTACAGCCACCCACCATCCCTACAGCCACCCACCATCCCTACAGTCACCCACCATCCCTACAGCCACCCACCATCCCTACAGCCACCCACCATCCCTACAGCCACCCACCATCCCTACAGTCACCCACCATCCCTACAGTCACACATCATCCCTACAGCCACCCACCATCCCTACAGCCACCCACCATCCCTACAGCCACCCACCATCCGTACAGCCACCCACCATCCCTACAGCCACCCACCATCCCTACAGCCACCCACCATCCCTACAGTCACACATCATCCCTACAGCCACCCACCATCCGTACAGCCACCCACCATCCGTACAGCCACCCACCATCCCTACAGCCACCCACCATCCCTACAGCCACCCACCATCCGTACAGCCACCCACCATCCGTACAGCCACCCACCATCCCTACAGCCACCCACCATCCCTACAGCCACCCACCATCCCTACAGCCACCCACCATCCCTACAGTCACACATCATCCCTACAGCCACCCACCATCCCTACAGCCACCCACCATCCCTACAGTCACCCACCATCCCTACAGCCACCCACCATCCCTACAGTCACCCACCATCCCTACAGTCACACATCATCCCTACAGCCACCCACCATCCCTACAGCCACCCACCATCCCTACAGCCACCCACCATCCCTACAGCCACCCACCATCCCTACAGCCACCCACCATCCCTACAGTCACCCACCATCCCTACAGTCACACATCATCCCTACAGCCACCCACCATCCCTACAGCCACCCACCATCCCTACAGCCACCCACCATCCCTACAGTCACCCACCATCCCTACAGCCACCCACCATCCCTACAGTCACCCACCATCCCTACAGTCACACACCATCCCTACAGCCACCCACCATCCCTACAGCCACCCACCATCCCTACAGCCACCCACCATCCCTACAGTCACCCACCATCCCTACAGTCACACATCATCCCTACAGCCACCCACCATCCCTACAGTCACACCCCATCCCTACAGTCACCCACCATCCCTACAGTCACACACCATCCCTACAGCCACCCACCATCCCTACAGCCACCCACCATCCCTACAGCCACCCACCATCCCTACAGTCACCCACCATCCCTACAGCCACCCACCATCCCTACAGCCACCCACCATCCCTACAGTCACACACCATCCCTACAGTCACCCACCATCCCTACAGCCACCCACCATCCCTACAGCCACCCACCATCCCTACAGCCACCCACCATCCCTACAGCCACCCACCATCCCTACAGCCACCCACCATCCCTACAGCCACCCACCATCCGTACAGCCACCCACCATCCCTACAGCCACCCACCATCCCTACAGTCACACACCATCCCTACAGTCACCCACCATCCGTACAGCCACCCACCATCCCTACAGCCACCCACCATCCCTACAGTCACACACCATCCCTACAGCCACCCACCATCCCTACAGCCACCCACCATCCGTACAGCCACCCACCATCCCTACAGCCACCCACCATCCCTACAGCCACCCACCATCCCTACAGCCACCCACCATCCCTACAGTCACCCACCATCCCTACAGCCACCCACCATCCCTACAGCCACCCACCATCCCTACAGTCACCCACCATCCGTACAGCCACCCACCATCCCTACAGCCACCCACCATCCCTACAGCCACCCACCATCCCTACAGTCACACACCATCCCTACAGCCACCCACCATCCGTACAGCCACCCACCATCCCTACAGCCACCCACCATCCCTACAGCCACCCACCATCCCTACAGCCACCCACCATCCCTACAGTCACACATCATCCCTACAGCCACCCACCATCCCTACAGCCACCCACCATCCCTACAGCCACCCACCATCCCTACAGCCACCCACCATCCCTACAGCCACCCACCATCCCTACAGCCACCCACCATCCCTACAGCCACCCACCATCCCTACAGTCACCCACCTTCCCTACAGTCACCCACCATCCGTACAGCCACCCACCATCCCTACAGCCACCCACCATCCCTACAGCCACACACCATCCCTACAGCCACCCACCATCCCTACAGTCACACACCATCCCTACAGCCACCCACCATCCCTACAGCCACCCACCATCCCTACAGCCACCCACCATCCCTACAGCCACCCACCATCCCTACAGCCACCCACCATCCCTACAGTCACACACCATCCCTACAGCCACCCACCATCCCTACAGCCACCCACCATCCCTACAGCCACCCACCATCCGTACAGCCACCCACCATCCGTACAGCCACCCACCATCCCTACAGCCACCCACCATCCCTACAGTCACCCACCATCCCTACAGCCACCCACCATCCCTACAGCCACCCACCATCCCTACAGTCACCCACCATCCCTACAGCCACCCACCATCCCTACAGCCACCCACCATCCCTACAGCCACCCACCATCCCTACAGTCACCCACCATCCCTACAGCCACCCACCATCCGTACAGCCACCCACCATCCCTACAGCCACCCACCATCCCTACAGCCACCCACCATCCCTACAGCCACCCACCATCCGTACAGCCACCCACCATCCGTACAGCCACCCACCATCCCTACAGCCACCCACCATCCCTACAGCCACCCACCATCCCTACAGCCACCCACCATCCCTACAGTCACACACCATCCCTACAGTCACCCACCATCCCTACAGCCACCCACCATCCCTACAGCCACCCACCATCCCTACAGCCACCCACCATCCGTACAGCCACCCACCATCCGTACAGCCACCCACCATCCCTACAGCCACCCACCATCCCTACAGCCACCCACCATCCCTACAGCCACCCACCATCCCTACAGTCACACACCATCCCTACAGTCACCCACCATCCCTACAGCCACCCACCATCCCTACAGCCACCCACCATCCCTACAGCCACCCACCATCCCTACAGCCACCCACCATCCGTACAGCCACCCACCATCCGTACAGCCACCCACCATCCCTACAGCCACCCACCATCCCTACAGCCACCCACCATCCCTACAGCCACCCACCATCCGTACAGCCACCCACCATCCCTACAGCCACCCACCATCCCTACAGTCACACATCATCCCTACAGCCACCCACCATCCCTACAGCCACCCACCATCCCTACAGCCACCCACCATCCCTACAGCCACCCACCATCCCTACAGCCACCCAACATCCCTACAGCCACCCACCATCCCTACAGCCACCCACCATCCGTACAGCCACCCACCATCCCTACAGCCACCCACCATCCCTACAGCCACCCACCATCCCTACAGTCACCCACCATCCCTACAGCCACCCACCATCCCTACAGCCACCCACCATCCCTACAGCCACCCACCATCCCTACAGTCACCCACCATCCCTACAGCCACCCACCATCCCTACAGCCACCCACCATCCCTACAGCCACCCACCATCCCTACAGCCACCCACCTTCCCTACAGTCACCCACCATCCGTACAGCCACCCACCATCCCTACAGCCACCCACCATCCCTACAGCCACACACCATCCCTACAGCCACCCACCATCCCTACAGCCACCCACCATCCCTACAGTCACACACCATCCCTACAGCCACCCACCATCCCTACAGCCACCCACCACCCACCATCCCTACAGCCACCCACCATCCCTACAGCCCCCCACCATCCCTACAGCCACCCACCATCCCTACAGCCACCCACCATCCCTACAGCCACCCACCATCCCTACAGCCACCCACCATCCCTACAGTCACACACCATCCCTACAGCCACCCACCATCCCTACAGCCACCCACCATCCCTACAGCCACCCACCATCCCTACAGTCACCCACCATCCGTACAGCCACCCACCATCCGTACAGCCACCCACCATCCCTACAGCCACCCACCATCCCTACAGTCACACACCATCCCTACAGTCACACACCATCCCTACAGCCACCCACCATCCCTACAGCCACACACCATCCCTACAGCCACCCACCATCCCTACAGCCACACACCATCCCTACAGTCACCCACCATCCCTACAGCCACCCACCATCCCTACAGCCACCCACCATCCCTACAGCCACCCACCATCCCTACAGTCACACACCATCCCTACAGTCACACATCATCCCTACAGCCACCCACCATCCCTACAGTCACCCACCATCCCTACAGCCACCCACCATCCCTACAGTCACCCACCATCCCTACAGCCACCCACCATCCCTACAGTCACCCACCATCCCTACAGCCA
Source organism: Lithobates septentrionalis (assembly GCA_037952835.1). NCBI lineage: Eukaryota > Metazoa > Chordata > Amphibia > Anura > Ranidae > Lithobates > Lithobates septentrionalis. The sequence continues at coordinate 180,572 of JBBDGP010003210.1, read as the reverse complement.
CCCACCATCCCTACAGCCACCCACCATCCGTACAGCCACCCACCATCCCTACAGCCACCCACCATCCCTACAGCCACCCACCATCCCTACAGCCACCCACCATCCCTACAGCCACCCACCATCCCTACAGTCACCCACCATCCCTACAGTCACACACCATCCCTACAGTCACACACCATCCCTACAGTCACCCACCATCCGTACAGCCACCCACCATCCCTACAGCCACCCACCATCCCTACAGCCACCCACCATCCCTACAGCCACCCACCATCCCTACAGCCACCCACCATCCCTACAGCCACCCACCATCCCTACAGCCACCCACCATCCCTACAGCCACCCACCATCCCTACAGCCACCCACCATCCCTACAGCCACCCACCATCCCTACAGTCACCCACCATCCCTACAGCCACACACCATCCCTACAGCCACCCACCATCCCTACAGTCACCCACCATCCGTACAGCCACCCACCATCCCTACAGCCACCCACCATCCCTACAGCACCGCACAGCACCGCACCGAACAGCACCGCACCACACCGCACCGCACTGCACAGCACCGCACAGCACCGCACCACACCGCACCGCACAGCACCGCACAGCACCACACCGCACTGCACAGCACCGCACAGCACCGCACCGCACCGCACCGCACCACACTGCACCACACCACACAGCACCGCACAGCACCGCACAGCACCGCACTGCACCACACCACACAGCACCGCACCGCACCACACCGCACCGCACAGCACCGCACCGCACCGCACCGCACCACACCACACCGCACCGCAGAGCACCGCACTGCACCACACCACACAGCACCGCACAGCACCGCACAGCACCGCACCACACCGCACCGCACAGCACCGCACCGCACCGCACAGCACAGCACCGCACTGCACAGCACCGCACCACACCGCACCGCACAGCACTGCACAGCACCGCACAGCACAGCACCGCACCGCACAGCACCGCACCGCACAGCACTGCACAGCACCGCACCACACAGCACCGCACAGCACAGCACCGCACTGCACAGCACCGCACCGCACCGCACCGCACCGCACTGCACAGCACAGCACCGCACCGCACAGCACCACACCGCACCGCACCGCACCGCACCGCACCGCACCGCACCACACTGCACCACACCACACAGCACCGCACAGCACCGCACAGCACCGCACCACACTGCACCACACCACACAGCACCGCACCGCACCACACCGCACAGCACCGCACCGCACCGCACCGCACCACACCGCACAGCACCGCACAGCACCGCACAGCACCGCACCGCACTGCACAGCACCGCACCGCACCGCACCGCACCGCACAGCACCGCACCGCACAGCACCGCACAGCACCGCACCGCACAGCACCGCACCGCACCGCACAGCACCGCACTGCACCGCACCGCACAGCACCGCACAGCACCGCACAGCACCGCACCGCACAGCACCGCACCGCACAGCACTGCACAGCACCGCACCACACAGCACAGCACCGCACAGCACCACACAGCACCGCACCACACAGCACCGCACCGCACAGCACCGCACAGCACAGCACCGCACCGCAGCGCACAGCACCACACTGCACAGCACCGCACCGCACAGCACCGCACAGCACCGCACCGCACAGCACAGCACCGCACAGCACCACACAGCACCGCACAGCACCGCACAGCACCACACAGCACCGCACAGCACCGCACCGCACAGCACAGCACAGCACCGCACAGCACAGCACCGCACTGCACAGCACCGCACTGCACAGCACCGCACCGCACAGCACCGCACAGCACCGCACCGCACAGCACAGCACCGCACAGCACCGCACAGCACCGCACCGCACCGCACAGCACCGCACAGCACCGCACCGCACAGCACCGCACAGCACCGCACCGCACAGCACCGCACCGCACCGCACAGCACCGCACCGCACCGCACAGCACCGCACCACACAGCACCGCACAGCACCGCACAGCACCGCACCGCACTGCACAGCACCGCACAGCACCGCACCACAACGCACCGCACAGCACCGCACCGCACAGCACCGCACAGCACCGCACCGCACAGCACCGCACCGCACCGCACCGCACCACACAGCACCGCACAGCACCGCACCGCACCGCACAGCACCGCACAGCACCGCACAGCACCGCACCGCACCGCACCGCACAGCACCACACCGCACTGCACAGCACCGCACAGCACCGCACCGCACCGCACCGCACCACACCGCACCACACCACACAGCACCGCACAGCACCGCACCGCACCGCACCACACCACACAGCACCGCACCGCACCGCACCGCACAGCACCGCACCGCACCGCACCGCACAGCACCGCACCGCACAGCACCGCACCGCACAGCACCGCACCGCACAGCACCGCACCGCACCGCACAGCACCGCACAGCACAGCACCGCACCGCACTGCACAGCACCGCACAGCACCGCACAGCACAGCACCGCACCGCACAGCACCGCACCGCACCGCACCGCACAGCACCGCACCGCACCGCACAGCACCGCACAGCACAGCACCGCACCGCACAGCACCGCACAGCACCACACCGCACCGCACCGCACCGCACCGCACAGCACCGCACCGCACAGCACCGCACCGCACTGCACCGCACCGCACAGCACCGCACCGCACAGCACCGCACCGCACAGCACTGCACAGCACCGCACCACACAGCACAGCACCGCACAGCACCACACAGCACCGCACCACACAGCACCGCACCGCACAGCACCGCACAGCACCGCACAGCACCGCACCGCACCGCACAGCACCGCACCGCACCGCACCGCACAGCACCGCACCGCACAGCACCGCACCGCACCGCACAGCACCGCACCGCACCGCACCGCACCGCACAGCACCGCACCGCACCGCACCGCACAGCACCGCACCGCACCGCACAGCACCGCACCGCACCGCACCGCACAGCACCGCACCGCACCGCACCGCACCGCACCGCACCGCACAGCACCGCACCGCACAGCACTGCACAGCACCGCACAGCACAGCACCGCACAGCACCGCACCGCACAGCACCGCACAGCACTGCACCGCACCGCACCGCACAGCACCGCACAGCACCGCACCGCACCGCACAGCACCGCACCGCACAGCACTGCACAGCACCGCACCACACAGCACAGCACCGCACAGCACCACACAGCACCGCACCACACAGCACCGCACAGCACCGCACAGCACCGCACCGCACAGCACCGCACCGCACAGCACCGCACCGCACCGCACAGCACCGCACCGCACAGCACCACACCGCACTGCACAGCACCGCACCGCACCGCACAGCACCGCACCGCACCGCACCGCACTGCACCACACCACACAGCACCGCACAGCACCGCACAGCACCGCACCACACTGCACCACACCACACACCACCGCACCGCACCACACCGCACCGCACAGCACCGCACCGCACCGCACCACACCACACCGCACCGCAGAGCACCGCACTGCACCACACCACACAGCACCGCACAGCACCGCACAGCACCGCACCGCACCACACCACACCGCACAGCACCGCACCGCACAGCACCGCACCGCACAGCACAGCACCGCACTGCACAGCACCGCACCACACCGCACCGCACAGCACTGCACAGCACCGCACAGCACAGCACCGCACCGCACACCACCGCACCGCACAGCACTGCACAGCACCGCACCACACAGCACCGCACTGCACAGCACCGCACCACACCGCACCGCACAGCACCGCACCGCACTGCACAGCACCGCACAGCACAGCACCGCACCGCACAGCACCGCACCGCACCACACCGCACCGCACTGCACTGCACCGCACCACACCGCACCGCACAGCACCGCACCGCACAGCACCACACAGCACCGCACCACACAGCACCGCACCGCACAGCACCGCACAGCACAGCACCGCACCGCACCGCACAGCACCACACTGCACAGCACCGCACCGCACAGCACCGCACAGCACCGCACAGCGCAGCACCGCACCGCACAGCACAGCACCGCACAGCACCACACAGCACCGCACAGCACCGCACAGCACCACACAGCACCGCACAGCACCGCACCGCACAGCACAGCACCGCACAGCACCACACAGCACCGCACAGCACCGCACCGCACAGCACTGCACAGCACAGCACCGCACAGCACCGCACCGCACAGCACTGCACAGCACCACACAGCACCGCACCGCACAGCACAGCGCAGCACCGCACAGCACCGCACCGCACAGCACCGCACAGCACCACACAGCACCGCACAGCACCGCACCGCACAGCACAGCGCAGCACCGCACCGCACAGCACAGCACCGCACAGCACCACACAGCACCGCACAGCACCGCACAGCACCGCACCGCACAGCACAGCACAGCACCGCACAGCACAGCACCGCACTGCACAGCACCGCACTGCACAGCACCGCACAGCACCACACAGCACCGCACAGCACCACACAGCACCGCACCACACTGCACAGCACCGCACCGCACCGCACAGCACTGCACAGCACAGCAGTGCACAGCAGTGCACAGCACCGCACAGCACAGCACCGCACCGCACCGCACCGCACAGCACCGCACAGCACTGCACCACACTGCACAGCACCGCACCGCACAGCACAGCACCGCACAGCACCGCACCACACAGCACCGCACAGCACCGCACCGCACAGCACTGCACAGCACTGCACAGCACCGCACCACACAGCACAGCACCGCACAGCACCACACAGCACCGCACCACACAGCACCGCACCGCACAGCACCGCACAGCACCGCACCGCACAGCACAGCACACCGCACAGCACCGCACAGCACTGCACAGCACAGCACCGCACAGCACCACACAGCACCGCACCACACTGCACAGCACCGCACCGCACAGCACCGCACAGCACCGCACAGCGCAGCACCGCACCGCACAGCACAGCACCGCACAGCACCGCACAGCACCACACAGCACCGCACAGCACAGCACAGCACCGCACAGCACCACACAGCACCGCACAGCACCACACAGCACCACACAGCACCGCACCACACTGCACAGCACCACACAGCACCGCACAGCACCGCACCGCAGAGCACTGCACAGCACAGCACAGCACCGCACAGCACAGCACCGCACAGCACCACACAGCACCGCACCACACTGCACAGCACCGCACCGCACAGCACCGCACAGCGCAGCACTGCACCGCACAGCACAGCACCGCACAGCACCACACAGCACCGCACAGCACCGCACAGCACCACACAGCACCGCCCAGCACCGCACCGCACAGCACCACACAGCACCGCACCACACTGCACAGCACCGCACCGCACAGCACCGCACAGCACCGCACAGCGCAGCACCGCACCGCACAGCACAGCACCGCACAGCACCACACAGCACCGCACAGCACCACACAGCACCGCACAGCACCGCACCGCACCGCACAGCACAGCACCGCACCGCACAGCACCGCACCGCACAGCACAGCACTGCACAGCACCGCACTGCACAGCACCACACAGCACCGCACAGCACCACACAGCACCACACAGCACCGCACCACACTGCACAGCACCGCACCGCACCGCACAGCACCGCACAGCACCGCACCACACCGCACCACACCGCACAGCACTGCACAGCACTGCACAGCACCGCACCACACCGCACCGCACAGCACCGCACCGCACAGCAGTGCACAGCACCGCACAGCACAGCACCGCACCGCACAGCACCGCACCGCACAGCACAGCACTGCACCACACTGCACAGCACCGCACCGCACAGCACAGCACCGCACCGCACAGCACCACACCGCACTGCACAGCACCGCACCGCACCGCACCGCACAGCACCGCACCGCACCGCACCGCACCGCACAGCACCGCACAGCACCGCACCGCACCGCACAGCACCGCACCGCACCGCACCGCACCGCACAGCACCGCACCGCACAGCACCGCACAGCACAGCACCGCACCGCACCGCACAGCACCGCACAGCACCGCACAGCACAGCACCGCACCGCACAGCACCGCACCGCACCGCACCGCACAGCACCGCACCGCACCGCACAGCACCGCACAGCACAGCACCGCACCGCACAGCACCGCACAGCACCACACCGCACCGCACCGCACCGCACCGCACCGCACCGCACAGCACCGCACCGCACAGCACCGCACTGCACTGCACCGCACCGCACAGCACCGCACCGCACAGCACCGCACCGCACAGCACTGCACAGCACCGCACCACACAGCACAGCACCGCACAGCACCACACAGCACCGCACCACACAGCACCGCACCGCACAGCACCGCACAGCACCGCACAGCACCGCACCGCACCGCACAGCACCGCACCGCACCGCACCGCACAGCACCGCACCGCACAGCACCACACCGCACTGCACAGCACCGCACCGCACCGCACCGCACCGCACCGCACAGCACCGCACCGCACCGCACCGCACCGCACCGCACAGCACCGCACCGCACAGCACTGCACAGCACCGCACAGCACAGCACCGCACAGCACCGCACCGCACAGCACCGCACAGCACTGCACCGCACCGCACCGCACAGCACCGCACAGCACCGCACCGCACCGCACAGCACCGCACCGCACAGCACTGCACAGCACCGCACCACACAGCACAGCACCGCACAGCACCACACAGCACCGCACCACACAGCACCGCACAGCACCGCACCGCACAGCACCGCACCGCACAGCACCGCACCGCACAGCACCGCACCGCACCGCACAGCACCGCACCGCACAGCACCACACCGCACTGCACAGCACCGCACCGCACCGCACAGCACCGCACCGCACCGCACCGCACTGCACCACACCACACAGCACCGCACAGCACCGCACAGCACCGCACCACACTGCACCACACCACACACCACCGCACCGCACCACACCGCACAGCACCGCACAGCACCGCACCGCACCGCACCACACCACACCGCACCGCAGAGCACCGCACTGCACCACACCACACAGCACCGCACAGCACCGCACAGCACCGCACCGCACCACACCACACCGCACAGCACCGCACCGCACAGCACCGCACCGCACAGCACAGCACCGCACTGCACAGCACCGCACCACACCGCACCGCACAGCACTGCACAGCACCGCACAGCACAGCACCGCACCGCACACCACCGCACCGCACAGCACTGCACAGCACCGCACCACACAGCACCGCACTGCACAGCACCGCACCGCACCGCACCGCACAGCACCGCACCGCACTGCACAGCACCGCACAGCACAGCACCGCACCGCACCGCACCGCACCGCACCACACCGCACCGCACTGCACTGCACCGCACCACACCGCACCGCACAGCACCGCACCGCACAGCACCACACAGCACCGCACCACACAGCACCGCACCGCACAGCACCGCACAGCACAGCACCGCACCGCACCGCACAGCACCACACTGCACAGCACCGCACCGCACAGCACCGCACAGCACCGCACAGCGCAGCACCGCACCGCACAGCACAGCACCGCACAGCACCGCACAGCACCACACAGCACCGCACAGCACCGCACCGCACAGCACAGCACCGCACAGCACCACACAGCACCGCACAGCACCGCACCGCACAGCACTGCACAGCACAGCACCGCACAGCACCGCACCGCACAGCACTGCACAGCACCACACAGCACCGCACCGCACAGCACAGCGCAGCACCGCACAGCACCGCACCGCACAGCACCGCACAGCACCACACAGCACCGCACAGCACCGCACCGCACAGCACAGCGCAGCACCGCACCGCACAGCACAGCACCGCACAGCACCACACAGCACCGCACAGCACCGCACAGCACCGCACCGCACAGCACAGCACAGCACCGCACAGCACAGCACCGCACTGCACAGCACCGCACTGCACAGCACCGCACAGCACCACACAGCACCGCACAGCACCACACAGCACCGCACCACACTGCACAGCACCGCACCGCACCGCACAGCACTGCACAGCACAGCAGTGCACAGCAGTGCACAGCACCGCACAGCACAGCACCGCACCGCACCGCACCGCACAGCACCGCACAGCACTGCACCACACTGCACAGCACCGCACCGCACAGCACAGCACCGCACAGCACCGCACCACACAGCACCGCACAGCACCGCACCGCACAGCACTGCACAGCACTGCACAGCACCGCACCACACAGCACAGCACCGCACAGCACCACACAGCACCGCACCACACAGCACCGCACCGCACAGCACCGCACAGCACCGCACCGCACAGCACAGCACACCGCACAGCACCGCACAGCACTGCACAGCACAGCACCGCACAGCACCACACAGCACCGCACCACACTGCACAGCACCGCACCGCACCGCACAGCACCGCACAGCACAGCAGTGCACAGCAGTGCACAGCACCGCACAGCACAGCACCGCACCGCACCGCACCGCACAGCACCGCACAGCACTGCACCACACTGCACAGCACCGCACCGCACCGCACAGCACAGCACCGCACAGCACCGCACCACACAGCACCGCACAGCACCGCACCGCACAGCACTACACAGCACTGCACAGCACCGCACCACACAGCACAGCACCGCACAGCACCACACAGCACCGCACCACACAGCACCGCACCGCACAGCACCGCACAGCACCGCACCGCACAGCACAGCACACCACACAGCACCGCACAGCACTGCACAGCACAGCACCGCACAGCACCACACAGCACCGCACCACACTGCACAGCACCGCACCGCACAGCACCGCACAGCACCGCACAGCGCAGCACCGCACCGCACAGCACAGCACCGCACAGCACCGCACAGCACCACACAGCACCGCACAGCACAGCACAGCACCGCACAGCACCACACAGCACCGCACAGCACCACACAGCACCACACAGCACCGCACCACACTGCACAGCACCACACAGCACCGCACAGCACCGCACCGCAGAGCACTGCACAGCACAGCACAGCACCGCACAGCACAGCACCGCACAGCACCACACAGCACCGCACCACACTGCACAGCACCGCACCGCACAGCACCGCACAGCGCAGCACTGCACCGCACAGCACAGCACCGCACAGCACCACACAGCACCGCACAGCACCGCACAGCACCACACAGCACCGCCCAGCACCGCACCGCACAGCACCACACAGCACCGCACCACACTGCACAGCACCGCACCGCACAGCACCGCACAGCACCGCACAGCGCAGCACCGCACCGCACAGCACAGCACCGCACAGCACCACACAGCACCGCACAGCACCACACAGCACCGCACAGCACCGCACCGCACCGCACAGCACAGCACCGCACCGCACAGCACCGCACCGCACAGCACAGCACTGCACAGCACCGCACTGCACAGCACCGCACTGCACAGCACCGCACAGCACCACACAGCACCACACAGCACCGCACAGCACCACACAGCACCACACAGCACCGCACCACACTGCACAGCACCGCACCACACCGCACCACACCGCACAGCACTGCACAGCACTGCACAGCACCGCACCACACCGCACCGCACAGCACCGCACCGCACAGCAGTGCACAGCACCGCACAGCACAGCACCGCACCGCACAGCACCGCACCGCACAGCACAGCACTGCACCACACTGCACAGCACCGCACCGCACAGCACAGCACCGCACCGCACAGCACCACACCGCACTGCACAGCACCGCACCGCACCGCACCGCACAGCACCGCACCGCACCGCACCGCACCGCACAGCACCGCACAGCACCGCACCGCACCGCACAGCACCGCACCGCACCGCACCGCACCGCACCGCACAGCACCGCACCGCACCGCACCGCACCGCACAGCACCGCACCGCACAGCACTGCACAGCACCGCACAGCACAGCACCGCACAGCACCGCACCGCACAGCACCGCACAGCACTGCACCGCACCGCACCGCACAGCACCGCACAGCACCGCACCGCACCGCACAGCACCGCACCGCACAGCACTGCACAGCACCGCACCACACAGCACAGCACCGCACAGCACCACACAGCACCGCACCACACAGCACCGCACAGCACCGCACAGCACCGCACCGCACCGCACCGCACCGCACAGCACCGCACCGCACAGCACCACACCGCACTGCACAGCACCGCACCGCACCGCACAGCACCGCACCGCACCGCACCGCACTGCACCAGCACCACACAGCACCGCACAGCACCGCACCACACTGCACCACACCACACACCACCGCACCGCACCACACCGCACCGCACAGCACCGACCGCACCGCACCACACCACACCGCACCGCAGAGCACCGCACTGCACCACACCACACAGCACCGCACAGCACCGCACAGCACCGCACCGCACCACACCACACCGCACAGCACCGCACCGCACAGCACCGCACCGCACAGCACAGCACCGCACTGCACAGCACCGCACCACACCGCACCGCACAGCACTGCACAGCACCGCACAGCACAGCACCGCACCGCACACCACCGCACCGCACAGCACTGCACAGCACCGCACCACACAGCACCGCACTGCACAGCACCGCACCACACCGCACCGCACAGCACCGCACCGCACTGCACAGCACCGCACAGCACAGCACCGCACCGCACAGCACCGCACCGCACCACACCGCACCGCACTGCACTGCACCGCACCACACCGCACCGCACAGCACCGCACCGCACAGCACCGCACCGCACCGCACCGCACCACACCGCACCGCACAGCACCGCACCGCACAGCACTGCACAGCACCGCACAGCACCGCACCGCACAGCACCGCACCGCACCGCACCGCACCGCACCGCACCGCACAGCACTGCACCGCACCGCACCGCACAGCACCGCACAGCACCGCACAGCACAGCACCGCACCGCACTGCACTGCACCGCACCACACCGCACAGCACCGCACCGCACAGCACTGCACAGCACCGCACAGCACAGCACCACACCGCACAGGACCGCACCGCACCGCACAGCACCGCACAGCACTGCACCGCACCGCACCGCACAGCACCGCACAGCACCGCACCGCACAGCACCGCACCGCACAGCACTGCACAGCACCGCACCACACAGCACAGCACCGCACAGCACCACACAGCACCGCACCACACAGCACCGCACCGCACAGCACCGCACAGCACAGCACCGCACCGCACAGCACCACACTGCACAGCACCGCACCGCACAGCACCGCACAGCACCGCACAGCGCAGCACCGCACCGCACAGCACAGCACCGCACAGCACCACACAGCACCGCACAGCACCGCACAGCACCACACAGCACCGCACAGCACCGCACCGCACAGCACAGCACCGCACAGCACCACACAGCACCGCACAGCACCGCACCGCACAGCACTGCACAGCACAGCACCGCACAGCACCGCACAGCACCACACAGCACCGCACCGCACAGCACAGCGCAGCACCGCACAGCACCGCACCGCACAGCACCGCACAGCACCACACAGCACCGCACAGCACCGCACCGCACAGCACAGCGCAGCACCGCACCGCACAGCACAGCACCGCACAGCACCACACAGCACCGCACAGCACCGCACAGCACCGCACCGCACAGCACAGCACAGCACCGCACAGCACAGCACCGCACTGCACAGCACCGCACTGCACAGCACCGCACTGCACAGCACCGCACAGCACCACACAGCACCGCACAGCACCACACAGCACCGCACCACACTGCACAGCACCGCACCGCACCGCACAGCACTGCACAGCACAGCAGTGCACAGCAGTGCACAGCACCGCACAGCACAGCACCGCACAGCACCGCACCGCACCGCACAGCACAGCACCGCACAGCACCGCACCACACAGCACCGCACAGCACCGCACCGCACAGCACTGCACAGCACTGCACAGCACCGCACCACACAGCACAGCACCGCACAGCACCACACAGCACCGCACCACACAGCACCGCACCGCACAGCACCGCACAGCACCGCACCGCACAGCACCACACAGCACCGCACCACACTGCACAGCACTGCACAGCACAGCACCGCACAGCACCACACAGCACCGCACCACACTGCACAGCACCGCACCGCACAGCACCGCACAGCACCGCACAGCGCAGCACCGCACAGCACCGCACCGCACAGCACCGCACAGCACCGCACCGCACAGCACCACACAGCACCGCACAGCACCGCACAGCACTGCACAGCACAGCACCGCACAGCACCACACAGCACCGCACCACACTGCACAGCACCGCACCGCACAGCACCGCACAGCACCGCACAGCGCAGCACCGCACCGCACAGCACAGCACCGCACAGCACCGCACAGCACCACACAGCACCGCACAGCACAGCACAGCACCGCACAGCACCACACAGCACCGCACAGCACCACACAGCACCACACAGCACCGCACCACACTGCACAGCACCACACAGCACCGCACAGCACCGCACCGCAGAGCACTGCACAGCACAGCACAGCACCGCACAGCACAGCACCGCACAGCACCACACAGCACCGCACCACACTGCACAGCACCGCACCGCACAGCACCGCACAGCGCAGCACTGCACCGCACAGCACAGCACGCACAGCACCACACAGCACCGCCCAGCACCGCACCGCACAGCACACACAGCCACCGCACCACACTGCACAAGCACCGCACCGCACAGCACCGCACAGCACCGCACAGCGCAGCACCGCACCGCACAGCACAGCACCGCACAGCACCACACAGCACCGCACAGCACCACACAGCACCGCACAGCACCGCACCGCACCGCACAGCACAGCACCGCACCGCACAGCACCGCACCGCACAGCACAGCACTGCACAGCACCGCATGCAACAGCACCGCACTGCACAGCACCGCACTGCACAGCACCGCACAGCACCACACAGCACCGCACAGCACCACACAGCACCACACAGCACCGCACCACACTGCACAGCACCGCACCGCACCGCACAGCACCGCACAGCACCGCACCACACCGCACCACACCGCACAGCACTGCACAGCACTGCACAGCACCGCACCACACCGCACCGCACAGCACCGCACCGCACAGCAGTGCACAGCACCGCACAGCACAGCCACCGCACCGCACAGCACCGCACCGCACAGCACAGCACTGCACCACACTGCACAGCACCGCACCGCACGCACAGCACCGCAGCACCGCACCACACAGCACTGCACAGCACTGCACAGCACCGCACCACACAGCACAGCACCGCACAGCACCACACAGCACCGCACCACACAGCACCGCACCGCACAGCACCGCACAGCACCGCACTGCACAGCACAGCACACCGCACAGCACCGCACAGCACTGCACAGCACAGCACCGCACAGCACCACACAGCACCGCACCACACAGCACCGCACCGCACAGCACCGCACAGCACCGCACTGCACAGCACAGCACACCGCACAGCACCGCACAGCACTGCACAGCACCGCACCGCACAGCACCGCACAGCACCGCACAGCGCAGCACCGCACCGCACAGCACAGCACCGCACAGCACCGCACAGCACCACACAGCACCGCACAGCACCGCACAGCACAGCACCGCACTGCACAGCACCGCACTGCACAGCACCGCACTGCACAGCACCGCACAGCACCACACAGCACCGCACAGCACCACACAGCACCACACAGCACCGCACCACACTGCACAGCACCACACAGCACCGCACAGCACCACACAGCACCGCACCACACTGCACAGCACCACACAGCACCGCACAGCACCGCACCGCAGAGCACTGCACAGCACAGCACAGCACCGCACAGCACAGCACCGCACCGCACCACACTGCACAGCACCGCACCGCACAGCACCGCACAGCACAGCACCGCACAGCACCACACAGCACCGTACAGCACCGCACAGCACCACACAGCACCGCACAGCACCGCACAGCACCGCACCACACTGCACAGCACCGCACCGCACAGCACCGCACAGCACCGCACAGCGCAGCACCGCACCGCACAGCACAGCACCGCACAGCACCACACAGCACCGCACAGCACCGCACAGCACCACACAGCACCGCACAGCACCGCACCGCACAGCACAGCACAGCACCGCACAGCACCGCACTGCACAGCACCGCACTGCACAGCACCGCACAGCACCACACAGCACCGCACAGCACCGCACAGCACCACACAGCACCGCACAGCACCACACAGCACCGCACCACACTGCACAGCACCACACAGCACCGCACAGCACCGCACCGCACTGCACAGCACAGCACAGCACCGCACAGCACAGCACCACACCGCACAGCACAGCACCGCACCGCACAGCACAGCACAGCACCGCACAGCACAGCACCGCACCGCACAGCACCGCACTGCACAGCACCACACCACACCGCACAGCACCGCACCGCACAGCACAGCACAGCACCGCACAGCACAGCACCGCACCGCACAGCACCGCACAGCACCGCACTGCACAGCACCACACCACACCGCACAGCACAGCACCGCACCGCACCGCACAGCACTGCACAGCACCGCACAGCACCACACCACACCGCACAGCGCCACACTGCACAGCACCGCACCGCATACTAGCTCATTATGAAATACTCACCTTAGAATGAGGCCTCGCATCTGATCCCGGTCTAGGCCGAGGAAGCTAACAAGTTCCCTCGGCGTTTCTTCTGGGTTCGCAGATCCGGCGCTGTGAGTGGCCGGAGCAGCAATGATGTCACTTCCCGGCAAGGTCCAGCAGCGTCTGCATGCAAAGTGAATATCTCCTAAACCGTACAGCTAAGCCTCATTATAGGCCTTATTGCCTTATTATAGACTCACCTGTAGTTAAAAATAACAAAAAAAGAGAATACAAGCACTTTAAGGCTCCATTCTCATCCAATCATGTGAGGCTTTAGAGTGGGGTGGGGGGGGTGGGGGGTGGGGGGGAGAAGCCAGGCCATCAGATACCACCGAATTTGTTCAGACCCAGAAGACAGAGATAAACATCTCAGAACACTGGTAGACTCCTTCCATAAGAAAGGTTACAAAGACAAAACCATCAACAACACCATAAATACAGCCTTGAAAACCCGAAGAGAAAATCTCCTCCAATACACAGAGAAAAAAAAATCAAACAACCGAGTACCTCTAAGTCACCACATACAACCCAACACACGAAGGGATCGAAAAGCTAATCAAAGATTTCCAACCCATTATAACAGAGGATGAAACTCTGAAAGGAATATCCCAACAACCCTCATTATTGGCTTTCAGACAACCACCCAACCAATGGCGTCCCTAGGGGGGGGCCAGAGGGGGCCCTGACCCCCCCCCCCAACATAATGCTGTCCCTCACCATGTGCCCCCCCCCTAAATATGAAAGCTGGAGACGCCACTGCACCCGACCTCAGACATAAACTAACCAGCGGGAAACTTCACTCTGATTATGAAGTCACAAATAATGGAAGCAAACCCTGCAATAAAAAACACCGCAAACTCTGCAACCAGATCAATCTACCCAAAAGTGTCACCCACACACAAATGGGACCTTCAGTATCCCGGGATCTCACAGCTGTACCTCCAGTGATGTGGTGGACCTCATCCAAAAGGTGCAGCAAAGGATCTTATGTTGGTGAAACAAGACTGCTTTACCATCTGCCTTGGCAGAATTCTTCTTCTTCTTTCTTCAGATTCACGGGAGGAAAAATGGTTCAAGTCTTGAAAAAAAACAAAGACCTTCAACCCCCCCCCCGGGGAAAAAAAAGAACAAAACATTATCATTGACCGGAGACGGCTTTCCTAATCACCTCCTGCGTCATTATTGGCAGAACATTGTCCCCTGTGACCGGCTAATGAGGCAATAACTCCATTTAGGTGGCTGATTATCTTCCGTGACACAAAGGTGACAATCATTAGATTCTCATTATCGGCTGCCAAAGATGTGACAAAAGAATTATTAACAGCAGGACCTGGACCGTCCCCCAAGTTCCTCCTCCTCATATAAAATACAGGGGCCTCGGTGGCCCCAGCCGTGTTGCAGCCATGGTGAGCCGGGCGATGGTCACTGCTGGGTGGCTCTCCGGAGCTCTGAAAACCAAAAAGGCTCCATCACTGCAAGTGCTGGACTGCACGTGGTACGCGCCGGGCGGGAGGGACGCCAGGAAGGAGTTCACGAGGAAGCACATCCCGGGCGCTGCATTCTTCGACATGGAGCATTGCAAGGACGAGGCGTCGCCCTACGAGATGATGCTGCCCAGCCAGACGCGGTTCGCCAATTACGTCGGCAGTCTCGGCATCAGCAACCAGAGCCACGTGGTGATCTACGACTGCGATAACATGGGCATGCTGTACGCCCCCCGACTTTGGTGGATGTTCCGCGTCTTCAGCCACAGCAACGTGTCGGTGTTGGATGGTGGATTCGTGAATTGGGAGAAGCGCAATCTGGGCGTGACATCGGAAATCGTGCCGGCAAAGCCTGAGAAGTTCAACGCCACCCTGAACCGTTCTCTGCTAAAGACCTTCGAAGACATTCAGGAGAACCTGAGCAGCAAAACGTTCCAGCTGGTGGACGCCCGAGGGGAGGCTAGGTTCCGGGGCCCGGAGCCAAAACCAGGAGAAGGTGAGCGCCAGAGAAGATCTCACTGTGGGGGGGCCTTAGATGGCACCATGGCTATACCAATGTGGACCCTCTAATTAGGGGGAATCCAAAACCACCCCATATTTAGTTCAAAAGGATACCCAAGAGAGATGATAGGTGTACCCAAGAAGTTTAGTTCACGGTAGAACAGGACACCATGGGGCAGATCAGACTTGTGATTTAGAACCATGCTGGAGGACTCTGGAAGAGGATAGTCCCTCTTGGGGGCATGTGATGCAGGATTCCCCAAGGCACTGAATCTAAGGAACAGCTGGTAATCAAAAGAGCTCCTGATGGTGGAAATGGGCTTTGCTGCATGTTGACCCAAAGTGGCGACCTCCAGGTTTACCCTACTCAAGACTAGGGACAGACCCAAGAACTCAGCACAGGGATGGTGGGAACCCCTCATAATGGGCACAGCGGGTGTACAGACCCGGGAACTCAGCACAGGGATGGTGAGAACCCCTCATAATGGGCACAGCGGGTGTACAGACCCCGGAACTCAGCACAGGGATGGTGAGAACCCCTCATTATGGGCACAGTGGGTGTACAGACCCCGGAACTCAGCACAGGGATGGTGGGAACCCCTCATTATGGGCACAGTGGGTGTACAGACCCGGGAACTCAGCACAGGGATGGTGGGAACCCCTCATAATGGGCACAGCGGGTGTAATACAGACCCAGGAACTCAGCACAGGGATGGTGGGAACTCCTCATAATGGGCACAGCGGGTGTACAGACCCGGGAACTCAGCACAGGGATGGTGAGAACCCCTCATAATGGGCACAGCGGGTGTACAGACCCCGGAACTCAGCACAGGGATGGTGAGAACCCCTCATTATGGGCACAGCGGGTGTACAGACCCCGGAACTCAGCACAGGGATGGTGGGAACCCCTCATAATGGGCACAGCGGGTGTACAGACCCGGGAACTCAGCACAGGGATGATGAGAACCCCTCATAATGGGCACAGCGGGTGTACAGACCCGGGAACTCAGCACAGGGATGGTGAGAACCCCTCATAATGGGCACAGCGGGTGTACAGACCAGGGAACTCAGCACAGGGATGGTGAGAACCCCTCATTATGGGCACAGTGGGTGTACAGACCCCGGAACTCAGCACAGGGATGGTGGGAACCCCTCATTATGGGCACAGTGGGTGTACAGACCCGGGAACTCAGCACAGGGATGGTGGGAACCCCTCATAATGGGCACAGCGGGTGTAATACAGACCCAGGAACTCAGCACAGGGATGGCAGGAGCCCCTCATAATGGGCACAGCGGGTGTACAGACCAGGGAACTCAGCACAGGGATGGTGAAAACCCCTCATAATGGGCACAGCGGGTGTACAGACCTGGGAACTCAGCACAGGGATGGTGAGAACCCCTCATAATGGGCACAGCGGGTGTACAGACCCGGGAACTCAGCACAGGGATGGTGGGAACCCCTCATAATGGGCACAGCGGGTGTACAGACCCGGGAACTCAGCACAGGGATGGTGGGAACCCCTCATAATGGGCACAGCGGGTGTACAGACCCCGGAACTCAGCACAGGGATGGTGAGAACCCCTCATAATGGGCACAGCGGGTGTACAGACCCGGGAACTCAGCACAGGGATGGTGAGAACTCCTCATAATGGGCACAGCGGGTGTACAGACCCGGGAACTCAGCACAGGGATGGTGAGAACCCCTCATAATGGGCACAGCGGGTGTACAGACCCCGGAACTCAGCACAGGGATGGTGGGAACCCCTCATAATGGGCACAGCGGGTGTACAGACCCGGGAACTCAGCACAGGGATGGTGGGAACCCCTCATAATGGGCACAGCGGGTGTACAGACCCGGGAACTCAGCACAGGGATGGTGGGAACTCCTCATAATGGGCACAGCGGGTGTACAGACCCCGGAACTCAGCACAGGGATGGTGAGAACCCCTCATTATGGGCACAGTGGGTGTACAGACCCCGGAACTCAGCACAGGGATGGTGGGAACCCCTCATAATGGGCACAGCGGGTGTACAGACCCGGGAACTCAGCACAGGGATGGTGGGAACCCCTCATAATGGGCACAGCGGGTGTAATACAGACCCAGGAACTCAGCACAGGGATGGTGGGAACTCCTCATAATGGGCACAGCGGGTGTACAGACCCCGGAACTCAGCACAGGGATGGTGAGAACCCCTCATTATGGGCACAGTGGGTGTACAGACCCCGGAACTCAGCACAGGGATGGTGGGAACCCCTCATAATGGGCACAGCGGGTGTACAGACCCGGGAACTCAGCACAGGGATGGTGGGAACCCCTCATTATGGGCACAGTGGGTGTACAGACCCGGGAACTCAGCACAGGGATGGTGGGAACCCCTCATAATGGGCACAGCGGGTGTACAGACCCGGGAACTCAGCACAGGGATGGTGAGAACCCCTCATAATGGGCACAGCGGGTGTAATACAGACCCAGGAACTCAGCACAGGGATGGTGGGAACCCCTCATAATGGGCACAGCGGGTGTACAGACCCGGGAACTCAGCACAGGGATGATGAGAACCCCTCATAATGGGCACAGCGGGTGTACAGACCCGGGAACTCAGCACAGGGATGGTGAGAACCCCTCATAATGGGCACAGCGGGTGTACAGACCAGGGAACTCAGCACAGGGATGGTGAGAACCCCTCATAATGGGCACAGCGGGTGTACAGACCCGGGAACTCAGCACAGGGATGGTGGGAACGACTCATAATGGGCACAGCGGGTGTGCAGACCCGGGAACTCAGCACAGGGATGGCAGGAGCCCCTCATAATGGGCACAGCGGGTGTGCAGACCCGGGAACTCAGCACAGGGATGGTGAAAACCCCTCATAATGGGCACAGCGGGTGTACAGACCCGGGAACTCAGCACAGGGATGGTGAGAACTCCTCATAATGGGCACAGCGGGTGTACAGACCCCGGAACTCAGCACAGGGATGGTGAGAACTCCTCATAATGGGCACAGCGGGTGTACAGACCCCGGAACTCAGCACAGGGATGGTGAGAACCCCTCATAATGGGCACAGCGGGTGTACAGACCCGGGAACTCAGCACAGGGATGGTGAGAACCCCTCATAATGGGCACAGCGGGTGTACAGACCCGGGAACTCAGCACAGGGATGGTGGGAACCCCTCATAATGGGCACAGCGGGTGTACAGACCCCGGAACTCAGCACAGGGATGGTGAGAACCCCTCATAATGGGCACAGCGGGTGTACAGACCCGGGAACTCAGCACAGGGATGGTGAGAACTCCTCATAATGGGCACAGCGGGTGTACAGACCCCGGAACTCAGCACAGGGATGGTGAGAACCCCTCATAATGGGCACAGCGGGTGTACAGACCCGGGAACTCAGCACAGGGATGGTGGGAACCCCTCATAATGGGCACAGCGGGTGTACAGACCCGGGAACTCAGCACAGGGATGGTGAGAACTCCTCATAATGGGCACAGCGGGTGCACAGACCCGGGAACTCAGCACAGGGATGGTGGGAACTCCTCATAATGGGCACAGCGGGTGTACAGACCCCGGAACTCAGCACAGGGATGGTGGGAACCCCTCATAATGGGCACAGCGGGTGTACAGACCCGGGAACTCAGCACAGGGATGGTGAGAACCCCTCATAATGGGCACAGCGGGTGTACAGACCCCGGAACTCAGCACAGGGATGGTGGGAACCCCTCATAATGGGCACAGCGGGTGTACAGACCCCGGAACTCAGCACAGGGATGGTGGGAACCCCTCATAATGGGCACAGCGGGTGTACAGACCCGGGAACTCAGCACAGGGATGGTGGGAACCCCTCATAATGGGCACAGCGGGTGTACAGACCCGGGAACTCAGCACAGGGATGGTGGGAACTCCTCATAATGGGCACAGCGGGTGTACAGACCCAGGAACTCAGCACAGGGATGGTGGGAACTCCTCATAATGGGCACAGCGGGTGTACAGACCCCGGAACTCAGCACAGGGATGGTGAGAACCCCTCATTATGGGCACAGTGGGTGTACAGACCCCGGAACTCAGCACAGGGATGGTGGGAACCCCTCATAATGGGCACAGCGGGTGTACAGACCCGGGAACTCAGCACAGGGATGGTGGGAACCCCTCATAATGGGCACAGCGGGTGTAATACAGACCCAGGAACTCAGCACAGGGATGGTGGGAACTCCTCATAATGGGCACAGCGGGTGTACAGACCCCGGAACTCAGCACAGGGATGGTGAGAACCCCTCATTATGGGCACAGTGGGTGTACAGACCCCGGAACTCAGCACAGGGATGGTGGGAACCCCTCATTATGGGCACAGTGGGTGTACAGACCCGGGAACTCAGCACAGGGATGGTGGGAACCCCTCATTATGGGCACAGTGGGTGTACAGACCCGGGAACTCAGCACAGGGATGGTGGGAACCCCTCATAATGGGCACAGCGGGTGTAATACAGACCCAGGAACTCAGCACAGGGATGGTGGGAACTCCTCATAATGGGCACAGCGGGTGTACAGACCCGGGAACTCAGCACAGGGATGGTGAGAACCCCTCATAATGGGCACAGCGGGTGTACAGACCCGGGAACTCAGCACAGGGATGGTGAGAACCCCTCATAATGGGCACAGCGGGTGTACAGACCAGGGAACTCAGCACAGGGATGGTGAGAACCCCTCATAATGGGCACAGCGGGTGTACAGACCCGGGAACTCAGCACAGGGATGGTGGGAACCCCTCATAATGGGCACAGCGGGTGTGCAGACCCGGGAACTCAGCACAGGGATGGCAGGAGCCCCTCATAATGGGCACAGCGGGTGTGCAGACCCGGGAACTCAGCACAGGGATGGTGAAAACCCCTCATAATGGGCACAGCGGGTGTACAGACCTGGGAACTCAGCACAGGGATGGTGAGAACCCCTCATAATGGGCACAGCGGGTGTACAGACCCGGGAACTCAGCACAGGGATGGTGAGAACTCCTCATAATGGGCACAGCGGGTGTACAGACCCCGGAACTCAGCACAGGGATGGTGGGAACCCCTCATAATGGGCACAGCGGGTGTACAGACCCGGGAACTCAGCACAGGGATGGTGAGAACTCCTCATAATGGGCACAGCGGGTGTACAGACCCGGGAACTCAGCACAGGGATGGTGAGAACCCCTCATAATGGGCACAGCGGGTGTACAGACCCGGGAACTCAGCACAGGGATGGTGAGAACTCCTCATAATGGGCACAGCGGGTGTACAGACCCAGGAACTCAGCACAGGGATGGTGGGAACCCCTCATAATGGGCACAGCGGGTGTACAGACCCGGGAACTCAGCACAGGGATGGTGAGAACTCCTCATAATGGGCACAGCGGGTGTACAGACCCCGGAACTCAGCACAGGGATGGTGAGAACCCCTCATAATGGGCACAGCGGGTGTACAGACCCCGGAACTCAGCACAGGGATGGTGGGAACCCCTCATAATGGGCACAGCGGGTGTACAGACCCGGGAACTCAGCACAGGGATGGTGGGAACCCCTCATAATGGGCACAGCGGGTGTACAGACCCGGGAACTCAGCACAGGGATGGTGGGAACTCCTCATAATGGGCACAGCGGGTGTACAGACCCAGGAACTCAGCACAGGGATGGTGGGAACTCCTCATAATGGGCACAGCGGGTGTACAGACCCCGGAACTCAGCACAGGGATGGTGAGAACCCCTCATTATGGGCACAGTGGGTGTACAGACCCCGGAACTCAGCACAGGGATGGTGGGAACCCCTCATAATGGGCACAGCGGGTGTACAGACCCGGGAACTCAGCACAGGGATGGTGGGAACCCCTCATAATGGGCACAGCGGGTGTAATACAGACCCAGGAACTCAGCACAGGGATGGTGGGAACTCCTCATAATGGGCACAGCGGGTGTACAGACCCCGGAACTCAGCACAGGGATGGTGAGAACCCCTCATTATGGGCACAGTGGGTGTACAGACCCCGGAACTCAGCACAGGGATGGTGGGAACCCCTCATAATGGGCACAGCGGGTGTACAGACCCGGGAACTCAGCACAGGGATGGTGGGAACCCCTCATTATGGGCACAGTGGGTGTACAGACCCGGGAACTCAGCACAGGGATGGTGGGAACCCCTCATAATGGGCACAGCGGGTGTAATACAGACCCAGGAACTCAGCACAGGGATGGTGGGAACTCCTCATAATGGGCACAGCGGGTGTACAGACCCGGGAACTCAGCACAGGGATGGTGGGAAGCCCTCATAATGGGCACAGCGGGTGTACAGACACGGGAACTCAGCACAGGGATGGTGGGAACCCCTCATTATGGGCACAGTGGGTGTACAGACCCGGGAACTCAGCACAGGGATGGTGGGAACCCCTCATAATGGGCACAGCGGGTGTAATACAGACCCAGGAACTCAGCACAGGGATGGTGAGAACCCCTCATTATGGGCACAGCGGGTGTACAGACCCCGGAACTCAGCACAGGGATGGTGAGAACCCCTCATTATGGGCACAGTGGGTGTACAGACCCCGGAACTCAGCACAGGGATGGTGGGAACCCCTCATAATGGGCACAGCGGGTGTACAGACCCGTGAACTCAGCACAGGGATGGTGGGAACCCCTCATAATGGGCACAGCGGGTGTACAGACCCGGGAACTCAGCACAGGGATGGTGAGAACCCCTCATAATGGGCACAGCGGGTGTGCAGACCCGGGAACTCAGCACAGGGATGGCAGGAGCCCCTCATAATGGGCACAGCGGGTGTACAGACCCGGGAACTCAGCACAGGGATGGTGGGAACCCCTCATAATGGGCACAGCGGGTGTACAGACCCGGGAACTCAGCACAGGGATGGTGGGAACCCCTCATAATGGGCACAGTGGGTGTACAGACCCGGGAACTCAGCACAGGGATGGTGGGAACCCCTCATAATGGGCACAGCGGGTGTACAGACCCGGGAACTCAGCACAGGGATGGTGAGAACCCCTCATAATGGGCACAGCGGGCGTACAGACCCGGGAACTCAGCACAGGGATGGTGGGAACTCCTCATAATGGGCACAGCGGGTGTACAGACCCGGGAACTCAGCACAGGGATGGTGCGAACCCCTCATAATGGGCACAGCGGGTGTACAGACCCCGGAACTCAGCACAGGGATGGTGAGAACCCCTCATAATGGGCACAGTGGGTGTACAGACCCCGGAACTCAGCACAGGGATGGTGGGAACCCCTCATAATGGGCACAGCGGGTGTACAGACCCGGGAACTCAGCACAGGGATGGTGGGAACCCCTCATAATGGGCACAGCGGGTGTACAGACCCGGGAACTCAGCACAGGGATGGTGAGAACCCCTCATAATGGGCACAGCGGGCGTACAGACCCGGGAACTCAGCACAGGGATGGTGGGAACCCCTCATAATGGGCACAGCGGGTGTACAGACCCGGGAACTCAGCACAGGGATGGTGAGAACCCCTCATAATGGGCACAGCGGGTGTACAGACCCGGGAACTCAGCACAGGGATGGTGGGAACTCCTCATAATGGGCACAGCGGGTGTAATACAGACCCAGGAACTCAGCACAGGGATGGTGGGAACTCCTCATAATGGGCACAGCGGGTGTACAGACCCGGGGACTCAGCACAGGGATGGTGAGAACCCCTCATAATGGGCACAGCGGGTGTAATACAGACCCAGGAACTCAGCACAGGGATGGTGGGAACCCCTCATAATGGGCACAGCGGGTGTACAGACCCGGGAACTCAGCACAGGGATGATGAGAACCCCTCATAATGGGCACAGCGGGTGTACAGACCCGGGAACTCGGCACAGGGATGGTGAGAACCCCTCATAATGGGCACAGCGGGTGTACAGACCCGGGAACTCAGCACAGGGATGGTAAGAAGCCCTCATATTGGGCACAGCGGGTGTACAGACCCAGGAACTCAGCACAGGGATGGTGAGAACCCCTCATAATGGGCACAGCGGGTGTACAGACCCGGGAACTCAGCACAGGGATGGTGAGAACCCCTCATAATGGGCACAGCGGGTGTAATACAGACCCAGGAACTCAGCACAGGGATGGTGGGAACCCCTCATAATGGGCACAGCGGGTGTACAGACCCAGGAACTCAGCACAGGGATGATGAGAACCCCTCATAATGGGCACAGCGGGTGTACAGACCCGGGAACTCAGCACAGGGATGGTGAGAACCCCTCATAATGGGCACAGCGGGTGTACAGACCAGGGAACTCAGCACAGGGATGGTGGGAACCCCTCATAATGGGCACAGCGGGTGTGCAGACCCGGGAACTCAGCACAGGGATGGCAGGAGCCCCTCATAATGGGCACAGCGGGTGTGCAGACCCGGGAACTCAGCACAGGGATGGTGAAAACCCCTCATAATGGGCACAGCGGGTGTACAGACCTGGGAACTCAGCACAGGGATGGTGAGAACCCCTCATAATGGGCACAGCGGGTGTACAGACCCGGGAACTCAGCACAGGGATGGTGAGAACCCCTCATAATGAGCACACTGGGTGTACAGACCCGGGAACTCAGCACAGGGATGGTGGGAACCCCTCATAATGGGCACAGCGGGTGTACAGACCCGGGAACTCAGCACAGGGATGGTGAGAACCCCTCATAATGAGCACAGTGGGTGTACAGACCCGGGAACTCAGCACAGGGATGGTGGGAACCCCTCATAATGGGCACAGCGGGTGTACAGACCCGGGAACTCAGCACAGGGATGGTGAGAACTCCTCATAATGGGCACAGCGGGTGTACAGACCCGGGAACTCAGCACAGGGATGGTGGGAACCCCTCATAATGGGCACAGCGGGTGTACAGACCCGGGAACTCAGCACAGGGATGGTGGGAACCCCTCATAATGGGCACCTGTGTGTCGGGCAGTGGAGTTTTCTGATCACTGTATTCTATCTGTGACTCTGAATGCCCCAGACATGCCACCTAGGGGGAGGGGTATCTGGAGATTGAATTCGGGCCTCCTGGAAGACGAGAGAGTAAGACAATCCTTTGAGGATTTTTTTCAAGCACAGGTAACGATCCTAGACTTTTGCAACAGCAAGTCAGAATGGTGGGAGCTTGTTAAACAGCGGACTGTTGGGCTTTTCAAGGCCATAGGAAGAAAGAAGCAGCAAGATAAGTATATCACCTACCAGCGTTTGCGGAGGAAACTTGACCGCCTTGTTTCGAATGGAGGAGATTCAGGGGCGATCTCTGAGGTGAAGCTCCTCCTTAGGAGACATCAATATGACCGCTACGCCTCTTTGGTTCAGGAGAGGGATTATGGGAAATACCATTCGCCTGACCCTTACCAGAACTGTAAACAGAGTGTAGCAGTTAAGACGGTCAATGGCCTGAGGGACAGTACGGGCTCTCTGACGAAATCTAGGTCAGGGATCCTGGAGGTTGTCAGGTCATACTATGCCGATCTCCTGGGAGGAAGGAACCTTGATCGGACAAGGATGTTGGGTTTTTTGGACTCTACACCAGGACTGGAAAGTAATGTTCCTTTGATGAATTTGACAGATGAAATCACTGCAGATGAGGTAATTCAGGCTATTGATAAACTAGCCATCAAGAAAACTCCAGGGCCAGATGGTTTGACAGCCGAGTTCTATAAATGTTTTAAGACGATCCTGGCTCCCTACCTTGCGGAGGTTTTTAATGGCTGTTTGAATGAGGGTTCTCTCCCTCCCTCCATGAGGCAATCTGCAGTGATCCTTCTGTCAAAGGGTAAAGATCCTTCGATGATTGGGAATTGGCGCCCCATTAGCCTTCTTAATGTCGATAGAAAGATACTGGCAAAGATTTTCTTCTGGCGATTATCACCAGTTGCAGGCAGTTTGTTATCCCGCCACCAGCACTGTTCGGCATACCTCCCAACTTTTGAACTTCAGAATGAGGGACACTTGAGGAAGGAAGTAACCTTGCATAGCGCGCTGCGGCAAATGTGGGCGTGGTCAAACTTTTGATAGTGGGAGGAGCTTAATGGGCATCATTAAACAAAACTTGGGCTTCCTTGTATCTATAAAATATGCTTTTATTATTGTTGCACAAGCAAGAGTCTCATGGATACATACATATCCCAGCACATTCATTTAAAAAAAAGGATAAAAGAATGCAGTGTTTGGAGTGCATTACGTACAAAGTGCAGGGTTGTAGGATGAGCTATATACAGAGTGCAGGGTTCTGGCATGAGCTATATACAGAGGGCAGGGTTGTAGGATGAGCTATGTACAGAGTGCAGGGTTCTGGCATGAGCTATGTACAGAGTGCAGGGTTCTGGCATGAGCTATGTACAGAGTGCAGGGTTCTGGTATGAGCTGTGTACAGAGTGCAGGGTTCTGGCATGAGCTGTGTACAGAGTGCAGGATTCTGGCATGAGCTGTGTACAGAGTGCAGGGTTCTGGCATGAGCTGTGTACAGAGTGCAGGGTTCTTGCATGAGCTGTGTACAGAGTGCAGGGTTCTAGCATGAGCTGTGTGTGTACAGAGTGCAGGGTTCTGGCATGAGCTGTGTACAGAGTGCAGGGTTCTGGCATGAGCTGTGTACAGAGTGCAGGGTTCTGGCATGAGCTGTGTACAGAGTGCAGGGTTCTGGCATGAGCTGTGTACAGAGTTCAGGGTTCTGGCATGAGCTGTGTACAGAGTGCAGGGTTCTGGCATGAGCTGTGTACAGAGTGCAGGGTTCTGGCATGAGCTGTGTACAGAGTGCAGGGTTCTGGCATGAGCTGTGTACAGAGTGCAGGGTTCTGGCATGAGCTGTGTACAGAGTGCAGGGTTCTGGCATGAGCTGTGTACAGAGTGCAGGGTTCTGGCATGAGCTGTGTACAGAGTGCAGGGTTCTGGCATGAGCTGTGTACAGAGTGCAGGGTTCTGGCGTGAGCTGCGTTCAGAGTGCAGGGTTCTGGCGTGAGCTGCGTTCAGAGTGCAGGGTTCTGGCGTGAGCTGCGTTCAGAGTGCAGGGTTCTGGCGTGAGCTGCATTCAGAGTGCAGGGTTCTGGCGTGAGCTGCATTCAGAGTGCAGGGTTCTGGCGTGAGCTGCATTCAGAGTGCAGGGTTCTGGGGTGAGCTGCATTCAGAGTGCAGGGTTCTGGGGTGAGCTGCATTCAGAGTGCAGGGTTCTGGGGTGAGCTGCATTCAGAGTGCAGGGTTCTGGGGTGAGCTGCATTCAGAGTGCAGGGTTCTGGGGTGAGCTGCATTCAGAGTGCAGGGTTCTGGGGTGAGCTGCATTCAGAGTGCAGGGTTCTGGGGTGAGCTGCATTCAGAGTGCAGGGTTCTGGGGTGAGCTGCATTCAGAGTGCAGGGTTCTGGGGTGAGCTGCATTCAGAGTGCAGGGTTCTGGAGTGAGCTGCATGCAGAGTGCAGGGTTCTGGGTTGAGCTATGTACAGAGTGCAGGGTTCTGGGTTGAGCTATGTACAGAGAGCATGGTTCTGGGGTGAGCTATGTACAGAGTGCAGGGATCTGTGATGAGCTGTGTACAGAGTGCAGGGTTCTGGCATGAGCTGTGTACAGAGTGCAGGGTTCTGGCATGAGCTGTGTACAGAGTGCAGGGTTCTGGCATGAGCTGTGTACAGAGTGCAGGGTTCTGGCATGAGCTGTGTACAGAGTGCAGGGTTCTGGCATGAGCTGTGTACAGAGTGCAGGGTTCTGGCATGAGCTGTGTACAGAGTGCAGGGTTCTGGCGTGAGCTGCATTCAGAGTGCAGGGTTCTGGTGTGAGCTGCATTCAGAGTGCAGGGTTCTGGCGTGAGCTGCATTCAGAGTGCAGGGTTCTGGCGTGAGCTGCATTCAGAGTGCAGGGTTCTGGCGTGAGCTGCATTCAGAGTGCAGGGTTCTGGGGTGAGCTGCATTCAGAGTGCAGGGTTCTGGGGTGAGCTGCATTCAGAGTGCAGGGTTCTGGGGTGAGCTGCATTCAGAGTGCAGGGTTCTGGGGTGAGCTGCATTCAGAGTGCAGGGTTCTGAGGTGAGCTGCATTCAGAGTGCAGGGTTTTGGGGTGAGCTGCATTCAGAGTGCAGGGTTCTGGGGTGAGCTGCATTCAGAGTGCAGGGTTCTGGGGTGAGCTGCGTTCAGAATGCAGGGTTCTGGGGTGAGCTGCATTCAGAGTGCAGGGTTCTGGAGTGAGCTGCATGCAGAGTGCAGGGTTCTGGGTTGAGCTATGTACAGAGTGCAGAGTTCTGGGTTGAGCTATGTACAGAGAGCATGGTTCTGGGGTGAGCTATGTACAGAGTGCAGGGATCTGTGATGAGCTGTGTACAGAGTGCAGGGTTCTGGCATGAGCTGTGTACAGAGTGCAGGGTTCTGGCATGAGCTGTGTACAGAGTTCAGGGTTCTGGCATGAGCTGTGTACAGAGTGCAGGGTTCTGGCATGAGCTGTGTACAGAGTGCAGGGTTCTGGCATGAGCTGTGTACAGAGTGCAGGGTTCTGGCATGAGCTGTGTACAGAGTGCAGGGTTCTGGCATGAGCTGTGTACAGAGTGCAGGGTTCTGGTGTGAGCTGCATTCAGAGTGCAGGGTTCTGGCGTGAGCTGCATTCAGAGTGCAGGGTTCTGGCGTGAGCTGCATTCAGAGTGCAGGGTTCTGGGGTGAGCTGCATTCAGAGTGCAGGGTTCTGGGGTGAGCTGCATTCAGAGTGCAGGGTTCTGGGGTGAGCTGCATTCAGAGTGCAGGGTTCTGGGGTGAGCTGCATTCAGAGTGCAGGGTTCTGGGGTGAGCTGCATTCAGAGTGCAGGGTTCTGGGGTGAGCTGCATTCAGAGTGCAGGGTTCTGGGGTGAGCTGCATTCAGAGTGCAGGGTTCTGGGGTGAGCTGCATTCAGAGTGCAGGGTTCTGGGGTGAGCTGCATTCATTGTGCAGGGTTCTGGAGTGAGCTGCATGCAGAGTGCAGGGTTCTGGGTTGAGCTATGTACAGAGTGCAGGGTTCTGGGTTGAGCTATGTACAGAGAGCATGGTTCTGGGGTGAGCTATGTACAGAGTGCAGGGATCTGTGATGAGCTATGTACAGGGTGCAGGGTTCTGAGATGAGATTTATACAGGGTGCAGGGTTCTGGGATGAGCTATATACAGGGTGCGGGGTTCTGAGACGAGCTATATACAGGGCACAGGGTACTGGATGAGCTGTATACAGGGTGCAGCAGAGGCGTAATTAGAACCTTCAGGGGCCCTGGTGCAAGAAACCATGAAGGGCCCCCCCGACCTCCAGCATGGGCCATTCCCTTCGAGCCCAGAGCCCTTCCCACTGATCCCATCACCCTTCATGGTCCCACAGCAGATTGGGCCCGGCCATGGGGGCAGAAGGCCAGGGCCTAGTTGCAAGTGCAACCTTTGCTGGTAGTTCCGCCAGTGGTGTCAGTGTGGACTGTGAATGGTGTCAGTCAGTAGGGCAGTGGACATGGTCAGTAGAGCAGTGGAAGTGGTCAGTATGGCAGAGAAAGTGGTCAGTATGGCAGAGAAAGTGGTCAGTAAGGTAGTGGACATGGTCAGTAGGGCAGTGGACGTGGTCAGTAGAGCAGTGGACGTGGTTAGTAGGGCAGTAGACATAATCAGTAGGGCAGTGAACAGGATCAGTAGTTTTTTTTTATTGTTGTTATTTTATTTTTGTTATTATTTTTTACCATTATATTTTATCCATTTTATTTTTTAGAGTTTTTTTAAAGTTTTTGATGGGAGTTGGTGGCAGTGGAGGGCAGTATGATGGGAGGGGGTGTCAGTGGAGGGCAGTATGATGGGAGGGGTGGCAGTGGAAGGCAGTATGTTGGGGGCGGAGGCAGTGGAAGGCATTATGATGGGAGGGGAGGCAGTGGAGGGCAGTATGATGGGGTGGAGGGCAGTATGATGGGGTGGAGGGCAGTATGATGGGAGAGGAGGTAGTGGAGGGCAGTATGATGGGAGGAGGCGGTAGTGGAGGGCAGTTTAATAGGAGGGGGGGTTAGTGCAGGGCAGTATGATGGGAGGGATGGTAGTGGAGGGCAATATAATGGGAGGGGGTTTAGTGGAGGGCAATATGATGGGAGGGGTGGTAGTGGAGGGCAGTATGATGGGAGGGGGGTTAGTGGAGGGCAGTATAATAGGAGGGATGGCAGTGGAGGGCAGTATAATTGGAGGGGGGCAGTATGATGGGTGGGGGTGGCAGTGAAAGGCAGTATAATGGGGGGGTTAGTGGAGGGCAGTATTATGGGAGGGGTGGTAGTGGAGGGCAGTATGATGGGAGGGGGGTTAGTGGAGGGCAGTATAATAGGAGGGATGGCAGTGGAGGGCAGTATAATTGGAGGGGGGCAGTATGATGGGTGGGGGTGGCAGTGAAAGGCAGTATAATGGGGGGGTTAGTGGAGGGCAGTATAATAGGAGGGGTGGCAGTGGAGGGCAGTATAATAGGAGGGGGGGCAGTGGAGGGCAGTATAATAGGAGGGGGGGCAGTATGATGGGATTGGGGCAGTATGATGGGAGGGGTGGTAGTAGAGGGCAGTATATGGGGGGGTAGTGGAGGGCAGTAAAATGGGAGGGGGGCAGTATAATGGGGGGGGGGTAGTGGAGGGCAGTATGGGGGGACTGTACAGCATGACTGGAGAGGGGCAGTGTATGGGAGGGAGCAGAGTTACCATGAGTGTACTCAGAGTCAGGGCAGTGCAGGGAGCATTTCTCCTACCTTTATTCCAGCGCAGGAACAGCCTTCGGGGAAGACCCGGAGTCGGGGGCGGAGTCAGGGGCGGAGCCGGGGGCGGAGCTTAGGCGCGAAGAGGACTCCTCCTTTGGCTAAATGCTGGGGCTCCACTCAGGGAAGACCCGGAGTTGGGGGCGGAGTCGGGGGCGGAGTCAGGGGCGGAGCTTAGGCGCGAAAAGGACTCCTCCTTTGGCTAAATGCTGGGGCTCCACTCAGGGAAGACCCGGAGTCGGGGGCGGAGTTAGGGGCGGAGCCGGGGCGGAGCTTAGGCGCGAAGAGGACTCCTCCTTTGGCTAAATGCTGGGGCTCCACTCTCCTCCTTGTCGTGACGTCACTGGTTGTTAGACGCCAGGCGGGCCATGCCTAGCAACCAGTTGTTTTGGCAGTGAGCCAGGCAGCGTCTGGGGGTGAAATGAAGCGGTCGCGGCCAAAACTAGTACAGCAGGCAGTGAGGGACAGCGGCAATGCGGCAATTTTTAGGGGGGCATCAGATCGGCCAGTGGGGCAATTCCGGGACATTGTATTGTCCCGGAATGAAGCTGCCCGGGACGCGGGACAGACCTCCCACAGCGGGACTTTCACGGGCAATCCGGGACGGTTGGGAGGTATGCTGTTCGGTCCAAGGTAGAAGCACTTTCTCAGCGGTGTTAGCTGTCCGGGAGGCCTTGGAGCGTTGTAGGGCTGCTGGTTGGGGTAAATATTTGCTGACATTGGATCAGGCTAAGGCCTTTGATCGGGTTAATCATGAGTACTTGTGGCTCCTTCTTGACAAATATGGCCTGGAGGGGGGTTTCATTGATTGGCTCAAGATTTTGTACAAAGGGGCTGAAAGCTTTCCTCTGGTTAATGGTTGGGTCGGGCAGCCCTTTGCGGTCGGCTCGGGTGTGCGTCAGGGGTGTCCATTGAGTCCTCTGCTATATGTGTTTGCAATCGACCCCTTCATTAGAAGGCTAGAGAGTGGACCATTGTGTGGGGTACCTTTGGGCATCGCTGGTGAGCCTCCTTTGAAGGTTGTGGCCTATGCTGATGATGTTTCTGTTTTTATCTCTGGGACTGCAGAAGCGCAGGAGGTGGTCTCAGTGATAGGGCAGTATGCAGAGGCATCAGGTTCAAAGGTCAACCAGGACAAGTGTGAAGCTTTCTGGATGGGTGTGGAAGGGGAGAGCTTTGTTCTCCCGGATGACTTCCCGGAGCCCCAGCAAAAAATTTAAGTTCTAGGCATTGAATTCGGCCCAGGTGACTATGGTCATGCAAATTGGGTGAACAGGCTGGAGAATGCCGATGCCAAGGTGGCAAGCTGGAAAGGTTGGCAGCTTTCCTTGAGGGAAAAGGTTGATCTGATCAAGACTTACCTGATTCCGATTTTTCTGTATGTCAGTTTTGTTTGCATTTTGCCAGTTTCTCTCTATATCAGGATCTATAGTTGTTCTTCCAGCTGTTATGGGGGAACAGAATAAACCTTGTCAATAGGAATGTGACTTACCTTCCTAGGCGGGAGGGTGGTCTAGGGATGGTCAACCCTGTAGTCTTTTTCTCTCTGATGTTTCTGAAGTACAATCTTAGTAACATGTTGGCAGAGAGGCCGCCTGGGTGGGTTGATATTTTCCAGTCCTGGTTTAGGCCCTTTCTGCGACACTGGGAAAATGGTGGGCCAGTGAAAAGCCTGAGGGTCAGGCATGAACAGCTCCCGGCTTATGTTGCCCCGTGTTTGAAAATGCTTCGGCAGTGGCAAGTAACAGCAGGAGAAGTCAAATCTCTTCCAAGGAAACTTCTTGAGAAGCGGATGATGAGCTCTGCTTTTTGCGAGCCACTGGCCTTGAGGGATTGCCCAAGCCTGGTTTTGGGGGTGGGTTTGCAATTGATTAATTTGAAAAGTATCCCAAAGAAGTTTAGGGATCCGGCTTGGCTTGCCTTTCATGGAAAACTATATGTGAAGGGCAACTTGAAGTTTCTTTCCATGAGTGATCGGGGCTGCCCGAGAGTGGAGTGTGGAGGAGTGGTGGAGTCCATGGATCACTTTCTACTTCAATGCCCTTTTAATATAGAGGTGTACAAGAGGGTTGGGAGGGCTCTGAGTATACCCTTCCTCCCCCATATGAGTTATGCAGAGTGGGTGTATGGGGCATTCCAGACTCGTCGGGATTATGATTTGGAAACACTTTTTTTAGTTAGTCTGGTAGTCCGTTATTTCACGTGGAGTGCACGGTGTCAGGTATCCTTACGGAGTAAAATCCTCCCTGTCGAAGTGGTGGTGCAGGACATTCTGGGTGAGGTTGGGAAGATTCGGGGTGTTGAGAAAGGCAGGTGGCAGCAGGAGGCCTGGATAAGGGCATGGAGGAATATCAGGACTCTGTAGCTGCTACCTGTTGATCTCGGGGTGTGCGGCTTTTCTTTGTATTCTTGATTCACTCCCCTAGATTTTCAAGATGAAATATATTTTTGATAAAAGGCTACATGCATGGTGACGGTGATGTTCCTTAGTCTGGCTCTCCCATAGGGATTATGTAGTGCGCAATTTGGTTTGTACCATTTATAATGTTCTTGTTTTGTAGAATCATATTCAATTATTTTGTAAATATGTTTTATTTATTTATTATGGTTTTATTGTATATAAGTTGTTGTTTGTAAGATTTTCAATAAACAAAATTAACCCCTCATAATGGGCACAGCGGGTGTACAGACCCGGGAACTCGGCACAGGGATGGTGGGAACCCCTCATAATGGGCACAGCGGGTGTACAGACCCGGGAACTCAGCACAGGGATGGTGAGAACCCCTCATAATGGGCACAGCGGGTGTACAGACCCGGGAACTCAGCACAGGGATGGTGAGAACCCCTCATAATGGGCACAGCGGGTGTACAGACCCGGGAACTCAGCACAGGGATGGTGGGAACCCCTCATAATGGGCACAGCGGGTGTACAGACCCGGGAACTCAGCACAGGGATGGTGGGAACTCCTCATAATGGGCACAGCGGGTGTAATACAGACCCAGGAACTCAGCACAGGGATGATGAGAACCCCTCATAATGGGCACAGCGGGTGTACAGACCAGGGAACTCAGCACAGGGATGGTGAGAACTCCTCATAATGGGCACAGCGGGTGTACAGACCCGGGAACTCAGCACAGGGATGGTGAGAACCCCTCATAATGGGCACAGCGGGTGTACAGACCCGGGAACTCAGCACAGGGATGGTGGGAACCCCTCATAATTGGCACAGCCGCTGTACAGACCTGGGAACTCAGCACAGGGATGGTAAGAAGCCCTCATATTGGGCACAGCGGGTGTACAGACCCGGGAACTCAGCACAGGGATGGTGGGAACCCCTCATAATGGGCACAGCGGGTGTGCAGACCCGGGAACTCAGCACAGGGATGGCAGGAGCCCCTCATAATGGGCACAGCGGGTGTGCAGACCCGGGAACTCAGCACAGGGATGGTGAGAACCCCTCATAATGGGCACAGCGGGTGTACAGACCCGGGAACTCAGCACAGGGATGGTGGGAACCCCTCATAATGGGCACAGCGGGTGTACAGACCCGGGAACTCAGCACAGGGATGGTGGGAACCTCTCATAATGGGCACAGCGGGTGTACAGACCCGGGAACTCAGCACAGGGATGGTGGGAACCCCTCATAATGGGCACAGCGGGTGTACAGACCCGGGAACTCAGCACAGGGATGGTGAGAACCCCTCATAATGGGCACAGCGGGTGTACAGACCCGGGAACTCAGCACAGGGATGGTGAGAACCCCTCATAATGGGCAGTGCGGGTGTACAGACCCAGGAACTCAGCACAGGGATGGTGGGAACCCCTCATAATCGGCAGTGCGGGTGTACAGACCCGGGAACTCAGCACAGGGATGGTGGGAACCCCTCATAATGGGCACAGCGGGTGTACAGACCCGGGAACTCAGCACAGGGATGGTGGGAACCCCTCATAATGGGCACAGCGGGTGTACAGACCCGGGAACTCAGCACAGGGATGGTGAGAACCCCTCATAATGGGCACAGCGGGTGTACAGACCCGGGAACTCAGCACAGGGATGGTGAGAACCCCTCATAATGGGCAGTGCGGGTGTACAGACCCGGGAACTCAGCACAGGGATGGTGAGAACCCCTCATAATCGGCAGTGCGGGTGTACAGACCCGGGAACTCAGCACAGGGATGGTGGGAACCCCTCATAATGGGCACAGCGGGTGTACAGACCCGGGAACTCAGCACAGGGATGGTGGGAACCCCTCATAATGGGCACAGCGGGTGTACAGACCCGGGAACTCAGCACAGGGATGGTGGGAACCCCTCATAATGGGCACAGCGGGTGTACAGACCCGGGAACTCAGCACAGGGATGGTGGGAACCCCTCATAATGGGCACAGCGGGTGTACAGACCCGAGAACTCAGCACAGGGATGGTGAGAACCCCTCATAATGGGCACAGCGGGTGTACAGACCCGGGAACTCAGCACAGGGATGGTGAGAACCCCTCATAATGGGCAGTGCGGGTGTACAGACCCGGGAACTCAGCACAGGGATGGTGAGAACCCCTCATAATGGGCAGTGCGGGTGTACAGACCCGGGAACTCAGCACAGGGATGGTGGGAACCCCTCATAATGGGCAGTGCAGGTGTACAGACCCAGGAACTCAGCACAGGGATGGT
The DNA here is from genome assembly GCA_037952835.1 of Lithobates septentrionalis. NCBI lineage: Eukaryota > Metazoa > Chordata > Amphibia > Anura > Ranidae > Lithobates > Lithobates septentrionalis. Next base: position 144,407 of record JBBDGP010003210.1, on the reverse strand, counting down.
GAGAACCCCTCATAATGGGCACAGCGGGTGTACAGACCCGGGAACTCAGCACAGGGATGGTGGGAACCCCTCATAATGGGCACAGCGGGTGTACAGACCCGGGAACTCAGCACAGGGATGGTGGGAACCCCTCATAATGGGCACAGCGGGTGTACAGACCCGGGAACTCAGCACAGGGATGGTGGGAACCCCTCATAATTGGCACAGTGGGTGTACAGACCCGGGAACTCAGCACAGGGATGGTGGGAACCCCTCATAATGGGCACAGCGGGTGTACAGACCCGGGAACTCAGCACAGGGATGGTGAGAACCCCTCATAATGGGCACAGCGGGTGTACAGACCCGGGAACTCAGCACAGGGATGGTGAGAACCCCTCATAATGGGCACAGCGGGTGTACAGACCCGGGAACTCAGCACAGGGATGGTGAGAACCCCTCATAATGGGCACAGCGGGTGTACAGACCCGGGAACTCAGCACAGGGATGGTGAGAACCCCTCATAATGGGCACAGCGGGTGTACAGACCCGGGAACTCAGCACAGGGATGGTGAGAACCCCTCATAATGGGCACAGTGGGTGTACAGACCCGGGAACTCAGCACAGGGATGGTGAGAACCCCTCATAATGGGCACAGCGGGTGTACAGACCCGGGAACTCAGCACAGGGATGGTGAGAACCCCTCATAATGGGCACAGCGGGTGTACAGACCCGGGAACTCGCTGTCCTGAGGAACATAGTAGAATGCAAAAAATGTTTTCTTTATATTCAGCCAGGAGGAATGATTTTTTAAATGCTTAAAGTAGAACATAAAAATGTCTAATTCCTGTAACATGCCCAGGAGGGGTCCTAATCCTGCGTGTGAAGAGGTGATATATATAGAAAGTGCTGCACCTGCACCATCCCTATGTCTGGTGTGGACTTTAAGGGGCAATTTATGCAAAAAAGTGTGAGGTCCCCAGAATATCAATACCAGACCACATACCCTCCACATGGGGGAAAGGTGCCTTACCATGGGGGCCTCTACCTTGTAGACTAGAGCATCTTCTTTCCATATTGATGAGGACAAAAGCCTCCTGCCCACAACCCTGGCACAGTGCTATTGGGGGTCTGCCACTTCCCTTGTCCTGTATGTCGGGTGTAATTCTCGGTATCTGTTCTTATTCTGTATGTATGGACTCTGCACAGTACAACTTCTCTTGTCCTGTATGTCGGGTGTAATTCTCGGTATCTGTTCTTATTCTGTATGTATGGACTCTGCACAGTACTACTTCGCTTGTCCTGTATGTCGGGTGTAATTCTCGGTATCTGTTTTTTTTTTTGTGAGGGTGATTTATGTAGAGGGGGCGGAGCTGACGTTCTCAGGGGCTCCACCTCCAGGCAGTGAATATTTCACATTCTTGTTCTATTTTCGGAGATGAATGTGATGGACGCGCGGCGCCTGCACTGCCCCCGGCGGACGGCTCGGATACAACTCCTGCGATGTTCAGATGAAGCTGATTCTGGAATATTAGAATCACCTTCAGATGTGATCAGTGAATAGATCAGGGCTGGGATTGGTCGGTGTTTATGGCTGTGGGAGGGAACATTTCTCTGTTCTTGTAGTGATTGGCCCTCCCCTTGGGGTGAGTAGGACGAGGCTGCGGCCCTTGGGGAACACTAGGAAGTGTATTCTATAGTCAGGTTGGGTGAAGATCACTTTTTGTTATCTCCCGTGAAGGCGAAATGCATCAGCTGTCTGGACCACTGGTATGGCCGGGCGCCATCTTTATAATTGGCGGAGGCAGTTCTGGGACAAGACCATCCGGTGCCCAAAGATGCCAAACTGCCCCCACATTCAATTGCTTCCCCCGGGGGGGCTCCTGTCCCTTCTGCCCCCCTCAGTCCCAGCAGGGAGGGGGTGCCTTAGGGTGGTGTTTGAGATCATGCCGGATACCCCATGTGCCAGAGCAGGATTCACCTTGACCTCAGTGCCGCTCCTACCCCATCCTCTGTAACTGCCACAGCTGCTCATGTCTTCGGGATCGGCTCCTCCTCCTTACCCAGGTCAGCGCAATGTCACAGAGCCACACACCGCTACTTCCGAGACTTTATTCACCAACTTTATTATTCCAATAGAATAGAGGACACTCCACTTTGCACCTCTGGTCGACGCGTTTCGTCCCCTACTGGGGGCTTAATCATAGGGCTATGGTGAGGTGGTGAAACACGTCAGTCAGTGGGACTAATACAGTTGGTTTTAAGCTTCTTGGAAATAGCAGTGTGTGCCCCCCATTACCGCACAGTATACGGTATACGGGGCCCCAACACAGGCCATGTGGGCGTAATCCTACTCCGTGTCCATGGTCAGCTCAGACTGTTTATATTTTAGGGCCCTTCACATCATATGAGAAGCTTAATACCAACTTTGTTGTTCCAATACAATAGAGGACGCTCCACCCTGCACCCCTGGTTGGCGTGTTTCGTCCCCTACTGGCTCTTAATCATAGGGCTACAGTGAAAGGGTGAAATGCGTCAGTCATCTGGCACAACACAGTTGGTTTTAAGCTACTTGGAAGTAGCTATGTGTGGCCCCATTACAGCACAGTATACGGGACCCCAACATAGGCCATCAAAACCAGCTCTGCTCTAGCCCCACCCCCAGGAAAAGTCATTCATTCATATATTCCCGTCTCTTCTGTATTTCAGGGATTGAACCCGGACACATCCCCGGCTCGGTGAATCTCCCCTTCGCCGGCTTCCTGACACCGGAAGGGTTACAGAAGCCGCCTCACGAGATCCGCCGCCTGTTCGAGGAGAAGGGAGTGGACCTGAAGAAGCCGCTGACGGCCACGTGTCGGCGAGGGGTGACCGCCTGTCACCTGGCGCTGGCCGCCTTCGTCCTGGGGAAGGAAGACACGGCCGTCTACGACGGATCCTGGTCCGAGTGGTTCCACCGGGCCAAACCCGAGCACAAAGTGTTCAAGGGGAGGGGCCGAGCCTGAAAGACAATATGGAGGCTGACGCAGGAGGTGGGAGGGGCCATTTACCCAGAAGGGGTCACGTGACCACATGATATGTAGCTGGAATGACATTTTCTGGGATTGTAAATATTTACTGAACTTTTTTATGGTGAAATAAAAAAAACAAACAAAAAAAACCAAAGAAATGACGAGACATTAACATATAAGCACCTAATGTTGTCATGTGACCTATAATAAAATATAGACCTTTATCAGTGTACTTTGTGTATTCCTTTATCCAGTGTGAGACTTCCTGTAATAAAGACCGCTCACTGCTGCCCCTTCTTCGTGCAGGGGGACTGGTCTTTTCTCCACCCCCTCCTATAGTTTTCTCTAGTGGGTGGAGCCTGCTGGGCCCTTCCCACAGCTCTGCTCTATCTACTTGTGCAGAGTGACTAGTCCTGTCTCCGCCCCTCCTGTCGTTTTTCGTAGTTGGTGGAGGCTGTTAGGCCCCTCCCACAGCTCTGCAGGAGGACTGGTCTTGTCTCCGCCCCCTCCTGTACTTTTCTGTAGTAGGTGGAGCTTGTTGGGCCCCTCCCTCAGCTCTGTTCTCTCCTTTTGTGCAGGAGGATTAGTCTTGTCTCCGCCCCCTGGTGTAGTTTGGGGTTGTGGGTGGGGCTTGTTGGGCCCCTCCCACAGCTCTGCTCTATCTCCTTGTGCAGGGAGATTAGTCTTGTCTCTGCCCCCTGCTGTAGTTTTCTGTAGTGGGTGGAGCTTGTTGGGCCCCTCCCACAGCTCTGCTCTATCTCCTTGTGCAGGGAGATTAGTCTTGTCTCCGCCCCCTGCTGTAGTTTTCTGTAGTGGGTGGAGCTTGTTGGGCCCCTCCCACAGCTCTGCTCTATCTCCTTGTGCAGGAGGATTAGTCTTGTCTCCGCCCCCTGCTGTAGTTTTCTGTAGTGGGTGGAGCTTGTTGGGCCCCTCCCACAGCTCTGCTCTATCTCCTTGTGCAGGAGGGTAAGTCTTGTCTCCGCCTCCTGCTGTAGTTTTCTGTAGTGGGTGGAGTTTTCAGGGCCCCTCCCTCTGCTCTCTGCCCAGGCTATGTACAGCACAGTGATGATGTCACCGCCACATTTACAAGGTAATATCTGGGATTGTATTTGTTGCACAGAGTGGATTTCTCTATTCTGGGGCTAACTATGAATGCTTTAAGGCCCCGGTCAGACCGGTTCAAAGCCGCACCTCATCACTGCGATCTGCACTGCTGACTTCATACAACAGAAGTCTATGGAAGTCGCAGTGAAACCGCCAAAAAGTAGAGCAGGAACCCTTTATTTCAAAGTTGAGCCGCAGCTATTGGAACAGTTCAATTCCTGACAATGGAGGGGGGGACACTTGTGCAATTTGGAACTGTCCGAACGCATGACAAATCGCACCGGGGTGAACGGGGGTTAAATGAAAGGTTTGGTGGCCGCGGTTCCCCTTTAAGACTCTCTCTAGGATTAGGACGCTCGGTCTGGGTGGATTTGTGGTTTTGTCCAGAACGATAAAGTTTTGTCATTGGAATTTTTTTTTATTGCTGTTTATAACTCTGGAGATTGTCGATCCAGAAAACATCTGTCTGTCTCCGGGGATCGGCGAGGAATATTTTCCATGTTAGATATAAAAGACAACGAATGAATGCATGCGGCTCTGTCATCATTAATAGAGCCAGTTCTCACCAGACCCGAATCGCAACGAAATCGCACCCGAATCGCACCGGCGCGCCCAGTGCATTCCAGTGCCATTCACACGCAGTTCCCTGCAGTGCGATTTCAGCCCATTCATTTTGTACCGACTGAAATTGCACAGCACCAAAAGCATTGCATGCACCGCTTTTTAAAATGCACTGCAACCGGATCGCATGATACAAAAAGTACCATGTGATTCAGTGCGTTTTGCGACCTGAATTTGGGGTGTTGTTCATTTTTAATTGCCTCCCGCCGCAGAGCGCAGATGTAATGCGTTTTGCACACAATTCGAGTTGCACGGCACGTTCCTGTGCGATTCAATGTGGTGTGAACCGGCCCATATTTGTATTTTATGAACCCAGGGCAGCTTCAGTATCTGAATGTGACCCAGTGCCAGCCTCTTACATCCCCAGTACAGCAGAGCTCAGGCTGGGAGAGGTTCATGTGCTGACAAGAAGCATGCTGATTGGAGGAGAGAGCAGAGTGAGAGTGAGATGAGCTCAGCAGTCCGCTTCTCTTACCATCCAATCACAGGCTGGGGGAGGGGCAAGTCCTCTAAGCAGTGCCGAGACAAGATTATCCCGTGCCCAGGGCAAAGATGGCAAATTACACCCCCCCCCCCCCCATTACGTGTGAGCTTATGGAGAGAAAGGGGAGAGAGAGCACACCCCGCAACCCTTCCCGGCTCTCTCCACCTCTCCTTGCCACTTCCAGCGCTGGGCTGACAGAAGTAGGCATGCCGCTGTCACTACTCCTGTCAGCCGTCTAGTAGAAGATACTTGCAGTGCCCCCCAAGAGGAGAAGGGGGGAGGAGAGAGAGCACAGCCCTCACTTCCTCACGGCTCTTTCCACCTCTCCTTGCCACTTCCAGCGCTGGGCTGACAGAAGTGATGCCACTGTCACTACTCCTGTCAGCCTTATAGTAGAAGGAGCTTGCAGTGCCCCCCAAAAGGAGGAGGGGGGAGAGGGAGCACAGCCTGCACCCTCTCACAGCTCTCTCCACCTCTCCTTGCCACTTCCAGCGCTGGGCTGACAGAAATAATAATGCCGCTGTCACTACTCCTGTCAGCCGTCTAGTAGAAGATACTTGCAGTGCCCCCCAAGAGGAGGAGGAAGAGGGGGAGAGAGAGCACAGCCCGCACCTCCTCACGGCTCTTTCCACCTCTCCTTGCCACTTCCAGCACTGGGCTGACAGAAGTAGGGATGCCACTGTCACTACTCCTGTCAGCCTTATAGTAGAAGGAACTTGCAGTGCCCCCCAAAAGGAGGAGTGGGGAGAGAGAGCACAGCCCGCACCTCCTCTCGGCTCTCTCCAACTCTCCTTGCCACTTCCAGCACTGGGCTGACAGAAGTAGTGATGCTGCCATCACTACACCTGTCAGCCTTATAGTTGAAGGAACTTGCCGTGCCCCCAAGAGGAGGACGAGGAGGAAGAGGGGGAGGGAGAGCACAGCCCGCACCTCCTCCCAGCTCCTTCCACCTCTCCTTGTCACTTCCAGCGCTGGACTGACAGAAGTGATGCCATTGTCACTACTCCTGTCAGCCTTATAGTAGAAGGAACTTGCAGTGCCCCCAAGAGGAGGAGGAGGGAGAGAGAGAGCACAGCCTGCACCTTCTCACAGCTCTCTCCACCTCTCCTTGCCACTTCCAGCGCTGGGCTGACAGAAATAATAATGCCGCTGTCACTACTCCTGTCAGCCGTCTAGTAGAAGATACTTGCAGTGCCCCCCAAGAGGAGGAGGAGGAGGAGGAAGAGGGGGAGAGAGAGCACAGCCTGCACCTCCTTACGGCTCTTTCCACCTCTACTTGCCACTTCCAGCACTGAGCTGACAGAAGTAGTGATGCCGCTGTCACTACTCCTGTCAGCCTTATAGTGGAAGGAACTTGCAGTGCCCCCCAAGAGCAGGAGGGGGGAGAGAGAGCACAGCCCGCACCTCCTCCGGCTCTCTCCACCTCTCCTTGCCACTTCCAGCACTGAGCTGACAGAAGTAGTGATACTGCCATCACTACTCCTGTCAGCCTTATAGTAGAAGGAACTTGCAGTGCCCCCCAAGAGGAGGAGGAGGAAGAGGGGGAGGGAGAGCACAGCCCGCACCTCCTCCCAGCTCTTTCCACCTCTCCTTGCCACTTCCAGTGCTGGACTGACAGAAGTGATGCCACTGTCACTACTCCTGTCAGCCTTATAGTAGAAGGAGCTTGCAGTGCCCCCCAAGGGGAGGAGGAGGAGGAGGGAGAGAGAGCACAGCCTGCACCTCTTCCCGGCTCTTTCCACCTCTCCTTGCCACTTCCAGCACTGGGCTGACAGAAGTAGTAATGCCGCTGTCACTACTCCTGTCAGCCTTATAGTAGAAGGAGCTTGCAGTGCCCCCCAAGGGGAGGAGGAGGAGGGGGGAGCACAGCCTGCACCTCCTCCCGGCTCTTTCCACCTCTCCTTGCTGCTTCCAGCACTGGGCTGACAGAAGTAGTGATGCCGTTGTCACTACTCCTGTCAGCCTTATAGTAGGAAGAATTTGTGGCGCCCCCATAACTACAATACACGCTGCGCCCAGGGCAGCGTTCCCTTCTGCCCACCCCTTGTCCCAGCCCTGCTAAGTTCTATTTGTGTCAGGAACAGACACAAAATCCTGTGTTTTCCTGACATGCTCAGAGATGCGCTTCTATTTAGCAGATGCACAGTGTCATTAATTGTTGATAGGACCTCCAAGCAGCTGTAAACATGGTCCATTTTTGGAAAAGGATTAGGGACTTTTTTCATCCGGGGTCAGGTGATCACAGGGGGGGTCATCGGGGTCAGGTGATCACAGGGGGTCATCAGGGATCAGGTGATTACACAGGGGTCATGAGGGGTCAGGTGATCACAGGGGGGTCATCAGGGGACAGGTGATCACAGGGGGTCATCAGGGATCAGGTGTTTATAGGGGGGTCATCAGGGAACAGGTGTTTATAGGGGGGGTCATCAGGGATCAGGTGATCACAGGGGTGTCATCAGGGGTCAAGTGATCATAGGGGGGTCATCAGGGGTCAGGTGATCACACGGGGGGGTCATCAGGGGTCAGGTGATCACAGGGGGTCATCAAGGATCAGGTGATTACACGGGGGGGTCATCAGGGGTCAGGTGATTACAGGGGGGTCATCAGGGGACAGGTGATCACAGGGGGGTCATCAGGGGACAGGTGATCACAGGGGGGTCATCAGGGATCAGGTGATCACACGGGGGTCATCAGGGGACAGGTGTTTATAGGGGGGGTCATCAGGGATCAGGTGATCACAGGGGGGTCATCAGGAGTCAGCCAGGTGATCACAGGGGTGTCATCAAGGGTCAGGTGATCACAGGGGGGTCATCAGGTGATCACAGGGTGGGTCATCAGGGATTAGGTGATCACAGGGGGGTCATCAGGGGTCAGGTGATCACAGGGGGGTCATCGGGGGTCAGGTGATCATAGGGGGGTCATCAGGGATCAGGTGATCTCAGGGGGGTCATCAGGGGTCAGGTGATCACAGGGGGGGTCATCAGGGAACAGGTGATCACAGGGGGTCATCAGGGGTCAGGTGATCACACGGGGGTCATCAGGGATCAGGTGATCACAGGGGGGTCATCAGGGGTCAGGTGAGCACAGGGGGGGTCATCAGGGGTCAGGTGATCATAGGGGGGGTCATCAGGGATCAGGTGATCACAGGGGGGTCATCAGGGGTCAGGTGATCACAGGGGGGGTCATCAGGGGTCAGGTGATCACAGGGGGGGTCATCAGGGATCAGGTGATCACAGGGGGGTCATCAGGGGTCAGGTGATCACAGGGGGGTCATCAGGGGTCAGGTGATCACAGGGGGTCATCAGGGATCAGGTGATCACAGGGGGGTCATCAGGGGTCAGGTGATCACACGGGGGTCATCAGGGATCAGGTGATCACAGGGGGGTCATCAGGGGTCAGGTGATCACAGGGGGGGTCATCAGGGGTCAGGTGATCACAGGTGGGTCATCAGGGGTCAGGTGATCACAGGGGGGTCATCGGGGTCAGGTGATCACAGGGGGGTCATCAGGGATCAGGTGATCACACGGAGGGTCATCAGGGGTCAGGTGATCACAGGGAGGGTCATCAGGGAACAGGTGATCACAGGGGTGTCATCAGAGATCAGGTGATCACAGGGGTGTCATCAGAGATCAGGTGATCACAGGGGGGTCATCGGGGTCAGGTGATCACAGGGGGGTCATCGGGGTCAGGTGATCACAGGGGGATCATCGAGGTCAGGTGATCTCAGGGGGGTCATCGGGGTCAGGTGATCACAGGGGGGTCATCAGAGATCAGGTGATCACAGGGGGGTCATCGAGGTCAGGTGATCTCAGGGGGGTCATCGGGGTCAGGTGATCACAGGGGGGTCATCGGGGTCAGGTGATCACAGGGGGGTCATCAGGGGTCAGGTGATCACAGGGGGTCATCAGGGGACAGGTGATCACAGGGGGGTCATCAGGGATCAGGTGATCACACGGGGGTCATCAGGGGACAGGTGTTTATAGGGGGGGTCATCAGGGATCAGGTGATCACAGGGGGGTCATCAGGGGTTAGGTGATCACAGGGGGGTCATCAGGTGATCACTGGGTGGGTCATCAGGGATTAGGTGATCACAGGGGGGGTCATCAGGGGTCAGGTGATCACAGGGGGGTCATCGGGGGTCAGGTGATCATAGGGGGATCATCAGGGATCAGGTGATCTCAGAGGGGTCATCAGGGGTCAGGTGATCACAGGGGGGGTCATCAGGGAACAGGTGATCACAGGGGGGTCATCAGGGGTCAGGTGATCACACGGGGGTCATCAGGGATCAGGTGATCACAGGGGGGTCATCAGGGGTCAGGTGAGCACAGGGGGGTCATCAGGGGTCAGGTGATCATAGGGGGGGTCATCAGGGATCAGGTGATCACAGGGGGGTCATCAGGGGTCAGGTGATCACAGGGGGGGTCATCAGGGGTCAGGTGATCACAGGGGGGGTCATCAGGGATCAGGTGATCACAGGGGGGTCATCAGGGGTCAGGTGATCACAGGGGGGTCATCAGGGGTCAGGTGATCACAGGGGGGTCATCAGGGATCAGGTGATCACAGGGGGGTCATCAGGGGTCAGGTGATCACACGGGGGTCATCAGGGATCAGGTGATCACAGGGGGGTCATCAGGGGTCAGGTGATCACAAGGGGGGTCATCAGGGGTCAGGTGATCACAGGGGGGTCATCAGGGGTCAGGTGATCACAGGGGGGTCATCGGGGTCAGGTGATCACAGGGGGTCATCAGGGATCAGGTGATCACACGGAGGGTCATCAGGGGTCAGGTGATCACAGGGAGGGTCATCAGGGAACAGGTGATCACAGGGGTGTCATCAGAGATCAGGTGATCACAGGGGGGTCATCGAGGTCAGGTGATCTCAGGGGGGTCATCGGGGTCAGGTGATCACAGGGGGGTCATCGGGGTCAGGTGATCACAGGGGGGTCATCAGGGGTCAGGTGATCACAGGGGGGTCATTGGGGTCAGGTGATCACAAGGGGGGTCATCAGGGGTCACGTGATCACAGGGGGTTCATCAGGGGTCAGGTGATCACAGGGGGTTCATCAGGGGTCAGGTGATCACAGGGGGTTATCAGGGGTCAGGTGATCACAGGGGGTTATCAGGGGTCAGGTGATCACAGGGGAGGTGATCACAGGGGGGTCATCAGGGGTCAGGTGATCACAGGCTGGGTCATCAGGGGTCAGGTGATCACAGGGGGGTCATCAGGGATCAGGTGATCACAGGGGGGTCATCAGGGATCAGGTGATCACAGGGGGGTCATCAGGGGTCAGGTGATCACAGGGTGGGTCATCAGGGAACAGGTGATCACAGGGGGTTCATCAGGGGTCAGGTGATCTCAGGGGGGTCATCGGGGTCAGGTGATCACAGGGGGGGTATCAGGGATCAGGTGATCATAGGGGGGTCATCGGGGTCAGGTGATCACAGGGGGGGTCATCGGGGTCAGGTGATCACAGGGGGGGTCATCGGGGTCAGATGATCACAGGGGGGGTATCAGGGATCAGGTGATCATAGGGGGTCATCGGGGTCAGGTGATCACAGGGGTGGTCATTGGGGCCAGGTGATCACAGGGGGGGTCATTGGGGCCAGGTGATCACAGGGGGGTCATTGGGGTCAGGTGATCACAGGGGGGGTCATTGGGGCCAGGTGATCACAGGGGGGTCATCGGGGTCAGGTGATCACTGGGGGGTCATCGGGGTCAGGTGATTACAGGGGGGGTCATCAGGGTCAGGTGATCTCAGGGGGATCATCGGGGTCAGGTGATCACAGGGGGGGTCATCAGGGGTCAGGTGATCTCAGGGGGATCATCGGGGTCAGGTGATCACAGGGGGGGGTCATCAGGGGTCAGGTGATCTCAGGGGAGTCATCGGGGTCAGGTGATCTCAGGGGGTCAGGTCATCGCTGAGGCTGATATCTCCTCTGTATAGGGGTCACCAGCGATGGGTTCTTTATTCAATCTTATGTAACTATGGACTTTGTACTGTATCAGGTCATGAGATGGACGGTGAGTCAGACCCATCAGATGATAAATAAATCTCAATGTTTATATGATGAGATTCTGCTCGGCCTGGATCGGTATTCCGGCCCTCCGGCACAGACGGGCGAGTCTCTGAGCCGCTTCCACGCCGTTTGTTTTGGACTTTCTTCAATAGAAAAATGTCTGAATTCCAGATTTCTCCTCTGTTGTACTTGGCATCCCCGGACGGTATCATGAAGCAGGGCAGAAATCTGACATCTGGAGGACGCCGCCCGATGGACCGCGCTTTTCTGTCCTCAGCGCACCTGACAACCCGGGGAGTTCATACAAATATGGCAGCTAAAGATTTAGCTTAGTGAGTGCAAGCTCTTCTGTACAAAGACTGATGTGACTGTGGGGGGAGGGGACATTAGAGTGTAAGCTCTTCTGTACAAAGACTGATGTGACTGTGGGGGGAGGGGACATTAGAGTGTAAGCTCTTCTGTACAGAGACTGATGTGACTGTGGGGGGAGGGGACATTAGAGTGTAAGCTCTTCTGTACAAAGACTGATGTGACTGTGGGGGGAGGGACATTAGAGTGTAAGCTCTTCTGTACAAAGACTGATGTGACTGTGGGGGGAGGGGACATTAGAGTGTAAGCTCTTCTGTACAGAGACTGATGTGACTGTGGGGGGAGGGGACATTAGAGTGTAAGCTCTTCTGTACAAAGACTGATGTGACTGTGGGGGAGGGGACATTAGAGTGTAAGCTCTTCTGTACAAAGACTGATGTGACTGTGGGGGAGGGGACATTAGAGTGTAAGAACCTCTGTACAGAGACTGATGTGATTGGCTCAGTGTTCTCTGTACAGCGCTGCGGTACATGTCAGAGCTATATAAATGTTTAATAATAATAGTGTGTGACTGTGGGGGAGGGGACATTAGAGTGTAAGCTCCTCTCCCTCTATATACAGACATTGGATATCGTGTCTCAGTGAAGGTCATCCGGTTCTCAGGCTGGTTTGGATGGGATCCCCCCATGCGGTCTCTCTCTCTCGGATTGCGGTCAGCAGTGTGTTGTGGGATTTTTTTATCTATCATATTATTTGCTGACGGGTAGAATTTCTCGGTTTCTCGGTGATCTCAGTTCCGGCTCAGAGAATCTGCAATGACTTTTTACCTCTCCAGAAAGTTAACCCTTTCATCACCACGGGACTGAGATCTGGGGAAGATTTGTTCCTGGGGAAGATTTGCAGGGGGGAGCACATTTGGTGTGGGGGCTCTTTGTCAAAGTGGGAGCCCTTCTGACTCTGCACGAAGAGAAAGTACACAGGACCTTGTTTACCCCTTCAGCTCTCCATCCACTCTGGAACAAGCCCTCTCTACCACTTCTTCTGACAGTTGTGTCCTCTTTCCTTCACCCCTCTTCTCCATCACATAGCTTTTATATTACTCCCTCACCTCTGTCCTCTCCTTATTACTGCACTCACCAACAACCACTAATTCTAAATCCACAGCAGGCATGGACTGGCCATCAGGACTACCGGGAGTTTCCCGGTGGGCCGATGGCTCAGTGGGCCGGTTTCAGCGGCCGCCTAATTTGCCTGTTGTATTGGAGGTCCACGGCGATCTACCCATCAATCGCCGACAGCTGGTGCCTGATGGGTAGATCGAGATGCATGCAGAGTAGTGCAGGAAGCGCGTGTAATAAGTTCTCTCTCCGCTGCTTCCCGGCGGCCCCTCCTCTCTTCTTGTCTATCCCCATTTGCTTATGACATCATCTGGGATGGACGAGAAGAGAGGAGGGGCTGCCAGGGAGCAGCGTGACATGAGAGAGAACATATTACAGATGCTTCCTGCGCTACTCTGCATGCTGGCTGGTAAACGCTGCGCCCTGATGTTCCCCAATGTGCCCTGATGTGCCCCAATGTCCTTCAATATGGCCTGATGTGCCCCAATGTCCTTCAATATGGCCTGATGTGCCCCAATGTCCTTCAATATGCCCTGATGTGCCCCAATGTGCCCTGATGTGCCCCAATGTGCTCCACTATGCCCTGATGTGCTCCAATGTGCCCTGATGTGCCCCAATGTGCTTTAATGTGCCCCAATGTGCTTTAATATGCCCTGATGTGCCCCAATGTGCCCTAATGTGCCCCAATATGCCCTGATGTGCTATGTGCCCTGATGTGCCCCAATGTGCCCTGATGTGCTTTAATGTGCCCTGATGTGCCCCAAAATGCCCTGATGTGCTATGTGCCCTGATGTGCCCCAATGCGCCCTGATGTGCCCCAATATGCCCTGATGGGGTATGTGCCCAGATGTGCCCTGATGTGCCCCAATATGCCCTGATGTGCTATGTGCCCTGATGTGCTTTAATGTACCCCAAAATGCCCTGATGTGCCCCAATATGCCCCAATGTGCTATGTGTCCCGATGTGCTATGTGCCCTAATGTGCCCTCATGTGCCCTGTGCCCTGATGTGCTATGTGCCCCATGCCCTGATGTGCTATGTGCCCCGTGCCCTGATGTGCCCCGTGTCCCGATGTGCCCCGTGTCCTGATGTGTCATGTGCCCCGATGTGCCCCATGCCCAGATGTGCTATGTGCCCTATGTGCCCTGATGTTCCTTGTGCCCTGATGTCCCGTGCCCTAATGTCCTGTGCCCTGATGTCCTGTGCCCCGGTGTGCTGTGTCTCAACGTCATGTGCCCTTCACCGTGATGTGCTGTGCCCTGATGTGCCCTGTACGCTGATGTGCTGGGCTCTTTACCCTGATGTGCACTGTACCCTGATGTGCTGTGACCTGTACCCTGATGTGCTGTGCCCTGATGTGCTGTGCCCTGTGCCCTGATGTGCTGTGCCCTGTGCCCTGATGTCCCATGCCCTGATGTCCTGTGCCCTGATGTCCTGTGCCCCAGTGTGCTGTGCTTCAATGTCAAGTGCCCTGCTGTGCCCTGTATCCTGATGTGCTGTGCCCTGATGTGCACTGTACCCTGATGTGCTGTGCCCTGATGTGCCCTGTGCCCTGATGTGCCGTACCCTGTGCCCTGATGTGCCGTGCTCTGTGCCCTGATGTGTCGTGCCCTGTGCCCTGATGTGCCGTGCTCTGTGCCCTGATGTGCTGGGCTCTGTACCGTGCACTGATGCCCTGTGCCCTGATGTGCCGTGCCCTGATGTGCTGACTCTGTACCGTGCCCTAATGTGCTGTGCCCTGATGTGCTGTACCCTGTGCCCTGGTGTGCCGTGCTCTGTGCTCTTATGTGCTGGGCTCTGTACCGTGCCCTGATCTACACTGTACCCTGATGTGTTGTGCTCTGGGCCGGTCTGGATGAAGTCCAGGGCCACATTTTTGTCCCAGTCCAGCCCTGATCCACAGACTAATAAAACCTCCAGGACACTGGGACCCTTCATATAAAACACACTCCCATATAACCTCCCTCACCCTTCTGCACCTCCTAACCTTTGGAGATATATCCCCAAACCCTCAGCCTCCTTCATTTAACTGTACTCAACGCACCCATCACCCGCCCCCCCTCTGGCAGCAATCCACAAAATTTAGTTCCCATTCCTCTTCTACCCAAAGTCAGACTCCCCTTCTCTTGCGCCCTTTGGAATGCCCGCTTTATCTGTAACAAACTCACCTCTCTCCATGACCTCTTTATCGCTAACTCATTTCATCTACTCGCCATTACTGACACCTGGCTTCATGACTCCGACACTACTTCTCCTGCTGCCCTCTCCCATGGTGGTCTTCTCTGCACTCACTCCCCCAGACCCAGTGAATGCAAGGGAGATAGAGTAGGATTCCTTCTATTCCCCACATAGTAGGTTCCAGGTACTTCACCCACCGCCCTCTCTGTCACTTTTCTCATTTGAGGCACACTGCATTTGTCTTTTCTCTCCAGTTTCTCTAAGGATAGCTGTGATCTACCGTCCCCCTGGACCGGTATCAACCTTTCTTGATGACTTCTCTGTCTGGCTTCCCTACTTTCTCTCTTCTGAAATCCCCACAATCATTCTCTGGGATTTCAAAATCCCTGTTAATACTAACACTACTACTATTTCCAAACTTCTGTCTAACCTCCTCCTTTGACCTGAAGCAATGGACTCACTCTGACGGCAATACCCTTGACCTTGTGTTCTCCCACCTATGCACTCCATACAACCGCTGCAACTTTCCCTTCCCTCTCTCTGATCACTACCTTATTAGTTTCACTCTCTCCTTCTCCTCCACCTCTTCTCCCTCCAACCGCCTAACAGTTACCCATGGAAACCTTCGTCAACTCAACCCTTCTCTTCTCTACTCTGCTACTGATCACCTCTATGACAAAATCGCACCCCTATCCTGCACCGACCTAACCACTTCTGTCTACAACAGCTCACTGTCAACCTCTCTAGACAAGCTTGCCCCCCCTCCCCCCTCACTACACACAGGTCACGTCCCCTACAACCTTGGCAAACAGATGACACTAGAAGTCTGAAAAAAACATAGCCGTGCTCTTAAGCACCTGTGGCATTAGACCAGGTCTCAGAAAGATTTTAACCTATACAAATCTGCCCTCCAAAAATACAATTCCTGCCTCCCCACTGCCAAGCAGACCTATTTTATCTCTCTCATTAACAACTTATCATCCCCTCCCTGTCATCTCTTCTCTACCTTCAACTCTCTACTTTGTCCTCCACCGCCTCTACCCACCAACTCACTGCCCAGGAGATCGACAATCACTTCAAACAGAAGATTGAAACAATTTGTGAGGAGATCTCCTCTGTACAGATACCCTCTCCACTTAACACTCCATGTCCACAGGGACAACTATTACTTCAATCTTTTAACCCCACCACTATGGACGAGGTTGCTGAATTTCTTGGTAACGTCCAGCTAACCACCTGCCCCCTGGACCCTGTTCCCTCAAAAATCCTACGATCACCCTCTGGCTCTGTTCTACACTCTCTAACTCACATCTTCAATCTTTCCCTCTCTTCTGGCATCTTCCCCAACTCTCTAAAACATGTTATAGTCACCCCATGCTTAAAATCCCCTTAGTGCCAAGGGCCCTGATACTGAGATATACTAAAGGTACTAAAACTTGATTTTTAAAAATTACCAAGAAGTTAAGAGTACTCCGCTTACGGGGCAAATTTATCTTCTTTCTCTTTTCTAATTTTTTTTTTTTTTTTTAGTGCTATTTTTATTTTTATTTTTCATTTTGATAAACACTAATGATATATGGAATGTGTAAGATATGTTCTTCTAGACCCTTTAAGGACAGGTCAACATTAGTGTCCTTATGTATACAGAGCGTACTAATACTCACCTGTTAACCCCCCCATTTTATTTATTTTTATTTTTCCCCCTTTTTCTTTGTGTTCTGTACAACACGTTTGTGTCATTTGACAAAAAATATGATTGCAGACTGATTGTTCATGCCATTTTGTATAATTTGCAAAACCTTTAATAAAGAAAATTGAAAAGAAAATCCCCTTACTGGACCCCATCAATCTTAACAACCTGCACCCTGTCTCCCTGCTCCCCATTGTATCCAAACTCCTTGAATGTCTGGTCTACAACCAACTGAGCGACCACCTCGCTAACAATAATCTTCTTGATCCCCTTCAGTCTGGATTTCGTCCTGAACACTCCACAGAAACTGCTCTCCCACAACCAACAAACGATCTACCAATGGCCAAAACCAATGGACATTATTCTGTACTCCTACTCCTGGACCTTTCTGCTGCCTTTGACACAGTGGATCACCTCCTCCTCCTCAAAAAACTGCACACCTTTGGACTGTACTCTTCACTGGTTCTTTTCCTACTTATCCAACCACACCTTTAGCGTTACTTACAATTCTACTTCCTCCTCTCCTCTTCTTTCTCTGTTGGTGTCCTCCAAGGTTCTGTTCTTGGACCTTTTCTATTCTCAATCTCCTTCCTGGGTCAGCCTCCCATGGCTTCCAATACCACCTCTACTCTGACGACACCCAAATCTATCTCTCTACCCCTCAGCTCACTCCTTTAATCTCCTCATGTATCACTAACTTACTAACAGACATATCAGTCTGGATGTCACACCACTTCCTTAAACTCAATCTTACCAACCGCTTAGCATCTGCTACCCGTCTCTGCCAATCCCTCCACTAACCTGCACTCAGTGTCCTCCACCCCTCTCTGCCAATTCCTCCACTGACCTCCATTCAGTGTCCTCCACCCCTCTCTGCCAATTCCTCCACTGACCTCCATTCAGTGTCCTCCACCCTTCTCTGCTGATCCATCCACTGGTCTCCATTCAATGTCCTCCACCCCTCTCTACCAATCCCTCCACTGGTCTCCATTCAGTGTCCTCCACCCCTCTCTACCAATCCCTCCACTGGTCTCCATTCAGTGTCCTCCACCCCTCTCTACCAATCCCTCCACTGACCTCCATTCAGTGTCCTCCACCCCTCTCTATCAATCCCTACACTGAGCTCCATTCAGTGTCCTCCACCCCTCTCTATCAATCCCTACACTGGTCTCCATTCAGTGTTCTCCACCCCTCTCTACCAATCCCTCCACTGAGCTCCATTCAGTGTTCTCCACCCCTCTCTACCAATCCCTCCACTGAGCTCCATTCAGTGTCCTCCACCCCTCTCTACCAATCCCTCCACTGATCTCCATTCAGTGTCCTCCATCCCTCTCTACCAATCCCTCCACTGATCTCCATTCAGTGTCTTCCACCCCTCTCTACCAATCCCTCCACTGGTCTCCATTCAGTGTCTTCCACCCCTCTCTACCAATCCCTCCACTGACCTCCATTCAGTGTCTTCCACCCCTCTCTACCAATCCCTCCACTGACCTCCATTCAGTGTCTTCCACCCCTCTCTATCAATCCCTCCACTGACCTCCATTCAGTGTCCTCCACCCCTCTCTACCAATCCCTCCACTGAGCTCCATTCAGTGTCCTCCACCCCTCTCTACCAATCCCTACACTGGTCTCCATTCAGTGTTCTCCACCCCTCTCTACCAATCCCTCCACTGAGCTCCATTCAGTGTTCTCCACCCCTCTCTACCAATCCCTCCACTGAGCTCCATTCAGTGTCCTCCACCCCTCTCTACCAATCCCTCCACTGATCTCCATTCAGTGTCCTCCATCCCTCTCTACCAATCCCTCCACTGATCTCCATTCAGTGTCTTCCACCCCTCTCTACCAATCCCTCCACTGGTCTCCATTCAGTGTCTTCCACCCCTCTCTACCAATCCCTCCACTGACCTCCATTCAGTGTCTTCCACCCCTCTCTATCAATCCCTCCACTGACCTCCATTCAGTGTCCTCCACCCCTCTCTACCAATCCCTCCACTGAGCTCCATTCAGTGTCCTCCACCCCTCTCTGCCAATCCCTCCACTGGTCACCATTCAGTGTTCTCCACCCTTCTCTGCCGATCCATCCACTGGTCTCCATTCAGTGTCCTCCACCCCTCTCTACCAATCCCTCCACTGGTCTCCATTCAGTGTCCTCCACCCCTCTCTACCAATCCCTCCACTGGTCACCATTCAGTGTTCTCCACCCTTCTCTGCCGATCCATCCACTGGTCTCCATTCAGTGTCCTCCACCCCTCTCTACCAATCCCTCCACTGAGCTCCATTCAGTGTCCTCCACCACTTTCTGTTGACATCTCCACTGACCTCCATTTAGCGTCTTCCACCCCTCTCTACCAATCCCTCCACTGACCTCCATTCAGTGTCTTCCACCCCTCTCTACCAATCCCTCCACTGACCTCCATTCAGTGTCCTCCACCCCTCTCTACCAATCCCTCCACTGGTCACCATTCAGTGTTCTCCACCCTTCTCTGCCGATCCATCCACTGGTCTCCATTCAGTGTCCTCCGCCCCTCTCTACCAATCCTTCCACTGGTCTCCATTCAGTGTCCTCCACCCCTCTCTACCAATCCCTCCACTGAGCTCCATTCAGTGTCCTCCACCCCTTTCTGTTGACATCTCCACTGACCTCCATTCAGTGTCTTCCACCCCTCTCTATCAATCCCTCCACTGACCTCCATTCAGTGTCCTCCACCCCTCTCTACCAATCCCTCCACTGGTCTCCATTCAGTGTCCTCCACCCCTCTCTACCAATCCCTCCACTGGTCACCATTTAGTGTTCTCCACCCTTCTCTGCCGATCCATCCACTGGTCTCCATTCAGTGTCCTCCACCCCTCTCTACCAATCCCTCCACTGGTCTCCATTCAGTGTCCTCCACCCCTCTCTACCAATCCCTCCACTGAGCTCCATTCAGTGTCCTCCACCCCTTTCTGTTGACATCTCCACTGACCTCCATTCAGCGTCTTCCACCCCTCTCTACCAATCCCTCCACTGACCTCCATTCAGTGTCTTCCACCCCTCTCTACCAATCCCTCCACTGACCTCCATTCAGTGTCTTCCACCCCTCTCTACCAATCCCTCCACTGACCTCCATTCAGTGTCCTCCACCCCTCTCTACCAATCCCTCCACTGACCTCCATTCAGTGTCTTCCACCCCTCTCTACCAATCCCTCCACTGACCTCAATTCAGTGTCCTCCACCCCTCTCTACCAATCCCTCCACTGGTCACCATTCAGTGTTCTCCACCCTTCTCTGCCGATCCATCCACTGCTCTCCATTCAGTGTCCTCCGCCCCTCTCTACCAATCCTTCCCCTGGTCTCCATTCAGTGTCCTCCACCCCTCTCTACCAATCCCTCCACTGAGCTCCATTCAGTGTCCTCCACCCCTCTCTACCAATCCCTCCACTGAGCTCCATTCAGTGTCCTCCACCCCTTTCTGTTGACATCTCCACTGACCTCCATTCAGTGTCTTCCAACCCTCTCTACCAATCCCTCCACTTACCTCCATTCAGTGTCCTCCACCCTCTCTACCAATCCCTCCACTGATCTCTATTCAGTGTCCTCCACCCTTCTCTGCCAATCCCTCCACTGACCTCCATTCAGTGTCCTCCACCCCTCTCTACCAATCCCTCCACTGGTCTCCATTCAGTGACTTCCACCCCTCTCTACCAATCCCTCCACTGACCTCCATTCTGTGTCTTCCACCCCTCTCTACCAATCCCTCCACTGACCTCCATTCAGTGTCTTCCACCCCTCTCTACCAATCCCTCCACTGACCTCCATTCAGTGTCTTCCACCCCTCTCTACCAATCCCTCCACTGACCTCCATTCAGCGTCCTCCACCCCTCTCTACCAATCCCTCCACTGGTCACCATTCAGTGTTCTCCACCCTTCTCTGCCGATCCATCCACTGCTCTCCATTCAGTGTCCTCCACCCCTCTCTACCAATCCCTCCACTGACCTCCATTCAGTGTCCTCCACCCCTCTCTACCAATCCCTCCACTGGTCACCATTCAGTGTTCTCCACCCTTCTCTACCAATCCTTCCACTGGTCTCCATTCAGTGTCCTCCACCCCTCTCTACCAATCCCTCCACTGACCTCCATTCAGTGTCCTCCACCCCTCTCTACCAATCCCTCCACTGGTCACCATTCAGTGTTCTCCACCCTTCTCTACCAATCCCTCCACTGAGCTCCATTCAGTGTCCTCCACCCCTTTCTGTTGACATCTCCACTGACCTCCATTCAGTGTCTTCCAACCCTCTCTACCAATCCCTCCACTGACCTCCATTCAGTGTCCTCCACCCCTCTCTACCAATCCCTCCACTGACCTCCATTCAGTGTCCACCATCCCTCTCTACCAATAACTCCACTGGCTTCCACTCACCCAATCAATTCATATCAAAACACTAACAATAAGTTACAAAGCCATCCACAATTCAGCCCCCAGCTACATCACTAGCCTAGTCTCCAAATACCAACCGAATCGTTCTCTTCGTTCCTTCGTTCTCTTCGTTCCTCCCAAGACCTCCCAAGATTCCTATACATTGTGCTGGTAAGGACCAAGTTCTCCAACTCTCCCCCCTTCTCCCTGGATATTAAAGATTCCTATACATTGTGCTAGTGAGGACCAGGTTCTCCAACTCTCCCCCCTTCTCCCCAGATAATAAAGATTCCTATACATTGTGCTGGTGAGGATAAGGTTCTCCAACTCTCCCCCCTTCTCCCCAGATAATAAAGATTCTTATATATTGTGCTGGTAAGGACCAGGTTCCCCAACTCTCCCCCCCTTCTCCCCGGATAATAAAGATTCCCATACATTGTGCTGGTAAGAACCAGGTTCTCCAACTCTCCCCCCTTCTCCCCGGATAATAAAGATTTGTATACATTGTGCTGGGACCAGGTTCCCCAACTCTCTCCCCCCCTTCTCCCCGGATAATAAAGATTCCCATACATTGTGCTGGTAAGAACCAGGTTCTCCAACTCTCCCCCCTTCTCCCCGGATAATAAAGATTCCTATACATTGTGCTGGTGAGGACCAGGTTCTCCAACTCTCCCCCCTTCTCCCCGGATAATAAAGATTTGTATACATTGTGCTGGTAAGGACCAGGTTCCCCAACTCCCCCCCCCCTTCTCCCTGGATAATAAAGATTCCTATACATTGTGCTGGTGAGGATCAGGTTCTCCAACTCTCCCCCCTTCTCCCTGGATGATAGAGATTCCCTTTCATTGTGCTGGTGAGGACCATGTCCCACCATGGATGATGTAGATTTTCACACATTGTGCTGGTTCAGGACCAGGTCCCTCCTGGATATTAATAGTTTCTCATACATGTTCCTGGTTGAAGACCAGGTTTATCTGGATGGTTTAGAATCCTATACATTGTGCTGGTGAGAACTGTGTCCCCTCCTCCATGATATAGAGTTTCATACATTGTGCTGGTAAGGACCATGTCCCGTTTAGATAATATGGATTCTCATCCATTTAGTGTATCCGCCTTGTCCCACTCAGGGACTGCTGTACTCTCTGTGAAATCTTTCCTTCATCAGAGGTCTCATCTCTAATATCTGAGTCCCAGGGGGGTGGAGCCTATTCCTTCTGATGGTCCCCAGGGGGTGTGGCTTATTCCTTCTGATGGTCCCCAGGGGGTGGAGCTTATTCCTTCTGGTGGTCCCCAGGGGGCGGAGCGTATTTCTTCTGATGGTCCCCAGGGGGGTGGAGCTTATTCCTTCTGATGGTCCCCAGGGGGGGGGGGGGGCGTGGAGCTTATTCCTTCTGATGGTCCCCAGGGGGGGTGGAGCTTATTCCTTCTGATGGTCCCCAGGGGGGGTGGAGCTTATTTCTTCTGATGGTCCCCAGGGGGGGTGGAGCTTTTTTCTTCTGATGGTCCCCAGGGGGGGTGGAGCTTATTTCGTCTGATGGTCCCTTCTCATTCTGCAAATGCAAAATTTGGGTATTGCAGATGATTGACTTTTATATGTATAAATGACATCTAGTGGTGGCTCTGGGGCACTACATCTGGTTTACTGTATGATTTTAGTTTCTTCCTCTCTCCCCCCTCCTGGAATTGCTAATTAGTTTAGTCCTAGTTAGACCCTCCCTCTTCCTTCCATGTCCCCTGAGTCAGTGTTATTCGCAGAGGTGGGGCTCAGGAAAGTCATTGTCTTCTTACACTTGGAAAGACTGGAAAACACCCTCTGTGCTGCGATTATCGGAAGTAAAATGTCGTTGGATTCAACTTCTGTGTCTTATGGAAGAGTGAAGCTGCCTGTGGATGGTGCCGAGTCAGCAAGTGACTGTACTGTCCCTACAGACTGGATCTATGGAGGTGTGTCAATGTATAGAGGGGCCCTGGAAGGAGCTTTTCTCCTCCTGTGTGACCCTAAACTGGTAACCAGTAAAAGCTTTCAAGGTGTCGCCGATGGAGATTTTTAGGCACCGTAGTTTGGCGCCATTCCCCCGGCAGATGTCATTTTACAGCGTGACGTGTTCGGTATCTACCTACTCATCTCTACATCGTCTTTCATGTTTAACCCCCTCAATACCGGGCACTCCCCTCCCCCTTCCTGCCCAGGACAATGTTCAGCTGTCAGCGCTCTCACACTTTGAATGACAATTACGCGGTCATGTGACACTGTACACAGAGGACATTCTTATCATTTTCTTCACACAAATAGAACTTTCTTTTGGTGATATTTAATCACAGCTACTAAGAAAAAAAGACCAACAAATGTGAAAATAATTATTCTTTTACTTCGTTTCTGTCAGTAAATTTTGTAATTAAGTAATTTTTCTCTTTCACTGATACCCTGTTTCCCCGAAAATAAGACCTAGCGTGATTGTCAGTGATGGCTGCAATATAAGCCCTACCCCCCAAATAAGCCCTAGTTAAAGTCCTTGTAGGTTTTATTTTCAGGGTAGGGCTTATTTTCGGGGAAACAGGGTATGGCTTATTTGGGGGGTAGGGCTTATATTGCAGCCATCACCGACAATCCTGCTAGGTCTTATTTTCGGGGAAACAGGGTAGGCGCTGATGAGGAGGCACTGACATGCCACACTGGTGGGCACTGATAGGCGGCATGGATAGGCGGTACTGATGGGCTCTGATAGGCATTGATAGGTGGCACTGATGGGCGACACTGATGGGCATTGATGGGTGGTACTGATGGGCATTGATGGGTGGTACTGATGGGCATTGATGGGTGGCACTGATGGGCATTGATGGGTGGCACTGATAGGCGGCATGGATAGGCGGTACTGATGGGCTCTGATAGGCATTGATAGGTGGCACTGATGGGCGACACTGATGGGCATTGATGGGTGGTACTGATGGGCATTGATGGGTGGTACTGATGGGCATTGATGGGTGGCACTGATGGGCATTGATGGGTGGTACTGATGGGCATTGATGGGCATTGATGGGTGGTACTGATGGGCATTGATGGGTGGTACTGATGGGCATTGATGGGTGGCACTGATGGGCACTGATGGGTGGCACTGGTGGGCACTGATGGGCATTGATGGGTGGTACTGATGGGCATTGATGGGTGGTACTGATGGGCATTGATGGGTGGCACTGATGGGTGGCACTGATGGGCATTGATGGGTGGCACTGATGGGCATTGATGGGTGGCACTGATGGGCATTGATGGGTGGCACTGATGGGCATTGATGGGTGGCACTGATGGGCATTGATGGGTGGTACTGATGGGCATTGATGGGTGGCACTGATGGGCATTGATGGGTGGCACTGATGGGTGGCACTGATGGGCATTGATGGGTGGCACTGATGGGCATTGATGGGTGGCACTGATAGGTGGGACTGATAGCCAGCACTGACTGGCATCACTAATGGGCACTGATTGGTGGCACTTGTGGGCAGTGGTGGGCACTCATCGCTGGCACTGGTGTCGCTATTGTAAGCAGTGTCCTGATTACGTCCCTAGCTGTCCTCTTCCTCTGCATGGAGTAGCCGCCGATCGGCTCGCCTCTCCCTGTCAGTGTGAGGTGAGAAGAGCCGATTACCATCATCTCCGTGTTTCCATGTGGCCGGCTGTGATTGGACACCGCCGATCACATGGTTAAAGAGCCGCGTCTCTTTGCAGAGATGGGACGCCGTCATTTGGCGCTGGGCGGGTGGCAACCAGTGGCACAAATAATGGGGTATTATATTGTGTGTTATGTATTTTTTCCCAAAAATATGAGTTTGAAAAAACCGCTGCGCAAATACCGTGTGATGTAAGAATATGCAACACCCACCATTTTATTCTTTAGGGCCTCTGCTTAAAAAAATATATATATATATAATGTTTGGTGCTTTTAAGTAGTTTTCTAGCAAAAAATGTTTTATCCATGTTGGAGAGCAATGTCAGAATTGGTTAAATAAACCCCCTGTATGGTCAGCTCCATCTAGTGGTCAAAATGTGGAATCGTTTTCTGAAATTCCTCACTGAGGAAACGTTACTGCATTCTGACCACTAGATGGCGCTGATGAGACAGGAATTAATCTCTTACAAAAATTACGGTGACTTTTCGGTCGGCTTGCCGTAGAGATTAATACACTTATCATTGGCTCCATCTAGTGGCCTAAATTCAGTCTAGTTTTCTCATGGAGGAATTTCAGAAAACGATGCCGCCCCTCGGCCACTAGATGGCGCTGACGATCCCGGCATCAATCTCTTACAAAAATTACGGTGACATTTCATTCCGCTTGTACGAATGCTTCTGACATTTCTGCAACCAATGTTTTATAGATGGACCCCCCCTTAAGGCTCGTACACGATATAAGAAAATCGGGCGAACATTTTCATCCGAGGAACGATCGTGCAATTTTCTGATAGTGTGTACACAACTTTCGACAGCTGATTCTGACCTTCCAAATGAAAATTTCTGAAGGGACTGGAACGAACGATTTGTGCACGGTTTTCATACGTTATTTTTGTGCAAAAAAATCCGAAACTAAAGACCGCGCCTGATCTGAAAGAATAAACAACAAAAAAGCCTTTGTTGTACGAGAATTTTCGTACCTTATTGCCTATCCCTGGTTCCGACTTGCTGTGAAACAACTAGGAAAATCAGACAATCTAATTTTCTTATAACGTGTACCCCACTTTACAGGGCGCCAGATTGCATGCAAGATTTTTATCTGGCTGTGTGTGTCTAGCCAGCTAGAGTCTGGGTGAGGCCCTCTAGCGGTGGCCAGCGGTATTGCAAGTGCCCCTCTCCTTCCTTCTCCACCAAACTAAGTTCTCGCTTTGGTTAGTGAGTTGCGGTGGGTGTGGCTCCTCCACATCTGGTGACTGGACATGTACACTGCCGAAAAATTTGTTTGTTTTAGTTTCATTCGTTTTTTGTTTTTTTTTTGTTTTCGGGTCATTCGTTACGATCGAATTGCAGAAATGTTAAAATTCGTAAATTTGAAAATCCTGAAATTCAAAAATCTGTAAATTTGGAAATTCATAAATTCGAAAATTCATAAATTTTGAAAATTCAGAAATGTGAAAATTCAGAAATTTGTAAATTCAAAAATTCCGAAATTCTGAAAATAAGAATGAAAATCCGAGAATTTCGAAAGAACAAAAATCTGAAAATTCAAAATAGTAACTAACTAACTAATAATATCTAACTAATAAATTATAGGTATTGGAATTTCCTTTCAAATTTGTCTGTTAGTGAACGTAACGAATACGAATTTATCCGAAGTTCCGAATCATCTGAAAATAATGAATGCCGCATCTAAACCAATGAAATGGAATTAATTAATAATAATAAAATGTTTTTATTATTATTTTTATATATTGTTATTAAATTATTGCATTCCCTTCGTTTGATGCGGCATTCATTATTTCGGATAATTCGTAACTTCGGATAAATTCGTTTTCGTTGCGTTCGCTAACAGCCAAATTAGAAAGGAAATTCCAACACCTATAATATAATAATAATAAATTTAGTAATAGTTAAGTTGTTATTAGTTAGTTATTATTTCAGATTTTAGATTTTTATTTTCGGATTTTCGTTCTTTTGAATTTTTCAATCTTATTTTCAGCTTTTCAAATTTCCGAATTTATGAATTTTCAAATTTTCTAATATTCGAATTTACGAATTTACTAATTTATGATTTTTTGAATACTCGAATTTACGAGTATTCGAAAACATTTGTTTAAAATTGGTTAAATAAAATGAATTCGGAATTAAGCGAATTGCACACGTCTATTGGTAGCAGTGGTGAGATATTGGAGTGCGCATGCTCGTTACAGTATTACTTGTGCCCAGATTGAAGAACTTTTGGTTCTGGCAACAGGTCAGTTTCTGAAATGGTGACACATTGCATTTTGTTTGCCCTTCCCCCCTTTCACCCCTTATCCTCTGTATCCCCCATGAGTGACAAGCCGGGTCATGACCAGCCCCCCCTCCCCCGAATGGTATCGGTGCCCCATACACTTGTTCTCCGTGCTGGCGGTCTAACGCTGGCAGTTTTTGGTGCGATCGTCCCGCTGTGTATAGTACAGTCAGTCATTGTATTAGAAAATAACAATGTATCAGCTTCACTGCAATCTTGAAACACCCAATACGAGGACAATATGCGACCGGTCTAAACTATGTGGCATGTTCACCAATGCCAGGAGCATGGCGGACAAGATGGGTGAACTAGAGATACTGTTGTACAAGGAGGATTTGGATTTTGTGGGAATTTCAGAGACCTGGTTCAACAGCTCTCATGATTGGCTGGCAAACATTCAAGGGTATACCCTATACCGCAAGGATAGAGAGGGTAAAAAAGGGGGAGGGGTATGCCTATATATCAAGAATAATGTACAAGTGAATGTGAGAGATGACATCACTGAGGGAGCTAGAGAGGAGGTGGAATCCTTATGGGTAGAGCTCCAAAGGGATGAAGCTAAGGGGAAAATAATACTGGGAGTATGCTATAGGCCCCCTAACCTGAGGGAGGAAGTGGAGACGGATCTCCTATCACAAATTGGATTAGCAGCAAGGATGGGAAGTGTTATCATAATGGGGGATTTTAATTATCCAGACATAGACTGGGCGGAGGGAACCGCCCATTCATTTAAGGCTCGCCAGTTCCTTAATGTCTTGCAGGACAATTTTATGGGTCAGATGGTAGACGCACCAACTAGAAATAAAACATTACTGGATCTACTGATTACCAACAATACAGACCTGATCACGGATGTGGAAATACGGGGCAATTTAGGTAACAGCGATCACAGGTCAATTAGTTTCAGTATAAATCACACAAATAGGAAACATGAAGGGAACACAAAGACACTGAATTTCAAAAGAGCCAACTTCCCTAAACTACAAACCTTGCTGGAATATATAAATTGGGATAAAATATTAGGAACAAAGAATACGGAGGAGAGATGGGTTTGCTTTAAGAGCATATTAAATAAGGGCATTAGCCAATGTATCCCATTGGGTAATAAATTTAAAAGAGCGAACAAAAGTCCTGGATGGCTTAACTCCAATGTAAAAATGCATATAAAAGCAAAGGAGAAGGCCTTCAAAAAATACAAGGTTGAGGGATCATCCACAGCATTCAGACTTTATAAAGAATGCAATAAGAAATGTAAGGGTGCAATTAGGACGGCTAAGATAGAACATGAAAGACACATAGCGGAGGAGAGCAAAAAAAATCCCAAGAAATTCTTTAAGTATGTAAACAGTAAAAAAGGGAGGACAGACCATATTGGCCCCATAAAGAACGAGGAAGGACATCTGGTTACAAAGGATGGGGAGATGGCGAAGGTATTGAATTTATTCTTCTCCTCAGTCTTCACGAGTGGATCGGGGGGCTTCAGTAACCAAAACTGCAGTGTTTATCCTCAGGACACAACACAGGAAGCACCTCCATGGTTAACAGAGGACAGAATTAAAATTAGACTTGAGAAACTTAACATTAATAAATCACCGGGACCAGATGGCTTGCATCCGAGGGTACTTAGGGAACTCAGTCAAGTAATTGCCAGACCGTTGTTCCTAATTTTTACAGACAGTCTACTGACTGGAATGGTACCAGCTGATTGGAGAAAAGCCAATGTAGCTCCAATATTTATAAAGGGCCCAAAATACATCCCTGGAAATTACAGACCAGTTAGCCTAACATCAATAGTATGTAAACTCTTGGGGATGATAAGGGACTATATACAAGATTTTAGTAATAAGAACGATATCATTAGCAGTAATCAGCATGGATTCATGAAGAATCGTTCTTGCCAAACCAATCTATTAACCTTCTATGAGGAGGTGAGTTGCCATCTAGATAAAGGAAGGCCCGTAGACGTGGTGTATCTGGATTTTACAAAAGCATTTGACACAGTTCCCCATAAACGTTTACTGTACAAAATAAGGTGCGTTGGCATGGACCATAGGGTGAGTACATGGATTGAAAACTGGCTACAAGGGCGACTTCAGAGGGTGGTGATAAATGGGGAGTACTCAGAATGGTCAGGGGTGGGTAGTGGGGTTCCCCAGGGTTCTGTGCTGGGACCAATCCTATTTAATTTGTTTATAAACGACCTGGAGGATGGGATAAACAGTTCAATCTCTGTATTTGCAGACGATACTAAGCTAAGCAGGGCAATAACTTCTCTGCAGGATGTGGAAACCTTGCAAAAAGATCTGAACAAATTAATGGGGGAGGGGCGACTACATGGCAAATGAGGTTCAATGTAGAAAAATGTAAAATAATGCATTTGGGTGGTAAAAATCTGAATGCAATCTATAGACTGGGGGGAGAACCTCTGGGGGAATCTAGGATGGAAAAGGACCTGGGGGTCCTAGTAGATGATAGGCTCAGCAATAACATGCAATGCCAAGCTGCTGCTAATAAAGCAAACAGAATATTGGCATTAAAAGGGGATCAACTGCAGAGATAAAACGATAATTCTCCCGCTCTACAAGACTCTGGTCCGGCCACACCTGGAGTATGCTGTCCAGTTCTGGGCACCAGTCCTCAGGAAGGATGTACTGGAAATGGAGCGAGTACAAAGAAGGGCAACAAAGCTAATAAAGGGTCTGGAGGATCTTAGTTATGAGGAAAGGTTGTGAGCTCTGAACTTATTCTCTCTGGAGAAGAGACGCTTGAGAGGGGATATGATTTCATTGTATAAATACCGGACTGGTGACCCCACAATAGGGAGGAAACTTCCTCGAAAGGGAATTTAATAAGACTCGTGGCCACTCATTAAAATTAGAAGAAAAGAGGTTTAACCTTAAACTACGTAGAGGGTTCTTTACTGTAAGAGCGGCAAGGATGTGGAATTCCCTTCCACAGGCGGTGGTCTCAGCAGGGAGCATTGATAGCTTCAAGAAACTATTAGATAATCACCTGAATGACCGCAATATACAGGGATATACAATGTAATACTGACACATAATCACACACATAGGTTGGACTTGATGGACTTGCGTCTTTTTTCAACCTCACCTTCTATGTAACTATGTAACTGCAACACCCATTGTACAACACTGCGGATTATGTCAGAGCCATATATATATATATATATATATATATATATATATATATTATATTATATTATATATCACTCCAGTATTGTGTCTCTTGTGTCTCTTCCTATAGCTATTATTATTATTATTCAGGAATTATATAGCGCCAACAGTTTGTTCAGTTTCCTCAGTTTCCTCATTTTCCGCAGTTTGCGCAGTTTACTCAGTATGCACAGTTTGCACAGTTTGCACAGTTTGCTCAGTTTGCTCAGTTTGCTCAGTTTGCACAGTTTGCTCAATTTGCACAGTTTGCTCAGTTTGCTCAGTTTGCTCAGTTTGCGCAGTTTGCACAGTTTGCGCAGTTTGCGCAGTTTGCTCAATTTGCACAGTTTGCTCAGTTTGCACAGTTTGCACAGTTTGCGCAGTTTGCGCAGTTTGCTCAATTTGCACAGTTTGCTCAGTTTGCGCAGTTTGCACAGTTTGCGCAGTTTGCGCAGTTTGCTCAATTTGCACAGTTTGCTCAATTTGCACAGTTTGCTCAGTTTGCACAGTTTGCACAGTTTGCGCAGTTTGCGCAGTTTGCTCAATTTGCACAGTTTGCTCAATTTGCACAGTTTGCACAGTTTGCACAGTTTGCTCAGTTTGCTCAGTTTGCTGAGTTTGCACAGTTTGCTCAGTTTGCTCAGTTTGCACAGTTTGCTCAATTTGCACAGTTTGCTCAGTTTGCTCAGTTTGCTCAGTTTGCACAGTTTGCTCAGTTTGCACAGTTTGCACAGTTTGCTCAGTTTGCTCAGTTTGCACAGTTTGCTCAGTTTGCACAGTTTGCACAGTTTGCACAGTTTGCACAGTTTGCTCAGTTTGCTCAGTTTGCACAGTTTGCTCAGTTTGCTCAGTTTGCACAGTTTGCTCAATTTGCACAGTTTGCTCAATTTGCACAGTTTGCTCAGTTTGCACAGTTTGCACAGTTTGCGCAGTTTGCGCAGTTTGCTCAATTTGCACAGTTTGCTCAATTTGCACAGTTTGCACAGTTTGCACAGTTTGCTCAGTTTGCTCAGTTTGCTGAGTTTGCACAGTTTGCTCAGTTTGCTCAGTTTGCACAGTTTGCTCAATTTGCACAGTTTGCTCAGTTTGCTCAGTTTGCTCAGTTTGCACAGTTTGCTCAGTTTGCACAGTTTGCACAGTTTGCTCAGTTTGCTCAGTTTGCACAGTTTGCTCAGTTTGCACAGTTTGCACAGTTTGCACAGTTTGCTCAGTTTGCTCAGTTTGCACAGTTTGCTCAGTTTGCACAGTTTGCACAGTTTGCAGTTTGCTCAGTTTGCACAGTTTGCACAGTTTGCAGTTTGCACAGCGCTTTACAAACAGAACACATTGCAGCGCCCCCCAGTGGAGAGATATCATGAAGAACACAGCGAAGAGCTCCCTTTCGGAAAATGTTTAATTTGAAGCAGATTTTTTGCTGTGTTTTCCAGGTCCAGTCACATGCGGGGAGTGACTCCGGATCTGTGTGTCAGTAGGGGGTCAGCCAGTCCCTCCGGCAGATGGTCCATTATACGGTGAGTCAGTCTGAATCACTTCTCCATCCAACATCACCAAGAAAAGTCTGCAGAGACCTCCGAGGAGCTTCACCGGGCAGAGCAGGAGCAGATCTGGATGTCATTGAGGGATTGAGAATACCCTACAGAGGAGACGAGACGGGACGTGTGCTGGACCCTGAGGTGGGAGATACTCTATAAGGGGCACTATACATATATATGGGAGAAGATATTCTATACTGACCCCCCCAAGACAGCCAGAGAGAGGAGAATATACTGTATACCCAATGATAACCTCTCAGGAGGACCACAGAGAAGGTAACACCATATATAATCTATACTGGACCTCAAGGAGGGATACCGAGAAGATAACAACCTATATAGTCTATACTGGACTCTCAGAGGAAAAGCAGAGAAGATAATACCCTATATAATCTATACTGGACTTCAAAGGAGGGACACAGAGAAGGTAACACTCTATATAATCTATAGTGGATCTATAGGAGGGATATGGAGAAAGTAATACACTATATAAGCTATAGTGGATCTATAGGAGGAGATAACACCCTATATAAGTTATACTGGACCTATAGGAGCTAATACCCTATGTAATCTACAGTGGACCTATAGGACATTTATGGAGAAGGTAACACCCTATATAACCTTTGCTGGACCTATAGGAGGAGATAACACCCTATATAAGTTATACTGGTCCTATAGGAGGAGATAAGACCCTATATAAGTTGTACTGGTCCTATAGTAGGGATTCGGAGAAGGTAGCACCCTATATAATCTATGCTGGACCTATAGGAGGGATACGGAGAAGGTAACACCATATATAACTTATACTGGACCTATAGGGGGGATTTGGAGAAGGTAACACCCTATATAACTTATACTGGACCTATAGGAGGGATTCGGAGAAGGTAACACCCTATATAACTTATACTGGACCTAAAGGAGGTATTCAGGGAAGGTAACACCCTATATAACTTATACTGGACCTATAGGAGGGATTCAAAGAAGGTAACACCCTATATAAGTTATACTGGACCTATAGGGGGATTTGGAGAAGGTAATACCCTATATAAGTTATACTGGACCTATAGGAGGGATTCAGAGAAGGTAACACCCTATATAACTTATACTGGACCTATAGGAGGGATTTGGAGAAGGTAACACCCTATATAACTTATACTGGACCTATAGGAGGGATTCAAAGAAGGTAACACCCTATATAAGTTATACTGGTCCTATAGGAGGAGATAAGACCCTATATCAGTTGTACTGGTCCTATAGTAGGGATTCGGAGAAGGTAGCACCCTATATAATCTATGCTGGACCTATAGGAGGGATACGGAGAAGGTAACACCATATATAACTTATACTGGACCTATAGGGGGGATTTGGAGAAGGTAACACCCTATATAAGTTATACTGGACCTATAGGAGGGAATTAGAGAAGGTAACACCCTATATAACTTATACTGGACCTATAGGAGGGATTCGGAGAAGGTAACACCCTATGTAACTTATACTGGACCTATAGGAGGGATTCGGAGAAGGTAACACCCTATATAACTTATACTGGACCTATAGGAGGGATTCAAAGAAGGTAACACCCTATATAAGTTATACTGGACCTATAGGGGGATTTGGAGAAGGTAATACCCTATATAAGTTATACTGGACCTATAGGAGGGATTCAGAGAAGGTAACACCCTATATAACTTATACTGGACCTATAGGAGGGATTCGGAGAAGGTAACACCCTATATAACTTATACTGGACCTATAGGAGGGATTTTGAGAAGGTAACACCCTATATAACTTATATTGGACCTATAGGAGGGATTCAAAGAAGGTAACACCCTATATAAGTTATACTGGACCTATAGGGGGATTTGGAGAAGGTAATACCCTATATAACTTATACTGGACCTATAGGAGGGATTCAGAAAAGGTAACACCCTATATAACTTATACTGGACCTATAGGAGGGATTCGGAGAAGGTAACACCCTATATAACTTATACTGGACCTATAGGAGGGATTCGGAGAAGGTAAAACCCTATATAACTTATACTGGACCTATAGGAGGGATTCGGAGAAGGTAACACCCTATATAATCTATGCTAGACCTATAGGAGGGATTCAAAGAAGGTAACACCCTATATAAATTATACTGGACCTATAGGAGGGATTCGGAGAAGGTAACACCCTATATAATCTATGTTGGACCTTTAGGAGGAGCTCAGAAGGATTTTCAGCTGGCAGGGCAGTCTGGTCACCCCTGCACCACATTTCTGGGTTGCCAAAGGTCCGTCTGTATATCCCGAGTGTCCTGCCAACTCCAACACAACATTTCCGACTTCCAGAGAGACAACAGACAAAACGAGGATCCAGTGAGAAGAGACCCTCCGTCTGGTAATACTCCCCCAATATACAGACCACAGAGCCCCCATTATATAACCTATAGCTCCACATAGGAATATCAGCCCCATCATCTGCTAACAACTAGGTGTAGGGGGGGGGGGGATTACAGAATATTATGGGGAATACCAAACCCCCCATTTACAGACTACAGGTCCCTATTATATAATCTATAGCACCAGGACAAGAATATATTGCCTGTTGGTGGGGGTGGGGGGTGGGGGTGAAGAATATTATGGGGATCTATCATACCCCCAATATATAGACTACGTAGTTACTATTATATAACCTATAGAACCATGACAGGATTATATAGTCTGTTGGGGGAGGGGAGATGAAGAATTTTATAGGGGGGTGGGATATTTCGTATAATATATTATAGATGAGTGATGTTCCTATGTTGGCCTTTTCTGGATCTCATCCTTCCCTCCACGTTTCTCCACCTTGTTACTGTTGGATGAATTCTTCTCGGATAACCAGTGTTAGGATCATTTATTATATTATCACTGGGGGCAGCAACAGTGCAGTCCTTGTCTACAGCAACCAATCAAATTCCTATTTTTACTTCCCATTAAGGAATAAAAATGAAACCTGATTGGCTGGTAAAGGCTCCACTTTTGCTCCATTTTTCTTTCTTCCACTTTCAGCATTCCGTGGTCAGACGTGGCCGGATTCCCATTTATTAATAATGATACAGAGGGAAGGAATCCAAAATCATGATGATGATGATGTTTGGAAAATGTCAGCAGTGATCCATTCTTCTCTCTTGTGTGTCATTTACAATGTGTGGGATCTCATGGGATTCTCTATATACAGTTTCTAATATTGAAAAGTGAGAAGGATCTGGGGGTCCCAGTATCCTAGTAGATGAAAGGCTCAGCAATAGCATGCAATGCCAAGCTACAGCAAGCAAAGCTAGCAGAAAATGAGTATGCATCAAAAAGGAGACTTACTCCAGAGACCTCAGTTATGGGGGATGGAGGATCTCAGTTATGGGGGATGGAGGATCTCAGTTATGGGGGATGGAGGATCTCAGTTATGGGGGATGGAGGACCTCAGTTATGGTGGATGGAGGAGCTCAGTTATGGGGGATGGAGGATCTCAGTTATGGCGGATGGAGGACCTCAGTTATGGGGGATGGAGGATCTCAGTTATGGGGGATGGAGGACCTTAGTTATGGTGGATGGAGGACTTCAGTTATGGGGGATGGAGGAGCTTAGTTATGGGGGGATGGAGGAGCTCAGTTATGGTGGATGGAGGACTTCAGTTATGGGGGATGGAGGAGCTTAGTTATGGGGGGATGGAGGAGCTCAGTTATGGTGGATGGAGGACCTCAGTTATGGGCGAATGGAGGAGCTTAGTTATAGGGTGATGGAGGACATCAGTTATGGGGGATGGAGGAGCTTAGTTATGGGGGAATGGAGGACCTCAGTTATGGGGGATGGAGGAGCTTAGTTATGGGGGGTAAAGGAGCTTAGTTGTGGGGGAATGGAGGACCTCTGTTATGGGGGATTGGGGGCCTCACTTATGGGGGATGGAGGACCTCAGTTATGAAGGCTAGAAGACCTCAGTTATGGGGGATGGAGGACCTCAATTATGGGGGCTGGAGGACCTCAATTATGGGGGCTGGAAGACCTCATTTATGGGGGCTAGAAGGCCTCAGTTATGGGGGATGGGGGGCCTCACTTATGGGCGATGGAGGACCTCAGTTATGAAGGCTGGAAGACCTCAGTTATGGGGGATGGAGGACCTCAATTATGGGGGCTGGAAGACCTCATTTATGGGGGCTAGAAGACTTCAGTGGGGGGCCTTAGTTATGAAGGATGGAGAACCTCAGTTATGGATGCTGGAGGACTTCAGTTATGGGGGATGAGGACCTCGGTTATGAGGGCTGGAAGACCTCAGTTATGGGGGGCTGGAAGACCTCAGTTATCAGGGGTGGAGGACCTCAGTTATGAGGGATGGAGGAACTCGGTTATGGGTGCTAGAAGACCTCCTTTATAAGGGATGGAGGACCTCAGTTATGAGGGATTGAGGACCTTAATTATGAATGCTAGAGGACCTCAGTTATCGGGGTTGGAGGACCTCAGTTATGTGGAATGGAATACCTCAGTTATGCGGGATGGAGGACCTCAGTTATGGAAGCTGGTATGGCTCCCAGGCGTTCAGTTCTCAGCCCACACTGACCCTGCCCAGATCTCAGTCACATGGTCATTGGATATTCATATATCTGACTTAGTCTGTCTCCACCCAGAATCTCTGTATTCTCTATATATCAGAATTCTACTGAAGGTTTTTATTCATCTGGTCTGTTCCAGGTATCTCACACTCTGAAGTATCATAGGGATCATTAATTGTAGGGATCGCCGGCCATCCTGTCCAGGACAATCCAGGGAGCAGACAGGTGAGAGATCATTTCATGGTGTGCCGGTCAACCTGTGACCCTAGGGCCACATGTAACCCTTTCGTGTTTATGTGCAGTCGAAGCCCAACAGTCTGTAGTTGGAGCATTG
The DNA here is from genome assembly GCA_037952835.1 of Lithobates septentrionalis. Classification (NCBI taxonomy): domain Eukaryota; kingdom Metazoa; phylum Chordata; class Amphibia; order Anura; family Ranidae; genus Lithobates; species Lithobates septentrionalis. The sequence goes on along the minus strand of JBBDGP010003210.1, from coordinate 107,941 downwards.
ATGTGTAATGGGCTATAAGCACTGATCCCTACTAGTGCTATGTAACGTGACCCCAGTCTGCAGCACATCCACAGTCTTCAACCAAACCTTTAACATATCCACATTCTCCAACCAAATCTGTAACTTATCCACAGTCTCCAACCAAACCTTCAACATTCCACAGTCTCCAACCAAACCTTCAACAATCCACAGTCTCCAACCCAACCTTCAACATATCCATAGTCTCCAACCAAATCTGTAACTTATCCATAGTACCCAACCAAACCTTCAACATATACACAGTCTCCAACCAAACCTTCAACATTCCACAGTCTCCAACCCAACCTTCAACATTCCACAGTCTCCAACCAAACCTTCAACATTCCACAGTCTCCAACCCAACCTTCAACATGTCCATAGTCTCCAACCAAATCTGTAACTTATCCACAGTACCCAACCAAACCTTCAACATATACACAATCTCCAACCAAACCTTCAACATATCCACATTCTCCAACCAAATCTGTAACTTATCCAAAGTACCCAACCCAACCTTCAACATTCCACAGTCTCCAACCAAATCTGTAACTTATCCAAAGTACCCAACCAAACCTTCAACATATCCACAGTCTCTAACCAAACCTTCAACATTCCACAGTCTCTAACCAAACCTTCAACATATCCACAGTCTCCAACCAAATCTGTAACTTATCCACAGTCTCCAACCAAACCTGCAGCATATCCATAGTCTCAACCAAACCTTCAACATATCCACAGTCTCCAACCAAACCTGCAGCATATCCATAGTCCCAACCAAACCGTCAACATATCCACAGGCACCAACCCAATCTGTAACATATCTGCAGTCCCCAACTACACCATCAACATATCCACAGTCTCCAACCAAACCTAAAGCACATCCACAGTCTCTAACCAAACCTTCAACATTCCACAGTCTCCAACCAAACCTGCAGCATGGCCACAGTCTCTGACCATCATTATCTATAGTATGTGTGTCTTCTCTAGCAATACATATACTGAGTATTATGTGTGGCCCTTTGGTGGTGCCAGGGACCACCGTTGAGTGGTCTGTGCCTTATAGATTGGCAACCACTGATCTAATATATATAGAATTTTAATATTTTATTTATCCTGAGAACTCGTGGAACAGATGTAGCTGGAAGGACACAACAATCGTCCATTCATCACACACGGGGGGCCTATCCTGCCGTCTCAGCAGAATGTTGATGGTCTTCATCCAGCCGGATCTCACCTGGCCATAGGAAGTGGTCGGGGTGACATATCAGCGATCTGTAATAAACAGGAAATTTCCTGGACAAGTGACGCTTTCTGATTCACAGACATTTCTAAACGCTGAATATAAGTCAAATATTTCAACATTCGGCCGTCAGCAAATTCCTCCAAAATCCGACTAACCAAAAACATACAGGAGGTAGCAGACTCATTACAGGTCCCGGCCAAATATAACTTTGTGTATGTTATAAAACCGCAGAGACGGGAGAGACGGGAACCAGAGGGAGGAGAAAACATCCCCAGGACGATCGAGGAGAGAATAACAGAACCGAGCGAGAAGCGACATTCAGATATGTATGGAGAGGAGAACGATCGAGGAGAGAATAAAAGAACCGAGTGAGAAGCCACATTCAGATATGTATGGAGAGGACAACGATCGAGGAGAGAATAAAAGAACCGAGCGAGAAGCCACATTCAGATATGTATGGAGAGGACAACGATCGAGGAGAGAATAACAGAACCGAGTGAGAAGCGACATTCAGATATGTATGGAGAGGACAACGATCGAGGAGAGAATAAAAGAACCGAGTGAGAAGCCACATTCAGATATGTATGGAGAGGACAACGATCGAGGAGAGAATAACAGAACCGAGCGAGAAGCGACATTCAGATATGTATGGAGAGGAGAACGATCGAGGAGAGAATAAAAGAACCGAGTGAGAAGCCACATTCAGATATGTATGGAGAGGACAACGATCGAGGAGAGAATAACAGAACCGAGTGAGAAGCGACATTCAGATATGTATGGAGAGGACAACGATCGAGGAGAGAATAACAGAACCGAGTGAGAAGCGACATTCAGATATGTATGGAGAGGACAACGATCGAGGAGAGAATAACAGAACCGAGTGAGAAGCCACATTCAGATATGTATGGAGAGGAGAACGATCGAGGAGAGAAGTATTGTCCATATGGGGTCACCAGGAGTCAACATAAATATTAAAATAATAATGATATTAATGTATACGTAGAAGACTACGAAAAATAATAATAATATTAATTATGTAGAAGACCATCAATAAAATAATAATAACAATAACAGCAACAATAATAATAAAAGACAAGGACCAAAAAAATAATAATGTACATGTAGAAGACCATCAAACATAATAGTAATAATAATAATATGTAGAACACAATGATACTTCCTCACTGTGTATATAATGAGCTCTGCTGGCAATTGAGGATAAAATCCACTTTTTTTGGTACAAATAAACCCGAGATCAATGTATCGAAATGTCACTTTTAAGTTGTTATACAGTGCCTTGAAAAAGTATTCATACCCCTTGAAATTCCCCACATGTTGTCATGTTACAACCAAAAATGTAAATGTATTTTATTGGGATTTTCTGTGATAGACCAACACAAAGTGTCCCATAATTGTGAAGTGGAAGGAAAATGATAAATGATACAAATAAATATGTGAAAAGTGTGTGGGGGTGGGGGTGGGGGGCATTTGTATGGCGCCCCCTTTACTCTGATACCCCTGACTAAAATCTAGAGGAACCAATTGCCTTCAGAAGTCACCTAATTAGTAAATAGAGTCCACCTGTGTGTCATTTAATCTCAGTATAAATACAGCTGTTCTGTGAAGCCCTCAGAGGTTTGTTAGAGAACCTTAGTGAACAAACAGCATCATGAAGGCCAAGGAACACACCAGACAGGTCAGGGATAAAGTTGTGGAGAAGTATAAAGCAGGGTTAGGTTATAAAAAAATCTCCCAAGATTTGACCATCTCACGGAGCTCTGTTCAATCCATCATCGAAAAATGGAAAGAGTATGGCACAACTGCAAACCTACCAAGACATGGCCGTCCACCTAAACTGACCGGCCGGGCAAGGAGAGCATTCATCAGAGAAGAGCCAAGAGGTCCATGGTAACTCTGGAGGAGCTGCAGAGATCCACAGCTCAGGTGGGAGAATCTGTCCACAGGACAACTATTAGTCGTGTTCTCCACAAATCTGCCCTTTATGGAAGAGTGACAAGAAGAAAGACATTGGTGAAAGAAAGTCATAAGAAGTCCTGTTTGTAGTTTGTGAGAAGCCATGTGGAGGACACAGCAAACATGTGGAAGAAGGTGATCTGGTCACATGAGACCAAAATTCAACTTTATGGCCTAAAAGCAAAATGCTATGTGTGGGGAAAACTAACACTGCACATCACCCTGAACACACCATCCCCACCGTGAAACATGGTGGTGGCAGCATCATGTGGTGGGGATGGTTTTCTTCAGCAGGGACAGGGAAGCTGGTCAGAGTTGATGGGAAGATGGATGGAGACAAATACAGGACAATCTTAGAAGAAAACCTGTTAGAGTCTACAAAAGACTTGAGACCGGGGCGGAGGTTCACCTTCCAGCAGGACAACGACCCGAAACATCCAGCCAGAGCTACAATGGAATGGTTTAGATCAAAGCATATTCATGTGTTAGAATGGCCCAGTCACAGTCCAGACCTAAATCACATTGAGAATCTGTGGCAAGACTTGAAAATTGCTGATCACAGACGCTCTCCATCCAATCTGACAGAGCTTGAGATATTTTACAAAGAAGAATGGGCAGAAATGTCCTCTCTAGATGTGCAAAGCTGGTAGAGACATCCCCAAAAAGGCTTGTAGAGAAAGGGGGTTCTACAAAGTATTGACTCCGGGGGGCGCCATACAAATGTCCCCCCCCCAACACTTTTCACATATTTATTTGTATCATTTATCATTTTCCTTCCACTTCACAATTATGTGACACTTTGTGTTGGTCCATCACATAAAATCCCAATAAAATACATTTAGGTTTTTGGTTGTAACATGACAAGATGTGGGAAATTTCAAGGGGTATGAATACTTTTTCAAGGCACTGTATATATTTTATATATCAACTAAGAGAACAAAAAAAATTGTAAATAAAATCTTTTAATGATATATTTAAAATAATAAATAAAATCTCTCAGTCTTCCATAGTAATACATGTAGAGGATATCTATCCATTCCTCACACGCCGGTCAGGAAACGTTTCCATGGACTGTACATTGTAACGTTGTAGCGAGTCACCAGGTGCGAGGCGGCAGCAGAGGCTGATCTGTGTCAGACATTTGTGAACACAGCCAGGATGACTCCTGGGTGATGCCTGAACAAGGGTGGAGCCGTCCTTCAGGGAGAGAAAAGCAGACGAGGTTTGTTAGAGGAAGTACTTTTCATACTGTATCTCTGAAAGACCAGTCTGTTGGGATGACTTTGCTGCCCCCTATTACTGGCACATGGGTACATGTCACATGGCAAAGCCCAGGAAAGGAAGGAGGAGGGGGTGACAGTACTGTGGATTGTGAGGTCTTGCTCATCTCTTTGCGGGGGGGATCAGGACCGGGACAAGGGGTGGGTAGGAGGGGAGGCTGCCCTGGGTGCAATGGTTTATTGCAGGTATGGGGGGCACCATAACCCTAAAGGAAGATGGGGGGATGAAGTTTGGCATCTTTGCCCTGGGCGCTGAATGACCTAGTGCCAGCACTGCGGGGGAGGGGGAGGAGACACATACTTACGCAACATTTCAGTCCTGGTGTTCGTCCTTCCTCTCAGACCAATCCCACTTAAAGGAGTGGCCCCGCCCAGGCCCCACCTCTAATTATATGAAGACCACCCATGCAGAGCCCCTGATCCCTCTAGTAAATGCCTTATGGAATGAATGCTCATGTTGGGGTGACCCTGCGATCCCCACAGCATGAGGTCTGTCCCAGCAAATCGGGAACGATCGACATCTATGGGAACGGGGGCAGAATTATTACCCCTGTGCTGGGGGAGGACAATCTTCATCATGGCGGTCTGCAGGTTTCTGGGCGGGGGAGGGGTGTGCGGATTGCCGGATTCCGGTGATCATCTCCTTTATATTTCCTCCGTCTCTTCTCTGAGCGCGGTGCGGGCGGAGAGTCTTGGCCGGCGTTCCGGTTATATCAACCACAATTGGCTCTTTTCCGAGAGTCCGTCCCGGATATTCCCAGCCGGAAATATTTGTGGATGAAATCCTCCAATTACAAAGATTTCTGAGGACTGGAGAGAATTCCTTCTGTCCTGAGAGACAAAGACGTTTCATTTCTGTGACTCCCCATGAGGACCCCTCACCCCCCCTCCCCCGTCACCTGCACCCCCCGTCACCTGCCCACACCGTCACCTGCACCCCCCGTCACCTGCACCCCCCGTCACCTGCCCACACCGTCACCTGCACCCCCCGTCACCTGCCCACACCGTCACCTGCACCCCCCGTCACCTGCACCCCCCGTCACCTGCACCCCCCGTCACCTGCCCACACCATCACCTGCACCCCCCGTCACCTGCCCACACCGTCACCTGCACCCCCCGTCACCTGCACCCCCCGTCAACTGTCACCTGCACCCCCCCTCCCCCGTCACCTGCACCCCCCCATCACCTGCCCACACCGTCACCTGCACCCCCCGTCACCTGCACCCCCCTCCCCCATCACCTACACCCCCCGTCACCTGCACCCCCACCACTGACATCACTGAAGCTCTGCTTATTATCCCCGATATTATTTCCATCTCTGGTCCCCCCCCCCCCCATGATAATGACATTTTTGAATAAAATCTTCGAATTTGCATTAAATATCTTACTTTAGATGTGATCACCGGGTCTCTGTATTTCTCTGTACAATGCAGGCAGATCATGGTTGGTGGGAGGGGCCAGCAGGGGGCGGTACATACAGTGCCTTGAAAAAGTATTCACACCCCTTGAAATTTCCCACACTTTGTTACAACCAAAAATATAAATGTATTTTATTGGGATTTTATGTGATAGACCAACACAAAGTGTCACATAATTGTGAAGTGGAAGGAAAATGATAAATGATACAAATAAATATGTGAAAAGTGTGGGGGAGGGGGGTACATTTGTATGGCGCCCCCCGGAGTCAATACTTTGTAGAACCCCCTTTCTCTACAAGTCTTTTTGGGGATGTCTCTACCAGCTTTGCACATCTAGAGAGGACATTTCTGCCCATTCTTCTTTGTAAAATATCTCAAGCTCTGTCAGATTGGATGGAGAGCGTCTGTGATCAGCAATTTTCAAGTCTTGCCACAGATTCTCAATGTGATTTAGGTCTGGACTGTGACTGGGCCATTCTAACACATGAATATGCTTTGATGTAAACCATTCCATTGTAGCTCTGGCTGGATGTTTCGGGTCGTTGTCCTGCTGGAAGGTGAACCTCCGCCCCGGTCTCAAGTCTTTTGTAGACTCTAACAGGTTTTCTTCTAAGATTGTCCTGTATTTGTCTCCATCCATCTTCCCATCAACTCTGACCAGCTTCCCTGTCCCTGCTGAAGAAAAGCATCCCCACCACATGATGCTGCCACCACCATGTTTCACGGTGGGGATGGTGTGTTCAGGGTGATGTGCAGTGTTAGTTTTCCCCACACATAGCGTTTTGCTTTTAGGCCATAAAGTTGAATTTTGGTCTCATCTGACCAGATCACCTTCTTCCACATGTTTGCTGTGTCCTCCACATGGCTTCTCACAAACTGCAAACAGGACTTCTTATGACTTTCTTTCACCAATGTCTTTCTTCTTGTCACTCTTCCATAAAGGGCAGATTTGTGGAGAACACGACTAATAGTTGTCCTGTGGACAGATTCTCCCACCTGAGCTGTGGATCTCTGCAGCTCCTCCAGAGTTACCATGGACCTCTTGGCTCTTCTCTGATGAATGTTCTCCTTGCCCGGCCGGTCAGTTTAGGTGGACGGCCATGTCTTGGTAGGTTTGCAGTTGTGCCATACTCTTTCCATTTTCCGATGATGGATTGAACAGAGCTCTGTGAGATGTTCAAAGCTTGGGAGATTCTCTTATAACCTAACCCTGCTTTATACTTCTCCCCAACTTTATCCCTGACCTGTCTGGTGTGTTCCTTGGCCTTCATGATGCTGTTTGTTCACTAAGGTTCTCTAACAAACCTCTGAGGGCTTCACAGAACAGCTGTATTTATACTGAGATTAAATGACACACAGGTGAACTCTATTTACTAATTAGGCGACTTCTGAAGACAATTGGTTCCACTAGATTTTAGTTAGGGGTATCAGAGTAAAGGGGGCTGAATACAAATGCCCCCCCCCCACACTTTTCACATATTTATTTGTATCATTTATCATTTTCCTTCCACTTCACAATTATGTGACACTTTGTGTTGGTCTATCACATAAAATCCCAACAAAATACATTTACATTTTTGGTTGTAACATGACAACATGTGGAAGACTTCAAGGGGTATGAATACTTTTTCAAGGCACTGTAGCTTCCTGAAATTATCACTGCCTTTCTCAGGACTCCTCCCAAGAGAACACTCCTCTGAAGAGCCATGATGCAAGCAGTGGGAGGAGTTATGAAAATACAAAATGCCTTGATGGGTGGGTATCAGTCTGGAGAAGTGGGCGTTCCCAGGCAGGCTGTATTTGCATAGGTAACGCCCACATTTGTGACGCTGAGCCTCCATGCAGTGCCAGGACCGGGTCACCTGGAGCTCGGGGCGAACATTACAAACTGCACCCCCCCCCCAGATGTATAAAAATGATGTGTCAGCATGCTTATCCCCTAAGGATAAATCCCCCCTCCCGCCAGGACAAATCCCCCCTCCCACTACAAATCTTTTCTCCTCCCCCATGCCCCCTCCAATGTCAAACCCTCTCTCTCCTCAAATCCCCCCCTTCCCAAAAATAAATGAATCTCTCCTCATAGCACAATTTCTCTACCCCTCGAATCTCAAAATACTCATTCTCTCCTCCGAACACAAATCCCCCCCCAAAAAAAAGATTTCCCCTTCTAGTACCAATCCCCCCCCCTTCTACCATATCACCACTTCTAGGACAAACACCCCTAATCCCCCCTCTCAGCACAAATCCCCCCTACATTTCCCCTCCTAGCACAAATACACCCTGATCATCCCTCCTAGCACAACCCCCCCCCTCTACCATATCACCACTTCTAGCTCAGACCCCCCAAATCCCCCCCCTCAGCACAAATCCTCTCCCCCCCATCTGCCCTCCCATCACAAATCCTCCAAATCACCTTTCCAAGCACCCCCTTCCCAAATTTCCCTTTCAACAATAATTCTTACCCCCTGCTGTCCCCCAAATTCCTCCACCCAACATATTTCCCCTCCTAACACAAATCACCCCCCCAAATAAAAAAAATTCCCCTTCTAGCACCAATCCCCTCCCCCTCTACCATATCACCACTTCTAGGACAAACACCCCAGACCCCCTCCCAGCACAAATCCTCTTGTCCCATCCCCCCTCCCAACACTAATCCCCCCAACAATTCTGCCCCCAACTTCCCCCACCCAACACAAATCTCCTCACCCCCCAACTGCTCATGGTGCCCCCCCCACCTCACATAATATCACTGTGCCAAGGGCAGCCGCCCCTCCTGCCCACCCCTTGTCCCGGGCCTGCCTCCATGATTGAAAACAACTGAAATCCATTGAAAGGAGCTGGCTGGGGAGGAAATACCTATATGATGATGCTGGGCGTCCTCCAACCTGGAAATGAGGTGGACTCTGTCTGACTTTCAGCTTCTAATGCACATAGTGAGACGCCCATAAATAAAATACTTCACCCCCCCCCCGACGGGCACCTTTCCAGCTGATGTAGAATACAATGCTGGTAGAGACAAGTACTCACCTGAATTTAGGGTCCCCTCAGGATCTCTCCCCTCCCCCATGTCCCGGCTGTGATCACCGCTTCCCCTTGCTCTGGTCTTCTCACTGCCCCATGTTACTGAGGTCATCATGTACAACGCAGGGTGAGCTGCCACCAGGGCCCGGACAAGGGGGGGGGGGCAGAAGGGGCAACTGCCCTGGGCACTGTGGTATCATGTGAGGTGGGGGGAACCATGAGGACATGAGGGGGGAGGGGATTTGTATTAGGAGAAGGAATTTGGGGTAACACGGTAGGAGGGGGATTTGGGGAGTGGAAGAATGTGTAACCGGAGAGGGAAATTTGAAGGGTAGAGGATTTGTGCTAGGAGGGGTGATTTTTTTGGGGGGAGGGGACATTTGTGCTGGGGGGATTTGGGGGATGGAGGAGCAGAGATTTACACTGGGAGGGGGGAATTTCAGCAGGGGGTGGAATTGTCTTGGGAGGTAAGGGGATTTATGATTAGGGGGTAATCCTGCAGATTGGTGCCCCATTTTTTTTGGGGGGGGGGGGGATTTTTGCTGACACATAATGCTTATACATCTGGGGGGGGGGTGCGTTCACCCTGGGCTCTAGGTTACCTTGTCCTGGCATTGGCTGCCATTACCGGTCCTGCATTGTACAGGATGAATGATGTAGGAGTGCCCGCCCACATTACCAGGGGTAGGTGGAGTGCCGCCTACATTCCCAGGCTGGGTAGAGGGCCCGCCCACAATCCTGGGGCTGGGTGGAGTCCCCACCCACATTCTTGGGGCTGGGTGGAGTGCCCACCCACATTCTTGGGGTTGGGTGGAGTGCCTGCCCACATTCCTGAGGCTGGGTGAAGTGCCCGCCCACATTCCTGAGGCTGGGTGGAGTGCCCGCCCACATTCCTTGGGCTGGGTGGAGTGCCCACCCACATTCCCAGGGTTGGGTGGAGTGCCCGCCCACATTCCTGAGGCTGGGTGGAGTGCCCGCCCACATTCCTGAGGCTGGGTGGAGTGCCCGCCCACATTCCTTGGGCTGGGTGGAGTGCCTGCCCACATTCCTGGGGTTGGGTGGAGTGCCCGCCCACATTCCTGAGGCTGGGTGGAGTGCCCGCCCACATTCCTGAGGCTGGGTGGAGTGCTCGCCCACATTCCTGAGGCTGGGTGGAGTGCACGCCCACATTCCTTGGGCTGGGTGGAGTGCCTGCCCACATTCCCGGGGTTGGGTGGAGTGCCCGTCCACATTCCCGGGGCTGGGTGGAGTGCACGCCCACATTTCTGCGGCTGGGTGGAGTACCCGCCCACTTTCCTGGGGCTGGGTGGAATGCCCACCCACATTTCTGGGGCTGGGTGGAGTACCCGCCCACATTCCTTGGGCTGGGTGGAGTGCCCGCCCACATTCCCGGGGTTGGGTGGAGTGCCCGTCCACATTCCCGGGGCTGGGTGGAGTGCACGCCCACATTTCTGGGGCTGGGTGGAGTGCCCACCCACATTTCTGGGGCTGGGTGGAGTGCCCACCCACTTTCCTGGGGCTGGGTGGAGTCCCCGCCCACATTCTCAGGGCTGGGTGGAGTGTGGAATAAGGTAGGTACTCCTCTCTCTAGTAGAACAAGCATTACATTCTCCATCAGCTGGGGGAGGGGAGACAATGGGAAGTATTTTATTTCTGCCCGGAGTTCTGCTTTAAACCCATCCCGATCCTTTGTGTGTCCGATGAATCCAGAACCTGAGGGTTATCCTCAGGATGGGGGAGGGGTAACACGCTCCTTAGAACACATGTTTCCATTTAGGGTGGAGATGTCGGAAATGCACAGATGTTCCACATGTGGGAGGATGAGAAGAATGACAACCCAAACAATGGAACCTTCTAAATATATTCCAATAAGACGAATAAATCCACAGCGAACCACATGGGGAGACATTTCATGTAATAACGATATCCGGTGGGCGTGTTTTCAGTTTGGGGTGGAGGGGGTACGGAATTCTCCGGTGGGTGGAATGTTCTGAAGAATGAGGTCATGTGCCTCAGGATAGATTCCGATTGATTTGTATTGGAGGTACAGGAAAAAGAAAAAGACGACCTGTTAGATTGGGGCCTGGAACCCAAGCCGCATCCCATATCCAATGACAGAACAAAGAGAGGGGGTGACCCGGAGATTTTATTGGTGAGGGTTGAAGCCGGACAGAGAAGAAGACGGCATATATAAAAGAGTATTACAAAATGTATTCGTTTATAAGACATACAAAATTGCATATAAAGATATTAAAATCACAAGACCAGTGGTTAATGTACGGTAAAGTTACAGCAAAAAAATCAGTCATGAAATGGGTCTCATGGTAAGAGGCCAATCGATATACATGAGTTCAGAGCGCCCAACATGTGTCGGAATATTTAAATTGTTAAATTCCTTCTTCAGGGGATGATTTGCGTCAAGCTGTATTGTCTAATGATACAATGGCAATTTTGTAATACTCTTTTATATATGCCGTCTACTTCTCTGTCTGGCTTTAACCCTCGCCCATAAAATCCCCGGGGCACCCCCTCTCTTTGTTCTCTGTATTGAAGTTACACATCATATACTGGGATTGTATCTCTTCCCGCGGTCATCGCTGTGGGCGGGGTTTATTCACTGTTTTAGATGGATTGGCATTCTAATCCTTCTCATCCATTGGAGGTTAAACATTTCACATATGGAGACCCGGATGTGTTACATTGTTTGTATGGATGTACTGTATCATGGAGGTGAATAGTGACATATACCCGCTTATTTGTGTTAAAAATCAATGATACAATGCTACACAGACATAATGATACAATGCTACACAGACACAATGATACAATGCTACACAGACATGATGATACAATTCTACACAGACATAATGATACAATGCTACACAGACATAATGATACAATGCTACACAGACATAATGATACAATTCTACACAGACATAATGATACAATGCTACACAGACACAATGATACAATGCTACACAGACATAATGATACAATTCTACACAGACATAATGATACAATGCTACACAGACATAATGATACAATGCTACACAGACATAATGATACAATGCTACACAGACACAATGATACAATGCCACACAGACACAATGATACAATGCTACACAGACATAATGATACAATGCTGCACAGACATAATGATACAATGCTACACAGACACAATGATACAATGCTACACAGACATAATGATACAATGCTACACAGACATAATAATACAATGCTACACAGACACAATGGTATAATGCTACACAGACATAATGCTACACAGACACAATGATACAATGCCACACAGACACAATGATACAATGCTACACAGACATAATGATACAATGCTACACAGACACAATGATACAATGCTACACAGACATAATGATACAATGCTACACAGACATAATGATACAATGCTACACAGACACAATGATACAATGCTACACAGACATGATGATACAATTCTACACAGACACAATGATACAATGCTACACAGACACAATGATACAATTCTACACAGACACAATGATACAATGCTACACAGACATAATGATACAATGCTACACAGACACAATGATACAATGCTACACAGACATGATGATACAATTCTACACAGACACAATGATACAATGCTACACAGACACAATGATACAATTCTACACAGACACAATGATACAATGCTACACAGACATAATGATACAATTCTACACAGACACAATGATACAATGCTACACAGACATAATGATACAATGCTACACAGACACAATGATACAATGCTACACAGACATAATGATACAATGCTACACAGACACAATGATACAATGCTACACAGACATAATGATACAATGCTACACAGACATAATGATACAATGCTACACAGACATAATGATACAATTCTACACAGACATAATGATACAATGCTACACAGACACAATGATACAATGCTACACAGACATAATGATACAATTCTACACAGACATAATGATACAATGCTACACAGACATAATGATACAATGCTACACAGACATAATGATACAATGCTACACAGACACAATGATACAATGCCACACAGACACAATGATACAATGCTACACAGACATAATGATACAATGCTACACAGACATAATGATACAATGCTACACAGACACAATGATACAATGCTACACAGACATAATGATACAATGCTACACAGACATAATAATACAATGCTACACAGACACAATGGTATAATGCTACACAGACATAATGCTACACAGACACAATGATACAATGCCACACAGACACAATGATACAATGCTACACAGACATAATGATACAATGCTACACAGACACAATGATACAATGCTACACAGACATAATGATACAATGCTACACAGACATAATGATACAATGCTACACAGACACAATGATACAATGCTACACAGACATGATGATACAATTCTACACAGACACAATGATACAATGCTACACAGACACAATGATACAATTCTACACAGACACAATGATACAATGCTACACAGACATAATGATACAATTCTACACAGACACAATGATACAATGCTACACAGACATAATGATACAATGCTACACAGACACAATGATACAATGCTACACAGACATAATGATACAATGCTACACAGACACAATGATACAATGCTACACAGACATAATGATACAATGCTACACAGACACAATGATACAATGCTACACAGACCCAATGATACAATGCTACACAGACACAATGATACAATGCTACACAGATATAATGATACAATTCTACACAGACACAATGATACAATGCTACACAGACATAATGATACAATGCTACACAGACACAATGATACAATGCTACACAGACATAATGATACAATGCTACACAGACACAATGGTATAATGCTACACAGACATAATGCTACACAGACACAATGATACAATGCCACACAGACACAATGATACAATGCTACACAGACATAATGATACAATGCTACACAGACACAATGATACAATGCTACACAGACATAATGATACAATGCTACACAGACATAATGATACAATGCTACACAGACACGATGATACAATGCTACACAGACATAATGATACAATTCTACACAGACACAATGATACAATGCTACACAGACATAATGATACAATGCTACAAAGACACAATGATACAATGCTACACAGACATAATGATACAATGCTACACAGACACAATGATACAATGCTACACAGACATAATGATACAATGCTACACAGACACAATGATACAATGCTACACAGACACAATGATACAATGCTACACAGACATAATGATACAATGCTACACAGACACAATGATACAATGCTACATAGACATAATGATACATCACACAGTGACGTTGGTTACATTTGTGTTTGGACAATTGGAGACCTTTTCATGGTGTTGCTGTTTTTATTTATTTTTATCTCACTCACTTGTGGGAATGGGTAAAGTGTACCCCTGTCCCCCTGTACTCATCCCCCTGACACACCTAATATTCTCCGGGATGGGGGTAAGCTGAGAGTTCCGGGGTTCAGTTTGAGTCCTGGAAATCAATGTTGCCCATTCTCAAGGTTAATAGGCAAGGGACGTGGGGGGGTTATGGGGGGCATGGGTGGGGCATGGGGGGGTACATGGGGGCGACATGGCGGGGGAGGGGTATGGGGGGCTTGGCACTGCAAAAATGTAAAATTCCTTTTCCTGCTAGGCCTGTGAAGTGGTCCATCTGTATGATGTATACAACCTTCTACACATCACTGACATTTACCAAGAATAAAATACCATTTACATGGCTGGTAAATGACAGTTCCCGGCCTCTTCATTCTGTTGGGTATTCGGCTGTATAGACCCCCATGAAGAATACGAGTCTGGTATGGATTGTAAGGGGGTCTCATGGAAATAATAATCCATTGTATCCAGTCTCCTGCAATCATCATTGTGTGTAGATTAATCGTCTATGGTGGGGGGATTGTGGAGGATAATCGGCACTGCGGCAGAGAGAATTGGGAGGTTCAGAGCTCAGTGTGGGGTCACAATTTGGGGTCTCCCAGTAACTTCTCATCCCCCATCCAGGCAGAACACAAGCAATAGTCAGAGCGGAGTCGATATGAGAATGGCGGCGTACCTGGCTGTGGCGCTGGTTGTCCTGAGTGTCATCGCAGAGGTGGAGAGTTCCAGAGACAGAGCAGTGAGGGAAAGATCTTCTACAATTAATATGATTATTATGGGGTGTGGTGTGTATGAAGTGGGGTACAGAGCGCCCCCTGCTTGCTGTGTGTATGAAGTGGGGTACAGAGCGCCCCCTGCTTGCTGTGTGTATGAAGTGGGGTACAGAGCGCCCCCTGTTTATTGTATGTATGACATGGGGTACAGAGCGCCCCCTGCTTGCCGAGTGTATGAAGTGGGGAAAAGAGCGCCCCCTGTTTGCTGTGTGTATGAAGTGGGGTATGGAGCACCCCCTGTTTGCTGTGTGTATGAAGTGGGGTATGGAGCGCCCCCTGCTTGCTGTGTGTATGAAGTGGGGTACAGAGCACCCCCTGTTTGCTGTGTGTATGAAGTGGGGTATGGAACGCCCCCTATTTTCTGTGTGAATGAAGTGGGGTATGGAGCGCCCCCTGCTTGCCATGCGTATGAAGTGGGGTACAGAGCGCCCCCTGCTTGCTGTGTGTATGAAGTGGGGTATGGAGCGCCCCCTGCTTGACGTGTACATGAAGTGGGGTATGGAGCACCCCCTGCTTGCTGTGTGTATGAAGTGGGGTATGGAGCACCCCCAATTTGCTGTGTGTATGAAGTGGGGTATGGAGCGCCCCCTATTTTCTGTATGAATGAAGTGGGGTACAGAGCGCCCCCTGCTTGCTGTGTGTATGAAGTGGGGTACAGAGCGCCCCCTGCTTGCTGTGTGTATGAAGTGGGGTACAGAGCGCCCCCTGTTTATTGTATGTATGACATGGGGTACAGAGCGCCCCCTGCTTGCCGAGTGTATGAAGTGGGGAAAAGAGCGCCCCCTGTTTGCTGTGTGTATGAAGTGGGGTATGGAGCGCCCCCTGTTTGCTGTGTGTATGAAGTGGGGTATGGAGCGCCCCCTGTTTTCTGTGTGTATGAAGTGGGGTACAGAGCGCCCCCTGCTTGCTGTGTGTATGAAGTGGGGTACAGAGCACCCCCTGTTTGCTGTGTGTATGAAGTGGGGTATGGAGCGCCCCCGGCTTGACGTGTACATGAAGTGGGGTATGGAGCACCCCCTGCTTGCTGTGTGTATGAAGTGGGGTATGGAGCACCCCCAATTTGCTGTGTGTATGAAGTGGGGTATGGAGCGCCCCCTATTTTCTGTATGAATGAAGTGGGGTATGGAGCGCCCCCTGCTTGCCATGCGTATGAAGTGGGGTACAGAGCGCCCCCTGCTTGCTGTGTGTATGAAGTGGGGTACAGAGCGCCCCCTGCTTGCTGTGTGTATGAAGTGGGGTACAGAGCACCCCCTGTTTATTGTATGTATGACATGGGGTACAGAGCGCCCCCTGCTTGCCGAGTGTATGAAGTGGGGAAAAGAGCGCCCCCTGTTTGCTGTGTGTATGAAGTGGGGTATGGAGCGCCCCCTGTTTGCTGTGTGTATGAAGTGGGGTATGGAGCGCCCCCTGCTTGCTGTGTGTATGAAGTGGGGTACAGAGCACCCCCTGTTTGCTGTGTGTATGAAGTGGGGTATGGAGCGCCCCCTATTTTCTGTGTGAATGAAGTGGGGTATGGAGCGCCCCCTGCTTGCCATGCGTACGAAGTGAGGTACAGAGCGCCCCCTGCTTGCTGTGTGTATGAAGTGGGGTATGGAGCGCCCCCTGCTTGACGTGTACATGAAGTGGGGTATGGAGCGCCCCCTGCTTGCTGTGTGTATGAAGTGGGGTATGGAGCTCCCCCAATTTGCTGTGTGTATGAAGTGGGGTATGGAGCGCCCCCTATTTTCTGTATGAATGAAGTGGGGTATGGAGCGCCCCCTGCTTGCCATGCGTATGAAGTGGGGTACAGAGCGCCCCCTGCTTGCTGTGTGTATGAAGTGGGGTACAGAGCGCCCCCTGCTTGCTGTGTGTATGAAGTGGGGTATGGCGCCCCCCTATTTTCTGTGTGTATGAAGTGGGGTATGGAGCGCCCCCTGCTTGCTGTGTGTATAAAGTGGGGTATGGAGCGCCCCCTGCTTGCTGTGTGTATGAAGTGGGGTATGGAGCGCCCCCTGCTTGCTGTGTGTATGAAGTGGGGTATGGAGCGCCCCCTGCTTGCTGTGTGTATGAAGTGGGGTATGGCGCCCCCCTATTTTCTGTGTGTATGAAGTGGGGTATGGAGCGCCCCCTGCTTGCTGTGTGTATGAAGTGGGGTATGGAGCGCCCCCTGCTTGCTGTGTGTATGAAGTGGGGTATGGAGCGCCCCCTGCTTGCTGTGTGTATGAAGTGGGGTATGGAGCGCCCCCTGCTTGCCGAGTGTATGAAGTGGGGTACAGAGCGCCCCCTGTTTGCTGTGTGTATGAAGTGGGGTACAGAGCGCCCCCTGCTTGCTGTGTGTATGAAGTGGGGTATGGAGCGCCCCCTGCTTGCTGTGTGTATGAAGTGGGGTTTAGAGGTCCCCCTGTTTACTGTGTGTATGAATGGGGGTATGGAGCGCCCCCTGTTTGCTGTGTGTATGAAGTGGGGTATGGAGCGCCCCCTGCTTGTTGTGTACATGAAGTGGGGTATGGAGCGCCCCCTGTTTGCTGTGTGTATGAAGTGGGTTATGGAGCGCCCCCTGTTTGCTGTGTGTTTGAAGTGGGGTATGGAGCGCCCCCTGCTTGCTGTGTACATGAAGTGGGGTATGGAGCGCCCCCTGTTTACTGAGTGTATGAAGTGGGGTATGGAGCGCCCCCTGTTTGCTGTGTGTATGAAGTGGGGTATGGAGCGCCCCCTGTTTGCTGTGTGTATGAAGTGGGGTATGGAGCGCCCCCTGTTTGCTGTGTGTATGAAGTGGGGTATGGAGCGCCCCCTGCTTGCTGTGTACATGAAGTGGGGTATGGAGCGCCCCCTGTTTGCTGTGTGTATGAAGTGGGGTATGGAGCGCCCCCTGCTTGCTGTGTACATGAAGTGGGGTATGGAGCGACCCCCTGTTTGCTGTGTGTATGAAGTGGGGTATGGAGCGCCCCCTGCTTGCTGTGTACATGAAGTGGGGTATGGAGCGACCCCCTGTTTGCTGTGTGTATGAAGTGGGGTATGGAGCGACCCCCTGTTTGCTGTGTGTATGAAGTGGGGTATGGAGCGCCCCCTGTTTGCTGTGTGTATGAAGTGGGGTATGGAGCGCCCCCTGTTTGCTGTGTGTATGAAGTGGGGTATGGAGCGCCCCCTGTTTGCTGTGTGTATGAAGTGGGGTATGGAGCGCCCCCTGCTTGCTGTGTACATGAAGTGGGGTATGGAGCGCCCCCCGTTTGCTGTGTGTATGAAGTGGGGTATGGAGCGCCCCCTGCTTGCTGTGTGTATGAAGTGGGGTATGGAGCGCCCCCTATTTTCTGTATGAATGAAGTGGGGTATGGAGCTCCCCCTGCTTGCCATGCGTATGAAGTGGGGTACAGAGCGCCCCCTGCTTGCTGTGTGTATGAAGTGGGGTACAGAGCGCCCCCTGCTTGCTGTGTGTATGAAGTGGGGTATGGCGCCCCCCTATTTTCTGTGTGTATGAAGTGGGGTATGGAGCGCCCCCTGCTTGCTGTGTGTATGAAGTGGGGTATGGAGCGCCCCCTGCTTGCTGTGTGTATGAAGTGGGGTATGGAGCGCCCCCTGCTTGCTGTGTGTATGAAGTGGGGTATGGCGCCCCCCTATTTTCTGTGTGTATGAAGTGGGGTATGGAGCGCCCCCTGCTTGCTGTGTGTATGAAGTGGGGTATGGAGCGCCCCCTGCTTGCTGTGTGTATGAAGTGGGGTATGGAGCGCCCCCTGCTTGCTGTGTGTATGAAGTGGGGTATGGAGCGCCCCCTGCTTGCTGTGTGTATGAAGTGGGGTATGGCGCCCCCCTATTTTCTGTGTGTATGAAGTGGGGTATGGAGCGCCCCCTGCTTGCTGTGTGTATGAAGTGGGGTATGGAGCGCCCCCTGCTTGCCGAGTGTATGAAGTGGGGTACAGAGCGCCCCCTGTTTGCTGTGTGTATGAAGTGGGGTACAGAGCGCCCCCTGCTTGCTGTGTGTATGAAGTGGGGTATGGAGCGCCCCCTGCTTGCTGTGTGTATGAAGTGGGGTATGGAGCGCCCCCTGCTTGTTGTGTACATGAAGTGGGGTATGGAGCGCCCCCTGTTTGCTGTGTGTATGAAGTGGGTTATGGAGCGCCCCCTGTTTGCTGTGTGTTTGAAGTGGGGTATGGAGCGCCCCCTGCTTGCTGTGTACATGAAGTGGGGTATGGAGCGCCCCCTGTTTACTGAGTGTATGAAGTGGGGTATGGAGCGCCCCCTGTTTGCTGTGTGTATGAAGTGGGGTATGGAGCGCCCCCTGCTTGCTGTGTACATGAAGTGGGGTATGGAGCGCCCCCTGTTTGCTGTGTGTATGAAGTGGGGTATGGAGCGCCCCCTGCTTGCTGTGTGTATGAAGTGGGGTATGGAGCGCCCCCTGCTTGCTGTGTACATGAAGTGGGGTATGGAGCGCCCCCTGTTTGCTGTGTGTATGAAGTGGGGTATGGAGTGCCCCCTGTTTGCTGTGTGTATGAAGTGGGGTATGGAGCGCCCCCTGCTTGCTGTGTACATGAAGTGGGGTATGGAGCGCCCCCCGTTTGCTGTGTGTATGAAGTGGGGTATGGAGCGCCCCCTGCTTGCTGTGTGTATGAAGTGGGGTACAGAGCGCCCCCTGCTTGCTGTGTGTATGAAGTGGGGTATGGCGCCCCCTTATTTTCTGTGTGTATGAAGTGGGGTATGGCGCCCCCTTATTTTCTGTGTGTATGAAGTGGGGTATGGAACGCCCCCTGCTTGCTGTGTGTATGAAATGGGGTATGGAGCGCCCCCTGCTTGCTGTGTGTATGAAGTGGGGTATGGAGCGCCCCCTGCTTGCTGTGTGTATGAAGTGGGGTATGGAGCGCCCCCTGCTTGCTGTGTGTATGAAGAGGGGTATGGAGTGCCCCCCGTTTGCTGTGTGTATGAAGTGGGGTATGGAGCGCCCCCTGCTTGCTGTGTGTATGAAGAGGGGTACAGAGCGCCCCCTGTCTGCCGTGCTACAAGTCGGTGGCATTTGAACTTTTATCTGCTCCTCATTGTCCTCATACATGATGATGATCTTCCTCTTATATCTCCTCTCAGTGTCTCGGCTTTATGTCTGTTCACATTCTCTCTGCTCATGTCCTGTAGGTGCGGAGCTCTGCCCCTGCGGAGCCCATGAGGAGGCGGGGTCTTGTGACTCAGCGGGGGCGGAAGAAGACTATCTGGTCCTATAATCCTGGACACCGATCCCTGGCCTTCCTGGTAAGAGCGCCATCTAGTGGTGAAAATTGGGGCGACACCCCAATAGTTTGGTCATAACAATATGAACTCTGATTTATGGGGGGGGGGTATGACATGAACCCCTCCAGGACTACATATCCCCCTGTAATTTGTTTATCTGTTGATCCTGCCAGGAGTTCTGTTACTTCCCACTTCCTGTAACAGGGTGACAACACAGTGAAATCACACAGCAGAGTTGTTGTCACCATGAGGACAGGAAATAGGGAATCCATCAAGGAATTCATATACTGAATATTTACATTTCCCCCGTACAGATACCAGAATATAAGATTTACTATAGGGGTCCATAATACCCCGGAATGGTGTCACCGCGTGATTTTATTTCTGTGTTTTGCTCAGGTTGCTGGAGAAGTAGAAGTGGTTTCCCCTCCCCCGGTGGATGCGGTGACCGGAGTGGAGTATCGATGCCTCGGCTGCTGCGGAGAGAGAGCACCATCTGGGGTAAATTGCCCATGTGGGGTGGGGGTGGGGGGGCAGGGACTGAGATTATAAAGGTAAGAATATATCCATTTACAAGTCAATCATACCAGGGGCAGATACTACGGTGTCACCGGGGACAGCACAGGGTCCGAGCCCTCAATGCACCATACCAGGGGCAGATACTTCGGTGTCACCGGGAACAGCACAGGGTCCAATCCCTCAGTGTACCAGTAGAGGGTGATATACCCATACCTAGATACTATGGTGTCACCGGGAACAGCACAGGGTCCCAGTCCTCAGCACACCTTCAGCAGGTGAGATACCCATACCAGGGGCAGATACTGCATTGTCACCGGGGACAGCATAGGGTCCCAGTCTTCAGTGTACCGGTAGAGGGTGATATACCCATACCAGGGGTAGATACTTTGGTGTCACCGGGAACAGCACAGGGTCCCAGTCCTCAGCACACCAGCAGCAGGTGATAGACCCATACCAGGGGTAGATACTATGGTGTCACCCAGGACAGCACAGGGTCCCAGCTCTGAGTGTGGCAGCGGTGGGTGATAGACCCATACCAGGGGCAGATCCCATGGTGTCACCAAGGACAGCACAGGGTCCCAGCCCTCAGTGTACCATGAGCGGATGATATACACATACCAGAGGCAGACACTGTGGTGTCACCGGGGGGACAAAACAGGGTCCCAGCACCAGCAGTGGGCGATGTGTTTCATATTTGGGGAATTCATAGATTGTATCTGCACCCCATATACTGTACATGCCTCCAGTGTTCATGTTTGGGTGGCGGGTTGAAGGTTGATCCTTTTTGTTGGAAAGCCACTGCAGATATGGCTCAGGATTTGCTGGACACATGACTGAGCCCTTCTTGTTTTATTGGAAACTACTGAAACAGGAACTGACATCACCGCCATGTAGTTCTATTAGAAAGAACATTATACAAACAGTAAATACTACCACCTAGAGGCTGAACTAGTAATCACAGTATATTCTTTGAGAATGGTTGTTGGACCTCTATCTGTAGGAACATCATGCTAACATATCTCTTTTCTCTCCTCAGAGTAAAACGACCCCCAGCCCGCAGCCATCAAACCGAGTCGGTCGGCTCGTCCTACGCCCCGATGGTTTAGCTGTGATTGGAACAGAACCAAACTCTGTGAACGATCGGTGTCTGGGCTGCTGCGAGGACATTGTGACTCACATCGATGGGGTGATGACAGTGACTACGGTGAGACCTGGGTGGGGGCTGAGACACGGGGCACACTCTGATATCCCCGGAATATTCTAATTATTTCTGGTGTGATAATTACAAAACATGTAGATTGATGACGAGGTACAATAAGGAAATACATTCCTGCTCAAAGGAGCTTACAGTCTAAACCGGGAGAATGTCAGAATGTGGAGATCTGAACATATTGTCGTGATGGAGGAGACAGTGCTGCAATCAGGGGGTACTGGAGAAATCTTGGGGGGAGTCTGATTTGTCTGCCTTGCCTTTCATTTTGCCTCTAGCCAGTCCAGCACTTGGCATCTTCACCATGGACACTGGATGACCGAGTCTGGCACTGAGCTCAGTGTCTGAACACGAGGCTCCTGTCACTTCAGACTTGACCTGAAGAAGGAGTAGGTGAGCCTGAAGTGCGGCACCGCAACAGGCCGACACGTTTCTGAGTTACTGAGTATTCATCAGCTCTTGTGACTCGTGACCTGACCCATTTTCTGCTATCTTCTGTTCGACCTGGCTCGCCTCCTGACTCCATTGTATGGGCGTCTCCTACTCCTGAGTCCTGACCTTGGCTTGTTTCCTGATTTACCCTTCTGCCTCTGTCTTGGTATCTCTGCTGCTCTTCTGATCTCCACCCTGGCCTGGACTCTGACTTCACTCCTACTTTCTGAATTGGTGTTTCACTACTGTTACTGACTTCTGTTCCTCCTGACTACAGCTCAACTTCCTGCACCTGTGTGTTCCTGTTCCCGATATTTGCACAGATCTGGTCCGAATCTCCACTCTGCACCTGAACTCACCGATTCCACCTGACCACTCCTTGTCCTGCTACACCAGGCCACTCCTTGTCCTGCTTCACCTGGACACTCCTTATCCTGCTACACCCGGCCACTCCTTGTCCTGCTACACCAGGCCACTCCTTGTCCTGCTACACCTGGCCACTCCTTATCCTGCTACACCAGGCCACTCCTTGTCCTGCTTCACCAGGCCACTTCTTGTCCGGCTACACCAGGCCACTACTGGTCCTGCTACACCAGGCCACTCCTTGTCCTGCTACACCCAGCCACTCCTTGTCCTGCTACACCTGCCACTCCTTGTCCTGCTACACCCGGCCACTCATTGTCCTGTTATATCTGGCCATTCCTTGTCCTGCTGAATCTGGCCACTCCTTGTCCTGCTACACCCGGCCACTCCTTGTCCTACTACACCTGCCACTCCTTGTCCTGCTACACCCGGCCACTCCTTGTCCTACTACACCTGCCACTCCTTGTCCTGCTACACCTGCCACTCCTTGTCCTGCTACACCTGGCCACTCCTTGTCCTGCTATATCTGGCCACTCCTTGTCCTACTACACCTGCCACTCCCGGCCACTCCTTGTCCTGCTATATCTGGCCACTCCTTGTCCTGCTACACCTGGACACTCCTTGTCCTGGTACACCTGACCACTCCTTGTCCTGCTACTCTTGGCCACTACTGGTCCTGCTATACCTGGCCACTCCTTATCCTGCTACACCTGGCCACTCCTTGTCCTGCTACACCAGGCCACTCCTTGTCCTGCTACACCTGGCCACTCCTTATCCTGCTACACCCGGCCACTCCTTGTCCTGCTACACCTGGCCACTTCTTGTCCGGCTACACCAGACCAATACTGGTCCTGCTACACCAGGCCACTCCTTGTCCTGCTTCACCAGGCCACTTCTTGTCCGGCTACACCAGGCCACTCCTTATCCTGCTACACCCGGCCACTCCTTGTCCTGCTACAGCAGGCCACTCCTTGTCCTGCTACACCTGGCCACTCCTTGTCCTGCTTCACCAGGCCACTTCTTGTCCGGCTACACCAGGCCACTACTGGTCCTGCTACACCAGGCCACTCCTTGTCCTGCTACACCCAGCCACTCCTTGTCCTGCTACACCTGCCACTCCTTGTCCTGCTACACCCGGCCACTCATTGTCCTGTTATATCTGGCCATTCCTTGTCCTGCTATATCTGGCCACTCCTTGTCCTGCTACACCCGGCCACTCCTTGTCCTACTACACCTGCCACTCCTTGTCCTGCTACACCCGGCCACTCCTTGTCCTACTACACCTGCCACTCCTTGTCCTGCTACACCTGCCACTCCTTGTCCTGCTACACCTGGCCACTCCTTGTCCTGCTATATCTGGCCACTCCTTGTCCTACTACACCTGCCACTCCCGGCCACTCCTTGTCCTGCTATATCTGGCCACTCCTTGTCCTGCTACACCTGGACACTCCTTGTCCTGGTACACCTGACCACTCCTTGTCCTGCTACTCTTGGCCACTACTGGTCCTGCTATACCTGGCCACTCCTTATCCTGCTACACCTGGCCACTCCTTGTCCTGCTACACCAGGCCACTCCTTGTCCTGCTACACCAGGCCACTCCTTGTCCTGCTACACCCAGCCACTCCTTGTCCTGCTACACCTGCCACTCCTTGTCCTGCTACACCCGGCCACTCCTTGTCCTACTACACCTGCCACTCCTTGTCCTGCTACACCTGCCACTCCTTGTCCTGCTACACCTGCCACTCCTTGTCCTGCTACACCTGGCCACTCCTTGTCCTGCTATATCTGGCCACTCCTTGTCCTACTACACCTGCCACTCCCGGCCACTCCTTGTCCTGCTATATCTGGCCACTCCTTGTCCTGCTACACCTGGACACTCCTTGTCCTGGTACACCTGACCACTCCTTGTCCTGCTACTCTTGGCCACTACTGGTCCTGCTACATCTGGGCACTCCTTATCCTGCTACACCCGGCCACTCCTTGTCCTGCTACACCAGGCCACTCCTTGTCCTGCTACACCTGGCCACTCCTTGTCCTGCTACACCTGGCCACTTCTTGTCTGGCTACACCAGGCCAATACTGGTCCTGCTACACCAGGCCACTCCTTGTCCTGCTACACCAGGCCACTCCTTGTCCTGCTACACCTGGCCACTCCTTATCCTGCTACACCCGGCCACTCCTTGTCCTGCTACACCTGGCCACTTCTTGTCCGGCTACACCAGGCCAATACTGGTCCTGCTACACCAGGCCACTCCTTGTCCTGCTTCACCAGGCCACTTCTTGTCCGGCTACACCAGGCCACTACTGGTCCTGCTACACCAGGCCACTCCTTGTCCTGCTACACCCGGCCACTCCTTGTCCTACTACACCTGCCACTCCTTGTCCTGCTACACCTGGCCACTCCTTGTCCTGCTACATCTGGCCACTCCTTGTCCTGCTATATCTGGCCACTCCTTGTCCTACTACACCTGCCACTCCCAGCCACTCCTTGTCCTGCTATATCTGGCCACTCCTTGTCCTGCTACACCTGGACACTCCTTGTCCTGGTACACCTGACCACTCCTTGTCCTGCTACTCTTGGCCACTACTGGTCCTGCTACATCTGGGCACTCCTTATCCTGCTACACCCGGCCACTCCTTGTCCTGCTACACCAGGCCACTCCTTGTCCTGCTACACCTGGCCACTCCTTGTCCTGCTACACCTGGCCACTTCTTGTCTGGCTACACCAGGCCAATACTGGTCCTGCTACACCAGGCCACTCCTTGTCCTGCTTCACCAGGCCACTTCTTGTCCGGCTACACCAGGCCACTACTGGTCCAGCTACACCAGGCCACTCCTTGTCCTGCTACACCCAGCCACTCCTTGTCCTGCTAAACCTGCCACTCCTTGTCCTGTTACACCCGGCCACTCATTGTCCTGTTATATCTGGCCACTCCTTGTCCTGCTATATCTGGCCACTCCTTGTCCTGCTACACCCAGCCACTCCTTGTCCTACTACACCTGCCACTCCTTGTCCTGCTACACCTGCCACTCCTTGTCCTGCTACACCTGGCCACTCCTTGTCCTGCTATATCTGGCCACTCCTTGTCCTACTACACCTGCCACTCCCGGCCACTCCTTGTCCTGCTATATCTGGCCACTCCTTGTCCTGCTACACCTGGACACTCCTTGTCCTGGTACACCTGACCACTTCTTGTCCTGCTACTCTTGGCCACTACTGGTCCTGCTACACCCGGTCACTCCTTGTCCTGCTATACCAAGCCACTCCTTGTCCTACTAAACCTGCCACTCCTTGTCCTACTAAACCTGCCACTCCTTGTCCTGCTACACCCGGCCACTCCTTGTCCTGCTACTCCTGGCCACTTCTTGTCCTGCTACATCTGCCTACCCCTGCTACACCCGGCACTCCTTGTTCTGCTACAGCTGGCTACTCTAATCACTAGTCTAATCACCAGCTACCTGCGAGTTAAAATTCTTACTTGTCAGTTGCCTGGTTGTTACTGACCCAGATTGGGCTGACTACTCTTGCCCGCTGCCTGCCTATACCCCTGCCTGGACATTACTACTCTCTTGTTTGCTGCCTGCCTCAACTCCATCATAGACCTGACTACTCTCTGCCTGCCACCGGACTCAACCCCTGCCTGGACCTGACTACACTTTTGCCTGCCTTGACCTCTGCCTTCATGTGACTACTCTCTTGCCTGTTGCCTGCCTCAACCCTGCCAATTACTCACTTACCTGCTGCATCCCTTAACCCCTGTCTGGACCTGACTACTCTTTTGTCTGTCACTTGCCTCAACCCCTGCCTGAACTTGACGACTCACTTACCTGCTGCCTCTTTTGACCCTGATCTAGACCTGGCTACTCTCTTGCCTACAACCTCCCTCGATCTCTGCCTGAACCTGACTACTCTCTTGCCTGCTGCCTGCCTTGACCTCTGCCTTTACTTGATTACTCTCTTGTAGTCATTGTGAACAGTCTCCATACTGTAGCCCTTCTATCTCAGCAACCTGTCGGTGGGGTGAGGGCCTCGACAAGCTGCCAGTTTATAGCAAAGAAAACCACTACGGTTTCTGGTCCATCTCCACCATAAGGAGGTCTAGTAAAGACTAGCTGGTACTTACACTGCTTGCCTTAGGCGAGCCCACTTCATCTACCAGGGGGCACCACAACAGGGATGAAATAACACCCCTCTGTGGTGAAAACACATAATCATTTCCCAGGTTGTAGTGAGACTGTTCCGATAGCCTTTTGCTCTGATGATACGGGAACCCCTTTTTACCCAGATGTGATCGGTGGAGCTTCTCCTATATACATATTAGGGGGCCCTGGTTGGTTTCCTGCATACAATCATTGTCAGCGAGCAATGTTTGCAGCTCTTCGACCCTGTGTCCCGGTCTGCCCGTCCCGTGGTCGGGGTCGGGTCGTGGCTTTGGTGTCAATGTATCATCTTTGGTCATGTTCCTCCCTCTCATGTGGTCATGTGCAGTCACAGTGTGGATGGTTTGATGTGTCCACATGATAGGGACGGCTTCCTCTGATGGGAGGGTGACGTGCAATGTGGTCTGCGGACTCCATGCTGGATCCAGATGCTGCAGATGTTATCCGGGGCAGGAGGTTTATGAATTATCTGCAGATCTCATATTTCGGGGCCTCCATGCTGGAGAACGTTTTATGGGTTCTGTATTAATTTTCATTTCATTGTTATCGGCCAATAAAGCGCTAAACAAGACTACGCCTAGTATATAGAGTACCAATAGTCACTGGCGGCCATATACAGATCACCTAGAGTGTCAGCTCTTCTGTCCTCCTCCATAGTTGGCTTTACACTGTTGGTGTACAGAGCGCCCCTTGCTGGCTGACTCCAAATTACCTTTATTTGTTTTAAAAATACATTCATTAATTAAAACTCCATGACACCCCGAGAATCCTCCCCAAACTACAACTGTCATGGTGGGTCCAGGATAGGAAGTACCCTAAGGTCTTGTTCACATGGATGGCTGGGGGGCGGTTGAGCCACGGTTTTACCACCACTGACTGCCCACCTAAAAAAATAGCATGTAGCTGCTCGGGGTGGTTCACTGTGGTCGCAGTCAGGGGCGTATCTACCGTGAGGCAAACAAGGCGTTTGTTATTTTTCAGCCTCCAATCCCGGAAGTAGCTCACTTGGCAGCCTCGCTACACACAGCTGGTAAAAAGGAGCCGGCGGGCTGCCGGAAGGTGGGAGTCCGGTGTAATTTTTTGGGGAGGGGCATAAGAGAACCTCCTGGTGTAGTATGGGGGGATAGGGGAGCCCCAATATCTCTCACCCCCCTCTATCACCACCCCTCTCTCTCTGAACCCCCCTCTCTCTCCCCCACCTCTTCCCTCCTCTCTCTCTCTCACCCCCTCCCTCTCTCTCTCACCCCCTCTCTCTCACTCTCTCTCTCTCCCCACCCTCTCTTTTTCACCCCCTTCTCACTTGTTCACCCCTCTCTCTCAACTCCCCTCTCTCTCCCCCACCTCTTCCCTCCCCTCTCTCTCACCACCTCTCTCTCTCTCCCCCACCTCTTCCCTCCCCTCTCTCTCACCACCTCTCTCTCTCACCTCCTCCCTCACTCACCCTCTCTCTCTCTTACCCCCCTCTCTCTCTTACCCCCCTCTCTCTTTCACCCCCTTCTTTATCATTCACCCCTCATTCTCACCCCCCTCTCTCTTTCACCCCCTCTCTCCCTTTCACCCCCTCTCTCTCTAACCCCCCTCTCCCCCCACCTCTGAAGAGGTGGCACTGTAATAGAAAGAGGTGGAGTCTATAGAGGAAAGGGTGGCGTTTACAGATGAAAGGGTGGATCTTAAACTGGAAGGGATGGGACAAATTTAAATGGGGGGAGGTGCCCAATTTTAGTCTTGCCTAGGGCAGCACAAAACCTAAATACACCACTGGTCGCAATGCTTTGCTTAGTGGATTTGGCAAAAGTGATGCCCTCATAATTTTCAGCAGGCAGTACCACCAACCACCGAATGCAAACAATGCAAGTGAATAGGGCCGCGCCGCAACCTTAAATCAAACACTTGGCTTGCTGTTGTGGTGCGGTATTTACATAAAAAATCCCCACTTTACTGTCGAAAAAATGATTGCCGTTCAGTAGACAGCGGCCTCTGTCCTACCTCCCTCTGAAAAGTGATCCAACGCAAGTCTCTGAAGCGGCAAGGACAACTGTCTGTGGAAAAAAGCCAATAGTCTTAATTGGACTTGTAGCACTAACTCTCGCTGGAGCTGCTGGTTTAAGCGGGCTTGTTACCTTCACTCTCCTTCCCTTTGTTTCACCGGCACCGGGTCTAGGGTTCCGTTGAGTTTACCTCCGGACGATACACGCACCAACACTGGAGTACGTTTTTAATGCTTTATTTAACAATTTGGCAAAGGGAGTAGCAGGAAGGAGGCGGAAAGAGAACTGCAGGAGAAACTCAAATATTTTCTTGTAGGATTCTTGACAAATGTCCTGGTAGGATTTGGAAATTACTATAGAATGCGCTCCCCTCGTGGGACACAATCTTTGCTCGCCTGGATAGGCCTCTCTCACTTGCCTAGCAGCCAGTACATAGCACGAACAAAAGTCTCTGCCACAGACTTCTTTGGGATAAACCCGTACGATCCTCTGCCACAGGATGTATTGGTTTTGCGATGAACGTCAGTCACAGTGCCTGAACCTTTAAGCCAACCCGGCAACACTATGCTGTATAATTACTTTAGGATACGTCCTCCAACCGAGTCACCAGGCCCCTCTCCAGACCAGCACTCTGCATGATCCTTCCATGACGGGTCCTCCCCTGGGATCTCCTTGGTTGTCCAGCTTCTTCACTCAGGATAGACAGCTCAGGACCATTCCTCTGCCGCTGTGGTAGGCCCCAGACAAGCCTCTGGGCCCACCCATGCACCGCAGCAACTTGGGCCTCCGGAACGGAGGACCACGAGGTAGCTCTCTAACGCATACCTGTCGGCCAGGAGGGCCAGCAGGTGGCTGTAAAACAAACCCCAAAACATGGCGTCTGTCCCATAAATACCCTCTCCCAGAATCCCACTCGGAGGACCACCTCCACCGAGTTGTCTCCGGGACAGAAGAGCATCCATACGCTTCAACACGTTGCCTTTTCAACACTAACCAGTGATAACAGCGACACCCACCGATCAGCATGGAAACACACACAACGTCAGCCAAGCTGGAACAGAGGCAAACCTAA
The DNA here is from genome assembly GCA_037952835.1 of Lithobates septentrionalis. Lineage (NCBI taxonomy): Eukaryota > Metazoa > Chordata > Amphibia > Anura > Ranidae > Lithobates > Lithobates septentrionalis. The sequence continues at coordinate 77,804 of JBBDGP010003210.1, read as the reverse complement.
CCTTCCTAACAAACAAATTACTAAACTTACCTAACATATGGTAGATCGCAAATCTACCAGCCCTTCAGACTTTCAGTCGAAATCAAATAAATCCTTTCCAGGTGCATCAAAATATGTGCAAAATCTTACTGTGAGTTTTCTTTTTAAAGCAGCCACACCCTGAGTATAAAAACCTGTGCCCTGCCAGGATACTGCAGAGGAGGAGCCTTGCTCCCAGTGTGGAAGCAGTAGCCTCTCTGCAGAGGTCAACCACACCCCTCTGCTGAATTTGAGATAGAGCTCTCTAATCAGCAAAGCTCCTTCTCCCTACTGATTGGAGAGCTGTGGCTCTGACTCAGCAGGGGGTGTGTCGGACTTCTGCAGAGAGACTGCAGCTTCCTCACAGAGAACAAGGCAAAGCCTTCTAAATATAAGGAAGGGTAAGATCGTATTTAGCTTTTCTAAACTGAAAGTTCAATTGAGATTTGAATATTTTGGGGGTCAGGGCCCCTCTCCTGCACCTCCATAACCAGTGGAGGTGGACCAGCCTGTCCACAATGAGTTATAACTGAAACAAGCACATGGTTACCATTTGTTGTTGTTCTCTGCAGCTCTGTAAATGAATCCACATCATTACACCATCAATGAGTTTGATTTCTTTCTCTCCTGGCAGAGCGGCACCACCACCACCTCCACCAAGGTCGGGAGGGTCATGAAGGTCCCAGTAACGGGCAGACAGAGGGTGTGGCAGGCCCAGCGGGGAGTGCCCTATGAGAATCCCAATTGGCGATTTGAATCTTCCAGCTCCAGTGAAGAGGTAAGGGAACGACTCACCCTTATTGTTGTTTTCACAGGGCTTGGGGTGTCACCTGTCCCAGGAGACCAGCCATTACTTTATTACTAGTACTGCCCACCAAAGTTCCAAATACTGAAACATGTGAGAGACCTCCAAGATGGAGGACAGTCCAAGCCCTCCTCAGTCTGCTGGGGGTTGTTTGATGGCGAATTCCACCAATTTATCTGACCTCAGAAGAAGGTTTGGCTCCATTCTTCTGTCTGGAAGAATTGCTCTGGTTGCTCTGATTGGGTGTTGGTTAATTTGAAATACTGTATGTGCCCCGTGTCCCGGTAATGACCAGTTCCCCCTCTCCACAGATCTCCAGGGTCAGGCGTCCTCCACAGCGAAGCAGATTGCAGCCAATCAGAAGCAGGATGGATGTCAGCTGCCGCAATGTTGGCTGTAGATCTCCTCTTGGGTCCATTGTGGATGATTCCAGCTCCAGCGAGGAGGACTAATTTGCCGGTAAGAAGGATCACATGACCTCATTCAACTGCCACTTTCCGACATTGGCTCACCATAGTCACATAACACCAGTACGCTGCCAGCACTCACTACATTGGCTTATCATAGTCACATGACACCAGTACACTGCCAGCACTCACTACATTGGCTTATCATAGTCACATGACACCAGTACACTGCCAGCACTCACTACATTGGCTCACCATAGTCACATAACACCAGTACGCTGCCAGCACTCACTACATTGGCTCACCATAGTCACATGACACCAGTACACTGCCAGCACTCACTACATTGGCTTATCATAGTCACATGACACCAGTACACTGCCAGCACTCACTACATTGGCTTATCATAGTCACATGACACCAGTACACTGCCAGGACTCACTACATTGGCTTATCATAGTCACATGACACCAGTACACTGCCAGCACTCACTACATTGGCTCACCATAGTCACATGACACCAGTACACTGCCAGCACTCACTACATTGGCTTATCATAGTCACATGACACCAGTACACTGCCAGCACTCACTACATTGGCTCACCATAGTCACATGACACCAGTACACTGCCAGCACTCACTACATTGGCTCACCATAGTCACATGACACCACTACACTGCCAGCACTCACTACATTGGCTCACCATAGTCACATGACACCAGTACACTGCCAGCACTCACTACATTGGCTTATCATAGTCACATGACACCAGTACACTGCCAGCACTCACTACATTGGCTTATCATAGTCACATGACACCAGTACACTGCCAGCACTCACTACATTGGTTCACCATAGTCACATGACACCAGTACACTGCCAGCACTCACTACATTGGTTCACCATAGTCACATGACACCAGTACACTGCCAGCACTCACTACACTGGCTCACCATAGTCACATGACACCAGTACACTGCCAGCACTCATTACATTGACTTCTCATAGTCACATGACACCAGTACACTTCCGGCACTCACTACATTGGCTTATCATAGTCACATGACACCAGTACACTGCCAGCACTCACTACATTGGCTTATCATAGTCACATGACACCAGTACACTGCCAGCACTCACTACATTGGCTTATCATAGTCACATGACACCAGTACACTGCCAGCACTCACTACATTGGCTTATTATAGTCACATGACACCAGTACACTGCCAGCACTCACTACATTGGCTTATCATAGTCACATGACACCAGTACCACTGCCAGCACTCACTACATTGGCTTATTATAGTCACATGACACCAGTACACTGCCAGCACTCACTACATTGGCTTATCATAGTCACATGACACCAGTACACTGCCAGCACTCACTACATTGGCTTATCATAGTCACATGACACCAGTACACTGCCAGCACTCACTACATTGGCTCACCATAGTCACATGACACCAGTACACTGCCAGCACTCACTACATTGGCTTATCATAGTCACATGACACCACTACACTGCCAGCACTCACTACATTGGCTCAGGGTGGTCACATGATATCTCTGTGCAGCTATTTTATAATTGGCTCAGGGTGGTCACATGATATCTCTGTGCAGCCAGTTTATAATTGGCTCAGGGTGGTCACATGACACGACTATGCTCTCAGCTTTATGCATTAACCTTTTCCCCACCAGAGGTGGATTATTGATGGATTTCTGTCCTGTACAGGTGGGAGGCCGGCGCTGTTCTCTGACTGTATTCCCGGGAGAGGAGGTCTTCTGACTGGATGATAGGCCGGGCTCATCGGAGGCGTCTGTCTGTCTGTCTCATTCATCAGTCATTGTAGTGGTAGTGACACATTATGCAAATTAGCTAGACAGGAAGGGGGCGTGTACCTAATTATTATATTTTCACAACATGATCAATAACTCACTGGGGCACATTATAGGAAACACCAATAACCGGTGACCAACCTCGTATCATTCTGTTAGAGTGTCAGCTCTGTGGCTCAGCCTGCTTTGTGTTACGGCTCTGCTGACTGCGGAGTAAGGGGGGGGGAGGGGTAACTTTAATAAAGTGGAGAATTAATAATATATATAATTCTGTCTTCTGTCCTGTATACAGATATCAATAAATATTACAATGTATCACTGTGTGTCCCATGAATAAGTCCCGATGAATGATAGTATATAAAGGGGAACTCCGGACAGAATATCTTTTATCAATGGACGTAGTGGGGACGGGTTTTTTTTTCTCTGTTCCTCTTCGGGAAATTTCCATGTAGTTGCCACCCTGGTGACCACACAGGAAGTGATGGGGAGTCCACTGAGCGGGGACACAGAAAAGCTCCAGTTTGAAGAGTCTCCACAAAAATGACTTCTATACAGGGACCCCGTCCTGAGCCTGTGTGATTAGGCTCTGAGAGAAGCAAGTGCTGCATATCCCTCCAGTCCAGTGACCCTGAGAATAGGTTCAGCTTCACTGCTCTTCTAAGTTTGGCTGCTTCCATCAGAGCCTAATTACACAGGTGTGATAAATCCTCGAGGGTCTGCTGACAGTTCTGCTTGCATGTGTTATCACACTGTGCAAAACACAGAACATGCTGCAGCATTGTGGTGCTATTCATTCTGAATGGCACCCCCCCCCCCCCCACACTGAGACAACACATCTGCATTGAAGGCGACTTGTCTTAGTGTGTTGGGATGCATTCAGAATGAGATTATATATAGAAGGTGCAAACGTCATGTTCATCACCTAATCTATTCCTCAACAGCACAGAAATCCACTTTGTGTGCACCAAATGTTATTCCAAACTTGGAATTTACCAGTGGTCAGGCTTGTGCTGACACGCCCCCGTGCACAGCCTGCCTGTCCTCCAATTGTCAGACTTGTGCTGACACGCCCCCCCCCGCACAGCCTGCCTGTCCTCCAATTGTCAGACTTGTGCTGACACGCCCCCCCCGCACAGTCTGCCTGTCCTCCAATTGTCAGACTTGTGCTGACACGCCCTCCCCTGCACAGCCTGCCTGTCCTCCAATTGTCAGACTTGTGCTGACACGCCCCCCCGCACAGCCTGCCTGTCCTCCAATTGTCAGACTTGTGCTGACACGCCCCCCCCCCGCACAGTCTGCCTGTCCTCCAATTGTCAGACTTGTGCTGACACGCCCCCCCCCGCACAGCCTGCCTGTCCTCCAATTGTCAGACTTGTGCTGACACTCCCCCCCTGCACAGCCTGCCTGTCCTCCAATTGTCAGACTTGTGCTGACACGCTCCCCCCGCACAGCCTGCCTGTCCTCCAATTGTCAGACTTGTGCTGACACGCCCCCCCCGCACAGCCTGCCTGTCCTCCAATTGTCAGACTTGTGCTGACACGCCCCCCCCCCCCGCACAGTCTGCCTGTCCTCCAATTGTCAGACTTGTGCTGACACGCCCTCCCCTGCACAGCCTGCCTGTCCTCCAATTGTCAGACTTGTGCTGACACGCCCCCCCCGCACAGCCTGCCTGTCCTCCAATTGTCAGACTTGTGCTGACACGCCCCCCCCCGCACAGTCTGCCTGTCCTCCAATTGTCAGACTTGTGCTGACACTCCCCCCTGCACAGCCTGCCTGTCCTCCAATTGTCAGACTTGTGCTGACACGCTCCCCCCGCACAGCCTGCCTGTCCTCCAATTGTCAGACTTGTGCTGACACGCCCCCCCCGCACAGCCTGCCTGTCCTCCAATTGTCAGACTTGTGCTGACACGTCCCCCCCGCACAGTCTGCCTGTCCTCCAATTGTCAGACTTGTGCTGACACTCCCCCCCTGCACAGCCTGCCTGTCCTCCAATTGTCAGACTTGTGCTGACACGCCCCCTGCACAGCCTGCCTGCAGGGCCGGACTGGCCCACCGGGATACCGGGAAATCCCCCGGTGGGCCGGCTGTCTGGCTGCCCCTGGTGCCGCTGTGAGGGCAGCGACGCCTGAAAGAAACATGGCCGCGGGGCCGCCAGGCTTACATGCAACTGCGCATGCGCCAGCGCTACTCTCGGAAGTGTGTAGGGCTTTCCCGAGCTAGCCGTGCTCGGGAAAGTCCGTACACACTCGGCAATTCTCGGAAATGCGGGCGCATGCGCAGTGACGATGGCGCCGATCGACGCCATTTTTAAAAGTACCGCAGTGAGTACTCGTCTGGTGGCCTCTTCCTCCTGCCCCCCCTGCAGCCTCTGACCTCCTGCCCCCCCTGCAGCCTCTGACCTCCTGCCCCCACTGCAGCCTCTGACCTCCTGCCCCCACTGCAGCCTCTGACCTCCTGCCCCCCCTGCAGCCTCTGACCTCCTGCCCCCACTGCAGCCTCTGACCTCCTGCCCCCACTGCAGCCTCTGACCTCCTGCCCCCCCTGCAGCCTCTGACCTCCTGCCCCCCCCTGCAGCCTCTGACCTCCTGCCCCCCTGCAGCCTCTGACCTCCTGCCCCCACTGCAGCCTCTGACCTCCTGCCCCCACTGCAGCCTCTTACCTCCTGTCCCCACTGCAGCCTCTGACCTCCTGCCCCCCCTGCAGCCTCTTACCTCCTGCCCCCACTGCAGCCTCTGACCTCCTGCCCCCCCTGCAGCCTCCGACCTCCTGTTCCCCCCTGCAGCCTCTGACCTCCTGCCCCCCCTGCAGCCTCTGACCTCCTGCCCCCACTGCAGCCTCTGACCTCCTGCCCCCACTGCAGCCTCTGACCTCCTGCCCCCACTGCAGCCTCTGACCTCCTGCCCCCACTGCAGCCTCTGACCTCCTGCCCCCACTGCAGCCTCTGACCTCCTGCCCCCACTGCAGCTTCTGACCTCCTGCCCCCCCTGCAGCCTCTGACCTCCTGTCCCCCCCGTGAAGCCTCTGACCTCCTGTCCCCCCCCGTGCAGCCTCTGACCTCCTGCCCCCCCGCAGCCTCTGACCTCCTGCCCCCCCCTCCGCAGCCTCTGACCTCCTGCACCCCCTGCAGCCTCTGACCTCCTGTCCCCCCCCTGCAGCCTCTGACCTCCTGTCCCCCCCTGCAGCCTCTGACCTCCTGTCCCCCCCCCCTGCAGCCTCTGACCTCCTGCCCCCCCCCCCCCTGCAGCCTCTGACCTCCCCTGTACCATCGGCAACCTCTGACCTCCCCTGTACCATCGGCAGCCTCTGACCTCCTGTCCCCCCCCCTGCAGCCTCTGACCTCCTGTCCCCCCCCTGCAGCCTCTGACCTCCCCTGTACCATCGGCAGCCTCTGACCATCTCTTGTCTTATATCACGTCTGCAGTCTGGAGCGGAGTCAACAGTGGGAGTGCCTCAGGGATGGGGGTCATGGGAGAAGTCAGACATGTATGGACTGTGGAGAGGAAACTATGGGATAAAACCAGAGCCACCGAGCTGGAGCCGACTGCCTGAGCCCTGCACGGTGCTGAGAGGAGGTCAGTGACAGCGCCGCCAGGTCAGCCTGAGAGGGGGGGGGTCAATACAATATTGTAAGGGGGCACTGATATAAAGGTTTACCCCTTATATCAGTAAACCCCCTTACTTTAGTGTTTTCTTTCTGCGGAAGGTGGTCTCTGGTCACCAGAGTCCTCCCCACATTCCCAGAGTTCCCCTTTACATCATCGTCTGCAGGATTCCACCTTACAGTGCAAGGGGGAACTCTGATGTAAAGAGGAATGCAATGGACTCTGATATAAGTGGGGTCTCTGGTCACCAGTGCCCCCCTTTTATATCAGAGTTCCCGCTTAGATCATGATCTGCAATGCTCCCCTTTATGTCAGAGTTCCCTTACACTGTAAAGGGGAATCCTCCTGGTATATGGGGGAACTGTGTTGGGTTATATTAATCTGACTTTCATGTAAATGGAGAAATATGGTTTTTGACTTTTGTTTAACTTAACACATTGCTAATAGCAGTTTATAGCTTAAATATTGATATTTGCACTGAAAACTGCCATTTACGGCACCTTTTTTTTGCAGTGTCAATAAAAAATGTGCCAGTAAATGCCATGATTTTTGCCTTGAAAAAAATTGCTGCTGTTTGTAAATTCCATGTCTCTCTTATCTATATACAATACACTCTTCAAATGTACTTTAAAATGCATGGTTTTCCCTTTTGTGAACAAGAAAATAACGACGTTATGCGGTTGGGCTGGTATAAAAATACTATGGGGCTGGTATGAAATTATTTCCAGGGCTGGTTTTTATTCCCAGTCCGGCCCTGCCTGCCTGTCCTCCAATTGTCAGACTTGTACTGACACTCCCCCCCTGCACAGCCTGCCTGTCCTCCAATTGTCAGACTTGTGCTGACACGCCCTCCCCTGCACAGCCTGCCTGTCCTCCAATTGTCAGACTTGTGCTGACACGCCCTCCCCTGCACAGCCTGCCTGTCCTCCAATTGTCAGACTTGTGCTGACACGCCCCCCTGCACAGCCTGCTTGTCCTCCAATAATCAGACTTGTGCTGACACGCCCCCCCTACACAGTCTGCCTGTCCTCCGATGATCAGACTTGTGCTGACACGCCCCCCCTACACAGTCTGCCTGTCCTCCGATGATCAGACTTGTGCTGACACGCCCCCCCTACACAGCCTGCTTGTTCTCCAATGATCAGACTTGTGCTGACACGCCCCCTGCACAGCCTGCTTGTCCTCCAATGATCAGACTTGTGCTGACACGCCCCCCTACACAGCCTGCTTGTCCTCCAATGATCAGACTTGTGCTGACACGCCCCCCTGCACAGCCTTTGTGCTACCAAGTGAACGAGTAGTAAAAAGTAGGGGGTAGGCTGCGTTGGTGGGCACGGGCAGGCTGTGTTGGTGGACATGGGTAGGCTGTGTTGGTGGACACGGGTAGGCTGTGTTGGTGGACACGGGCAGGCTGTGTTGGTGGACGGTGGACACGGGCAGGCTGTGTTGGTGGACATGGGTAGGCTGTGTTGGTGGACACGGGTAGGCTGTGTTGGTGGACACAGGTAGGCTGTGTTGGTGGACACGGGTAGGCTGTGTTGGTGGACACAGGTAGGCTGTGTTGGTGGACATGGGTAGGCTGCGTTGGTGGACGGTGGACACGGGTAGGCTGCGTTGGTGGACGGTGGACACGGGCAGGCTGTGTTGGTGGACACGGGTAGGCTGTGTTGGTGGACACGGGTAGGCTGTGTTGGTGGACACGGGTAGGCTGTGTTGGTGGACATGGGTAGGCTGCGTTGGTGGACACGGGTAGGCTGCGTTGGTGGACACGGGCAGGCTGTGTTGGTGGACACGGGTAGGCTGTGTTGGTGGACACAGGTAGGCTGTGTTGGTGGACACGGGAAGGCTGTGTTGGTGGACATGGGTAGGCTGTGTTGGTAGACACGGGTAGGCTGTGTTGGTGGACACGGGAAGGCTGTGTTGGTGGACATGGGTAGTCTGTGTTGGTGGACACGGGTAGGCTGCGTTGGTGGACACGGGCAGGCTGTGTTGGTGGACACGGGTAGGCTGTGTTGGTGGACATGGGTAGGCTGTGTTGGTGGACACGGGTAGGCTGTGTTGGTGGACATGGGTGGGCTGTGTTGGTGGACACAGGTAGGCTGTGTTGGTGGACACGGGTAGGCTGTGTTGGTGGACACGGGTAGGCTGTGTTGGTGGACGGTGGACACGGGCAGGCTGTGTTGGTGGACACGGGTAGGCTGTGTTGGTGGACATGGGCAGGCTGTGTTGGTGGACATGGGTAGGCTGCGTTGGTGGACACGGGTAGGCTGCGTTGGTGGACACGGGCAGGCTGTGTTGGTGGACACGGGTAGGCTGTGTTGGTGGACACAGGTAGGCTGTGTTGGTGGACACGGGAAGGCTGTGTTGGTGGACATGGGTAGGCTGTGTTGGTAGACACGGGTAGGCTGTGTTGGTGGACACGGGAAGGCTGTGTTGGTGGACATGGGTAGGCTGTGTTGGTGGACACGGGTAGGCTGCGTTGGTGGACACGGGCAGGCTGTGTTGGTGGACACGGGTAGGCTGTGTTGGTGGACACGGGTAGGCTGTGTTGGTGGACACGGGTAGGCTGTGTTGGTGGACATGGGTGGGCTGTGTTGGTGGACACAGGTAGGCTGTGTTGGTGGACACGGGTAGGCTGTGTTGGTGGACACGGGTAGGCTGTGTTGGTGGACACGGGTAGGCTGTGTTGGTGGACATGGGTAGGCTGCGTTGATGGACACGGGCAGGCTGTGTTGATGGGCACGAATAAAGTTGTTATTTATTTTTAGAACTTAATTCTGCATAAATATTTAAGTGTTATTTCATGAGATAATTTATGAGGGCGTGTTTAGGGGTAGAATTAGGGGGGGGGGGGAGGGTAGGGGTTGGGTGGGGCAACTGGTGGTAAGTAACCCTTGAGGCCTGGCAAATAGAAATTTTGAGCCTTGAATTATCACAAACAATATATTTGTGCAAAAGTGTTTCACCAAATAAAGTCCAAAAAACATAAAAGCCACACAATTCTTCGTGATAGAGGTGTCTCTAATAGATATTCATTCTGTGTCTTCACACAACTGTTATGTGCTCTCAGAACTCTCACTATAAAACAGCCCCAATATTATAGGAATATCCAACCTTCAGGCTCCAGGATACAATGTATCACCACAGGTTCCTCTTACTGGTATGTTAATGGCTTTCCGAGACCCATAGAGTAATACCGAAATCCAGGCTCTAAAACACCAGAAACCCCCTTTAAAAGCCTGCCTGTCCTCCAATGATCAGACTTGTGCTGGCATGGTTCCCCTGCCCACAGAGCCATTCACTGGGAAGATCAGTGTACTGCTTTTTCTCTACCCCCTCCTCTCCTAAGCTCCTTGTGCAACTGAGAACAGAGGTCATGTGATAACTTAAAAAAAAAGAAAAACAAGGGATTTGTATTGGTTTATATATCTATGCACAAAGGATTTGCATTTATTTCTATTTTATTCTGAATGTTTTGCTTAGTAGAGGAAAGAGGTGATCATCTTCTCAGTCAGTAGACTGTATGTAGATGTACAATCAGCGATGTGTTGGGTTCTGTTGTTGTCAATCTCTGGTCATCTGAAAGCTGAGCCTGAGTGACCACCTCACCTACATAATACACCTAATACACAAATAAAGAGAAAACAATGAAAACAAAAAAAAGAGACACAATCAGAAACCCGGGAACCTCCTAGGAGCTCCAACATCATCCAAGCTGTATGTGGATCTGTCTGTAGCCCGGATCTGAGGGGAGGGAATAGTCCCGATTCATAGACGACGTACATCTCAGGTCACACATCACAGTGTCCAATGATGGAAGAAAGTTGCTGTGAAAAAAGTTATTTTTGGTACGTTTTCAAGTGTGGAAAATTTGGGGACTTCCAAAGTGTGTGGGAAGCCACCGATAAACGCTCCAAATATATATTTAGAAGAACAAATCCAGAGAAAGAATAAATCCAACAACAGAGGGAATGGATGTGAACATCTAGAACCAGAATTTTCCATTCATTACCGACCATCAGATATTAATTAACAAATTCTTCATTAAACCCGATTCTCCATTAAAAGCCTCAGACATGGGGCCACTCCTCATTTCATTCCCCAACAATGGAGACAAGACCGACCTCAGAATGGAATTCCAGAGTCCTAACAGAAGCAGAGAGAAGGTTCATCTTTGTAAAGACCAATTCGATACATTGTAAAAGATACGGGCCCCATGAAGACACTTTACTATCACTGGTGTTATATTGTATAAGATATGGGCCCCAGGATACACTTTACTATCACTGGTGTTATATTGTATAAGATACGGGCCCCGGGATACACTTTACTATCACTGGTGTTATATTGTATAAGATACGGGCCCCGGGATACACTTTACTATCATTGGTGTTACATTGTATAAGATACGGGCCCCGTGAAGACACTTTACTATCACTGGTGTTATATTGTATAAGATACGGGCCCCGTGAAGACACTTTACTATCACTGGTGTTATATTGTATAAGATACGGGCCCCGGGATACACTTTACTATCACTGGTGTTACATTGTATAAGATACGGGCCCCGTGAAGACACTTTACTATCACTGGTGTTACATTGTATAAGATACGGGCCCCGGGAGACACTTTACTATCACTGGTGTTATATTGTATAAGCTACGGGCCCCAGGATACACTTTACTATCACTGGTGTTATATTGTATAAGATACGGGCCCCGGGAGACACTTTACTATCACTGGTGTTATATTGTATAAGATACGGGCCCCGGGATACACTTTACTATCACTGGTGTTATATTGTATAAGCTACGGGCCCCGTGAAGACACTTTACTATCACTGGTGTTATATTGTATAAGATACGGGCCCCGGGAGACACTTTACTATCACTGGTGTTATATTGTATAAGATACGGGCCCCGGGAGACACTTTACTATCACTGGTGTTATATTGTATAAGATACGGGCCCCGGGATACACTTTACTATCACTGGTGTTATATTGTATAAGCTACGGGCCCCGGGATACACTTTACTATCACTGGTGTTATATTGTATAAGATACGGGCCCCGGGATACACTTTACTATCACTGGTGTTATATTGTATAAGATACGGGCCCCGGGATACACTTTACTATCATTGGTGTTACATTGTATAAGATACGGGCCCCGTGAAGACACTTTACTATCACTGGTGTTATATTGTATAAGATACGGGCCCCGGGATACACTTTACTATCACTGGTGTTACATTGTATAAGATACGGGCCCCGTGAAGACACTTTACTATCACTGGTGTTACATTGTATAAGATACGGGCCCCGGGATACACTTTACTATCACTGGTGTTATATTGTATAAGCTACGGGCCCCAGGATACACTTTACTATCACTGGTGTTATATTGTATAAGCTACGGGCCCCGGGATACACTTTACTATCACTGGTGTTATATTGTATAAGATACGGGCCCCGGGATACACTTTACTATCACTGGTGTTACATTGTATAAGATACGGGCCCCGGGATACACTCTCCAGATCGGTGTCCTCCTCTTCACTAGGGATTAGTGAAGGTTTGGTCCAAACCTAGGATTAAGCTGAATATTGTATGTTTGGGCATTTGAATGGATGCCTGAACTTCTGCCCCTTGTGTCCCTTATAGGCAGGAGATGAGCTTCATATATAGAAGGGGCATTTCTAATGATTTTATATATGACAGCTTCCTGACATCTATGGTTTCTAAGGAAGCTGCGGGTGCTGCACCTACTGTGTCCCTAGCAACCACTGCTGTCACTGACACATTGCTTAAATAACTAGGAATCTTCGGCCATATAAGCAAAGGGGAGGAGATAGTAGTGACATCACTGCCTAAATGTGGTCACCATCCATACTTGGTCAATGATGTCACTACTATTCCCGCCCCTTTCCCTTATATACAGTAGCTGTCATTTGTCAAGCAGCACCGTCCAGATTGGTTATGTGTTCAGGGTCCATCTGGATTTTCATTTCGGAGAGTCACCGGGTGGTGAGCATCCTGGTTAACACCCGATTTACAATGAGAGGCATTTTATAGGACTTTTTTATATAAAGGTCAAATGCCTGGGTGTCTTTACTCCTAGGTTCCATTTTTTAAAAATGTTTGTGTCCCTTTCTTATTCACATAGGAGGGAGCAGTATGTGGGTGCCCCCTTATTTGTAAAGAGGGCTTCCAGATTCCAATAAGCCCACCACCCCCAGACCCCCACAAGCACTGGGTTAGGGTTTTAGGGACGAGGCCCTTGTCCTCATCAACATGGTGGACAAGGTGTTTTGCCTGGGGGTATGTGGCCTGGTATGGTTCAAGGGGTAGAGGCTGCACACTCAAGGCTGTGCACAAGTGTGTCTATGGGAATGTTTGACCATTCTTCAAGAAGCGCATTTGAGAAGTCAGGCACTGATGTTGGAGGAGAAGGCCTGGATCGCATTCTCCGCACTAATTCATCCCAAAGGTGTTCTTTTGGGTTGGGGTCAGGACTAGAGGTCGACCGATATATCGGCCGATATTTGGTGTTTTTTGTTTCGGCCGATTGTGCTGATAAAAAAAAGCCGATATCAGCGGACTTGCAAAAGACTTCTGTAATAGAAGTCAGTTCAAGTTGCCTGTGTGAAGCGACTTCTCCCCCTCTCTGGGCAGCCAAATCTGATAAAAAGAACCTGAAGAGATACAATGTTTACAATTATGAATGAGCTGAGCTCCATGTGTAGAAGTTCTCAGTTTAATTATTTTAAGACTAAATCTTTTCTGACATTTGTTGCTTACAAATAAAAATCCTGTATTTTCTGCTAGAAAATCACTTAGAACCCCCAAACATTATATATATATTTTTTTTAGCAGAGACCCTAGGGAATAAAATAGCGGTTGTTGCAATATTTTATGTCACACGGTATTTGCGCAGCGGTCTTTCAAATGCAATTTAAAAAAAAAAAATACACTAATAAATTAAAAAAGAAAAAACTAAGCAGTAAAGTTAGCCTATTTTTTTCATCCAGAAGTTCTGATTACCTGTTTTTGTGTATTTAATATTTAAGAGAGGTGTATTTTAATATTTTTTTTTATCTAAATTCTACATACAAGTGAACTGATTGGAGGTTTGTTTTGTTTAATAAATGTTTAAATGTAAAAAAATTTCCGTATCACTGAAGGTTGCTTTCACACTGGAGCAGGCATGCGTTGACGGTAAAACGATGCTAGTTTTAGCGGCTCTTTACCATCATTTTAGCGGCGCTATTCGGCTGCTAGCGGGGGGCTTATAACCCAGCTAGCGGCCGAGGAAGGGGTTAAATGCGCCCCTGAAGCGCCGCTGCCGAAACGCTTTGCAGGCGCTTCGGCAGCGGTGCGCATTCATTTCAATCGGCAGGAGTGGTGGAGCAGCGGTATACACCGCTCCAAAGATGCTGCTTGCAGGACTTTTTTTCAACATCCTGCCAGCACATCGCCTCAGTGTGAAAGCACTCGGGAGATCACACTGAGACTGCAGGGGAGCCGTTTGACAGGCACTTTACAGGCGCTATTTTTAGCCCAAAAGCGCCTGAAAAACGCCCCATTGTGAAAGGGGTCTAACTGTTAGATTTTATGAGATGAAGGTAAAAAAAAAAAAAGAAAAAAAAAAAATCGGCCTAATATATCGGCCCAAAAAAAATCGGCATCACATATCGGCCATCGGCCACCGCGATTTGTAAATATCGGCATCGGCCAGAGAAAAACCCATATCGGTCGACCTCTAGTCAGGACTCGGTGCAGGCCAGTCAAGTTCCTCCACCCCAAACTCGCTCATCCATGTCTTTATGGACCTTGCTTTGTGCACTGGTGCGCAGTCATGTTGGAACAGGAAGGGGCAATCCCCAAACTATTCCCACAAAGTTGGGAGCATGAAGTTGGTGCCTTAAGAGTTCCCTTCACTGGAACTAAGGGACCAAGCCCAACCCCTGAGAAACAACCCCCCACCATAATCCCCCCTCCACCAAATGATTTGGACCAGTGCACAAAGCAAGGTCCATAAAGACATGGATGAGCGAGTTTGAGGTGGAGGAACTTGATTGGCAGTGGCGGCTGGTGAAGTTTTTGGATGGGGGGGCGCCAGACCCCGCCCTTCCTTTTTGACCACTCCCACTTATCATAAACCACACCCCTTATAGAATCCACCCACTCCTTCCCCTGTATTCCATTGGCTTCCACCCATAGTGTCAGGAGTATACAGCTCAGCATTACAGGACAGAGTATACAGCTCAGCATTACAGGACAGAGTATACAGCTCAGCATTACAGGACAGAATATACAGTCCCAGCTTTACAGGACAGAGTATACAGCTCAGCATAACAGGACATATTATATATCTCAGCATCACAGGACAGAGTATACAGCTCAGCATCACAGGACAGATTATATATCTCAGTGTCACAGGACAGAGTATACAGCTCAGCATCACAGGAAAGAGTATACAGTCCCAGCATCACAAGATAGAGTATACAGCTCAGCATAACAGGACAGATTATATATCTCAGCATCACAGGACAGAGTATACAGCTCAGCATCACAGGACAGAGTATACAGTCCCAGCATCACAGGACAGAGTATACAGCTCAGCATCACAGGACAGATAATATATCTCAGCATCACAGGACAAAGTATACAGCTCAGCATCACAGGACAGATAATATATCTCAGCATCACAGGACAGAGTATACAGCTCAGCATCACAGGACAGAATATACAGTCCCAGCTTTACAGGACAGAGTATACAGCTCAGCATAACAGGACATATTATATATCTCAGCATCACAGGACAGAGTATACAGCTCAGCATCACAGGACAGATTATATATCTCAGTGTCACAGGACAGAGTATACAGCTCAGCATCACAGGACAGAGTATACAATCCCAGCATCACAGGACAGAGTATACAGCTCAGCATAACAGGACAGATTATATATCTCAGCATCACAGGACAGAGTATACAGCTCAGCATCACTGGACAGATTATATATCTCAGTGTCACAGGACAGAGTATACAGCTCAGCATCACAGGACAGAGTATACAGTCCCAGTATCACAGGACAGAGTATACAGCTCAGCATCACAGGACAGAGTATACAGTCCCAGTATCACAGGACAGAGTATACAGCTCAGCATCAAAGAACAGATTATATATCTCAGCATCACAGGACAGAGTATATAGCTCAGCCTTACAGATCATGGTATTCAGCACAGCCTCACAGTTTTCTCCAGGATATTTTCTCCTGGATTGGGCTCTGGAGCCCAGAGGCTTTGTAGAGACATGGAAGGGATGAAGCCTCTAACCCTGTGTTCTCATTTTACTGAAAACCAGCATTCTGATTGTGCACACTGCCTTTTAAATATAGAGGCCGTCCTTGGTTTATGGCTCTTTCTGTGGAGACAAGCACCTTTACAAGCAGTGTGTGTGTGAACATAGTTTGAACATAGTGCCTTCTGGCTTCAAAGAAAGGCGATCTGACAAAGCCATCACTTGAGAATGGAATTAAAGTGGGAGTAAACTCCCTTGGTTGATTTTTACCAATAGGTACAGTAAATATCTCCTAAATGTGCACAGTTTAGGAGATATTTACTTGCGAAGCTGCATACCTGTGCCGTTCCTTCAGAGTCCTGTGCCGTGAACAGTGGCTCCCACGCATGTGACATTGGGGCTCGTCCAATCAAAGGACCAGAGTCCGCCAACCCGGAAGGATGACCAGGTGAAGATGAAAGTCCTCTCAGCTCTGACAGCGTGCCACTGGAGGGCTTTGTTTAAGGTAAGTTTTCACATAATGTGCTAGTATGTGATGCATACTAGCACATTATAGCTTTACCTTGCAGGTTTAAATGTTTTTTTTAAAAAGCCGGTGGTTTACTACCGCTTTAAGAGACTGTGTATAATTAGGTAGGGGCCTGTGGAGTCACCAGTTGGGCCATTTGTCCTTGATAAGGCTGAATGAGATAATGTGATGAGGATGTGAGGAGACACGCTCAGAAACTATGTAGTCTGGATAGCCAGGAGGCTGGAACATTTCTATTTGTCGCTCTGCAAAGGTAGCCTTTTGTGTGAGTTTACTTTTGAGTAAAAGTGGCCAAAAAGCCCAGAAACACACTCCTCCCCTGGCTGGACTAAGGTGCTACACTTGAGCTGAGTCCCCAAAATGGATTGCACGAAAGGCCAGTCGGGTCCTGATGACAAGAACATGCCGACACATGAAGAGAGAGATTGCTTTCATTGCCCAATCACAGACTGGGAGCAGAGATGAGATCAAGCTGTGTTGCCTAACAACAACAGAGAAAAGTGAGGTCACTAATCTGGGTAGTACAATTCCATGGACTCGTTGAGCAACATTAAAATCCATCAGTAAAACAATTCCTATTTACAATATGTATGTGACCTTAGTATTTAGCTGATTACCAGAGTTCAGCTTTATTCATACTCAGCTACTCGGGACAGGAAGCCACATTATTCACAGTGAATTCAGAACTGTCTAGTGCCGCCGACCGAATCCCTCATATGCTGCGTGGCGTGCTCACTCTCATACTTACCATCCAGCTCTGCTCGGGCCAATGCAAAGAACAGAGCTGCAGCCTGCCGACCTCACTTCCGGTTTCCATCTGTTCCACGAAACCCGGAAGTAACCTCTACATTTAAACAGCAATGCTCCCGCCCGTAGTGATTCTACGGGCGGGAGCTGCTCGGCGCTTTGGATTGCGCAGAGCAGGTAAAAATCCTGCAAATGAAGCGTCACGTCTGCAATCTTGTGATTGCATTGACGTGGCGCTTCCCATAGTGCACTGTGTCCGGCGCCCGAATACATTGCACTTAGTTAAAGGATATTTTTTTTTTTTTTTTTTTTTCTTAAAGGGGACGTTTTAAATTTTTTTTTTGATGACTACAGGAGGGGGGGGGTGGGGCAGTGTCCGGGTGCCCCCCTATGGATGGGCCGCCACTGATGACTGGCCTGTGACCTCAAACCCCATAGAACACCTTTTGGGATAAATTAGAGCGGAGACTGTTACATAGTTACATAGTAGGTGAGGTTAAAAAAAGACACAAGTCCATCAAGTCCAACCTATGTGACTGTGAGCCAGGCCTTCTCATCCAACATCAGTGCCTGACCTCACAAATGCGCTTCTGGAAGAATGGTCAAACATTCCCATAGACACCCTCCTAAACCTTGTGGACAGCCTTCCCAGAAGAGGTGAAGCAGTTATAGCTGCAAAGGGAGGAGCCAACTCAATATTGAACCCTACGGACTAAGACTGGGATGTCATTAAAGTTCAAGTGTGTGTAAAGGCAGGCGTCCCAATACTTTTGGTAATATAGTGTATTTTATTTATGTTATTTATTTAGATAATAGGTAGGAGATATTGTTCAAGAGACAGGCTCAATCCCCTTTAGGGGGATTAGGGGAACAAGGGTTTTTTTTTTTTGAGCGTGCCTAACAGTATAACCACATAGAATAATGATATTAAAAAAGTAATGTTTATTTGACATAGTAAAAATCTTCAATGTATTGCAAAAGCATATAATGGTTACTTCCAAGCATATAATACAAGAGGATCAAGAGAAAAAGTGGTTGGATCGACAGGTTTCGCCCAGAGTGGGCTTCCTCAGGATCCACTTTGTTTCCAAAACTTTGTGTTGTTAATAACTGGTGAACAATACAAGCAATACATTATTCTACCATAATGAAATGACAAAGACTATATGTTCCATATATTTAAATGCCATTTGAAAGTAAAATAATACCGGTAAGTTATCAATACATGGGGTCACCCAGGAGGAGAGGGAGAAAAGAAAAAAAAAAAAACAGCCAGACGAAAAAAAAAGTTATTTATCTCTCTTGTGTAGACATCCAAAAGTCATATTTCCAGGTGCTGCCAGGTATACAATATCATGTCATGTTTATTGGCTAAACTGTGCTCACCTCACTCAAAGTCCCAGGGCGAATTTCTCTTTTTGTCTTATATAGGGATGGAGGTGTGTCACTGGTGACACCAGACCTTTCCTTGCCCAGGTATACAATAGGCACATTACAAGTCTTGGCACTTTATTCCATCCTCTGCAGGTGATTTCAGTGTCACAGCTCTTCATAGACACAAAGATGGGTTGTCACATTAGTGGTTCTCTGGTGGCCTCATTGTCACCTCTCTAATTCCCATCCTAAAATAGTGTGACCCTTCTGTACATACATCACACTCTGCTACAGGACTATGGCTCTAATATTCATATAGAAGTGCTTTTATACTATATACAGATACAGTGGATTATAAGAGGAGGACGGACTCTGCGTATACGGCATCTTCCCCAGTACCCGGGATTCAGGATCTTCTCATCCAATGTCTAGACTCGAGCTGAAAAGAATGACAGAGAAATAATCAGTGTGGAGAAAGAGGGCACATTCCAAATCCCAAAATCTAACCATGCCCCCATCTTCTGCCCATATTTCTCATTTTGTCCCACCTACTGCTCCTGTCCAACCTTGTCCATATCATCCCTCCTCCTACCTGACGTTTCCATACCCAACCTATCCACCCTTGTCCATATCATCCCTCCTTCTACCCAACCTTGTCCATACTGTTCCTACACAACCTGCTTCATATCATCCCTCCTCCCACCTAACATTGTCCATACCGTCCCTCCTCCTACCCAAACCTGTCCATATTGCCCCTCCTCCTACCCATCTTTGCTCATATAATACCTCCTCCTACCCAACCTTGTCCATATCATCCCTTCTCCTTTTCCTACCCAACCTTGTCCATATCATCCCTTCTCCTTTTCCTACCCAACCTTGTCCATATCAACCTCCCCCCTACTCTTACCCAACCTTGTTTATATCATCCCTCCTCCTATCCAACCTTGTTCATATTGTCCCTCCTCCTACACAACCGTGTCCATATCATCTCTCCTCCTACCCAACCTTGTCCATATTGTCCCTCCTCCTACCCAACCTTGTCCATTTTGTCCCTCCTCCTGCTCCTGCCCAACCTTGTTCATATCATCCCCCCTCCTTCCCAACTTTGTTCCAATCATCCCTCCTACCACCCAACCTTGTGATTATCGCCCCTCCTCCTGCCCAATCTTGTCCATATTGTTCCTCCTCCTACCCAACCTTGTCCATATCTTCCCTCCTCCTGCTCCTACCCAACCTTGTCCATATCATCCCTCCTACTGCTCCTACCCAACCTTGTCCATATCATTCCTCCCTCTCCCCCTCCTCCTACCCAACCTTGTGGTCATATTGTACCTTCTCCTGCTCCTGAGCAACCTTGTCCATATCATCCCTTCTCCTATCCAACCTTGTCCATATTGCTCCTCCTCCTGCCCAACTATATCCACAATCATCCCTACACCTACCCAACCTCGTCCTTATCATCCCTCCTCAGACCCAACCTGGTTCATATCGTCCCTCCTCCTGCTCCTGCCCAACCTTCTGCATATCGTCCTTCCTCCTACCCAACCTTGTCCATATTGTTCCTTCTCCTACCCAACCCTGTCTATATCAGCCCTCCTCCGACCCAACCTTTTCCATATCGTCCCTCCTCCTACCTAACCTTGTCCATGTTGTCCCTCCCCCTACCCAACCTTGTTAATATTATCCCTCCTCCTACCTAACATTGTCCATACCGTCTCTTCTTCTACCCAAACCGGTCCATATTGCCCCTCCTCCTGCCCATCTTTGTTCCTATCATCCCTCCTCCCACCCAACCTTGTCCATATCGTCCCTCCTCCTGCTCAACCATGTCCATATCGTCCCTCCTCCTCCTCCTAACCAGCCTTATCCTTATCATCCCTTTTCCTACCCAACCTTGTCCATATTGTCCCTCATCCTAACCAACCTTGTCCATATCGTCCCTCCTCCTACCCAATCTTGTCCATATCGTCCCTCCTCCTCCTCCTAACCAGCCTTGTCCTTATCATCCCTTTTCCTACCCAACCTTGTCCATATCATCCCTCTTCCTACCCAACCTTGTCCATATTGTCCCTCCTCCTGCTCCTGCCCAACCTTGTCCATATCGTCCCTCCTCCTGCTCCTGCCCAACCTTGTGCATATTGTCCCTCCTCCTGCTCCTGCCCAACCTTGTCCATATCGTCCCTCCTCCTGCTCCTGCCCAACCTTGTGCATATTGTCCCTCCTCCTGCTCCTGCCCAACCTTGTCCGTATCGTCCCTCCTCCTGCTCCTGCCCAACCTTGTCCATATCGTCCCTCCTCCTGCTCCTGCCTAACCTTGTGCATATCGTCCCTCCTCCTGCTCCTGCCCAACCTTGTCCATATCGTCCCTCCTCCTGCTCCTGCCTAACCTTGTGCATATTGTCCCTCCTCCTGCTCTTGCCCAACCTTGTCCATATCGTCCCTCCTCCTGCCTAACCTTGTGCATATTGTCCCTCCTCCTGCTCTTGCCCAACCTTGTCCATATCGTCCCTCCTCCTGCCCAACCTTGTGCATATTGTCCCTCCTCCTGCTCCTGCCCAACCTTGTCCATATCATCCCTCCTCCTACCCAATCTTGTCCATATTGTCCCTCCTCCTGCTCCTGCCCAACCTTGTGCATATTGTCCCTCCTCCTGCTCCTGCCCAACCTTGTCCATATCATCCCTCCTCCTACCCAATCTTGTCCATATTGTCCCTCCTCCTGCTTCTGCCCAACCTTGTGCATATTGTCCCTCCTCCTACCCAACCTTGTCCATATCATTCCTCCTACTGCTTCTGTCAAACCTTCCCATATTGTCTTTCCTTTAGGGTCGTGGGGGGTTAGCTCAATAGGGATCACCTTCCCTGGGGAAAAGGGTAGTCCAAACAGCAGGTTTTCTTAAAATCTGACATATAGCCAGTTTTATTTTTTAAAGGTTGCATGAAAATCAAATAAACAAAACAGAAAATAAATCCTCGCCATCCAGGCACTACCTAAACAGTTCGGGATCCTAACTCCCAGGTGAAGGGCTTCTCCCAGTCACCCACAAAACAAAGATAATGCAAAACTTTTTCTGTCTCTCACAAAGCAGACATCACATAAGCAGCTCTCTCGGGTATGGCTTCCTGAGTCCCAGGCCAAGAGCAATCTTTTTCTCCAGTCCTGCTTTATTTATACCACCTGTTGGTGGACACAAGTGGACCATAAAATATGGTCCGTAAACCAAACCTGCTAAGGTGGCTGGTAAAACCCGGACCGGATTCCACCTTAGTTTCCTGCAAATGAGCGCATGTGTCCACCCCCTTCAGCATGACTTTGCTTTATCATGGGTGGTCAGGGCTAGACACGTTGGTGGTCTGATACGGATAACTTGTTACAGCAGCCTGGAGCTCAGACTGGAGTTTTCAATTAATAGAAGGTTATAATGAATCAGCGGGAGAGGTCATCACCGGATCACTCCAAGATCTCCATCACACTCACCCCCTCAGTCTGTTTTCAGGTAGCTGTACATCCCCGGATTTGTCTTTCCAGGTTCCTTCTCCTCCACCTCCTTACACACATCATTCCTCTGAGTCTGACGCCCCTATAGAGAGAGAGGAGGGGAGATCACATTACACAGATGCTTTGTCCAAATTAAAAACAAGAGCCAAATATGGTCGAAAATCTCCGGTCCCGTTCACCGCACCATTGTACATTGGCACATGTATGTTCCTGTACGGAATTATGAATCCCAACACGTGTTACATTCATGCAGAATATTTTTTTTATTCCTACACCTTTATTGAAGCAAAGTACAAAGCACAGCATGGGATGCATTGCAGGGCAGGTCTGTCCACACCTTCTGTATTCGTGCATCAGGCTGCATTCATGTTCTGTTCAACATTTATGTCTAGTATTGAATTGCTTGAGGTCATTATTGTTTTGTAGTATGCTGACCTCTAGCGGCAGTTTTGAGAAACTGCAACCTGTTTACTATGTGATTTGGTTTCTCCCTCTGTCCTCCCCTCCTGTTTAGTACTAATAGTGTAGTCTTAGCCCTCCCCACCTCTTCCATGTTCCCTCATGTTAGACATGTGCACTGCCAAAAAATTTGTTCGTTCTCGTTTCATTCATTTTTTTTCCCCTTTTTCGGGTCATTCGTTATGATCGAAATTCGTTATTTCAAATTAAATTCGTAACTTCAGGAAAATTCAAATTCGTTACGTTCCGTTCCTTTAGATGTGGTATTCGGTATTTCAATAATTCTTAAAAATCGAAAATCCGATAATTCAAAAATCCGAACATAAGAACGAAAACCTGAAAATCCGAAAATAAGAACGAAAATCTCAAAATTCGAAAAGACGAAAATCCGAAATAATAACGAACTAACTAAAAATTACTAACTATTAAATTATAGGTATTGGAATTTCCTTTCAAATTTGGCTGTTAGCGAACGTAACGAATACGAATTTATCCCAAGTTACGAATTATCCGAAATAACGAATGCCGCACCTAAACAAAGGGAATGTAATGAATTAATAATAATAAATAATAATAATAAAAAGTTTTTATTATTATTATTATTAATTTGTTATGTTCCATTCGTTTAGATGCGCCATTCGTTATTTTGGATAATTCATAACTTCGGATAAATTCTTATTCGTTACGTTCGCTAACAGCCAAATATGAAAGGAAATTCCAATACCTATAATTTAATAGTTAGTAATAGTTATTATTAAAAGTTAGTTATTATTTCGGATTTTCAGATTTTTGGATTTTCGTTCTTATTTTTGGATTTTCGTTCTTTTGAATTTTTGGATTTTCATTCTTATTTTCGAATTTTAAAATCTTCGATTTCGGAAAAATTAGTTAAATGGGTTCTCGTTAATTCGAATATTTCTGAATTGACGAATTTGTTGAATTCCGTAAAAAAATGAATTTGGAACGAAGCAAATTGCACATGTCTACCCTCAGTCAGTGTTAGTTATTCTCAGAGAAAGGGCTCTGGAAAGTCATTGTCTTCTTATTACCTTTTTGCACCTCAGCCACAAACAAAACAAAACAAAAAAAATGATAAAAATGAAAAATGATAAAAATGAAAAATAAATGAGAAATAGGCATGTTTAAAGAGCTGCTGTGTTGAACGTCTATGGTGCCCAGAAAAGTGATGCTGTCAATCCATTAACTACACAATATTTATAAATGTGTTCGATTATACAATGTGCAATAAAAATTAAGTGCATTGTTACCGATCGCTCACTGTGTTCATTCAGGAAAGGAAGGGGCCAGTAAATGACATGTAGCGAGGTCCCAGGCCTAATGAGAACCTCCAGGGCCAGAGATAGCTGAAATCCTTCTATATATGGTGGTTTGTGATGCATAGTGGGTGCAAGGTAGTTAAACTCATTTGGCGCCAGACACTTCTTGAATGCAAAAGATAATTTTATTTCTCTTAACAGAACTTTGGGAGAGAGGGTTAGGGCAAGGACACCCTTAGCTTAGATTAATTGGCAGACTCCAAGACATCTACAGGAGGACAGCCATGCAGGAAAAGACATCCAGCAAGACGCCACATCTGCAGGTGTAGGAATGCTGTCTCCTATGGCAACAGTCTTCAACAGTTCCTAACACAAATGTAACAGTTCCTTCACTTCCACTACAATCAATTCTTGTAGTTCTTCAGCCCACTGAGCTCCCGGTCTCTCACTAGACTAGATGATTCACTGACATTGAACCCCTTGAGCTCCTCCAATCTTTACTGTAGTATCTTCCTCAAGCGTCACCCCCACTTCTCTGTTGGGTCCCTAGCTTGGCACTCTAGATACTTCTCAAGCGTAACCCCACTGGCCTGCTCAGTCCCTGGCTTGACACACAAGGCTGCTCTGCAAGCGTCACCTCAACTGGTTGGGTCCCTGACTTGGCACTTGCTGAAGTTTCCCGATTTTTCACCATCCCCGGTTGGTGAGAATTCTGCTCCGGTACTTGCTTCAGGAACTCACTGTGGTCCTCGGTAGTAAGGTGGATGGTCCCTTACTGGCGACAGCTTCCCCTCTACCTCCAACCACGACAGGTTCTCCGGCCGGCAGAACCGTCACTTTCAGTTGGACTGCAACCTGCAATCCCAACCCTAGGCTGCTCTCTTGCTTCTGGATAGGCCCTCACACAGCCTAGCAGCCAGATGTGCCCAAGATAGGCCCAATCTCCGGCCTAGCAGCCCCGGCAATACAACACACATCCACCCAGACAACCGTCCAGGTGGCACAGAACCTAGATCACCTGACATCACCCAAATATATTGGTTCTCCCAGCAGGCCAAGGGATCCAAGAAAACCCATGCCCATTGGCTGAGATACCCCATATACTCCTAATCTGACCTTGCATTGCCCTCCTCATATCTAATGCCACCAGGTACCGCAATTACAGACTTAGAGTGAAATCAATTGATCCCTAACAATGGGCCAAGGTAGTTATGCTAATTTAGGAGCAACCCTGTCTAAACACCAGGGTACATAACAGAACATCTTCCTAAATGCTTGTATCTCCCTCAAATGTCAGGGCCCATACTTGGTAGACAAGAGGCCAGCATTCAGTCCCCTTCAAAAGCCTCTGTCCCAAGTGAGTCTATCACATTTCTCCCCATCAAAAGTCGATAAACAACGTCCCAGACCTCCACCTGGTTTGGACATGTGTTAGTCGGGCAGAGTGAACTCACATAGTCAGTCCGCATGATCTTCATTGCTTGGCTGCAAGGAATAGTTGTCATCAGTAGGTGTGGGGCAGAGGTCATTGACTCTCTGTCCGGATGCCAGCGCTTCAGCTGGGTGGTTTGTAACATTCCAGGGTTCAGTCTGCAGCTGGGGAGAGGGGCCGATCTCCCCAGCTTCTTGAAGCTGAGGAGACGCTAGAGGTGCTAGGCAGAGGCCAGCGGCGCTCTTCCCTGTTGCCAGCTATTCAGCTGGGAGTAGAAGCTTCACTACGTCCGCTTGTTGCTGGGGAGAGGGGTCAACTGCTCCGGCTTGCTGGAAATCCGCAGTTGTTGCTGGTGCTGGGCAAAGGTTTGTAGCACTCTGCCCTGTTGCCAACACTTCTGCTGGGGACTCCACATAATCTGCTCTGGCTAATTGTTGGGGAGGGAGGCCGGCTTCCTCCACTCCCGAACTGTGCATCCGCGGTTGGGGAGATTAGCCAGTTGCTCCATCCCCCAGACTCCTGTGGAGCGAGGACGACTTCCTTCTCTCCTAAGTCACTACCCTGCCGTTAGGGAGGGAGGACAAACACCTCCTCTCCCTTGCAAAGAATAGAATCACAAAGTGTTAGTTTATAAACAAATGTGTCATAAATATCAAGAAAATATTAATGTGCATATAAAAATACTAAATTGTGAATGAGTCACCTGTGAAGTGAAATAGAAAGAAAGTGCAGAGTGCTCTAAAGCGCATATAAAATCGCATATAAAAAGAAGAATTTTTTTTTTTTGATATCTATATCTAAAAGGTGATCCCTATATCTAAAAATAGCTGGGGAACCAAATCTAATAAACAATGGTGTAAAAAATGTTTTTGATGATCCGCCTAGGCAATTACTGAAACACATCCAAAGTGAAGACCTAAAAAAATTAAAAAATTAAAAAATGTAGGAGGACCCCTGCCTGTGTGCATAAACAATTACAATAGAGGCAATCAATGCAAAACACTTCATATGTGTATAAACACAAAAAAAATTTTTTTAATTTTTTAAAAACAATCAATAATTAAATTATTTGGAAAAGTCTGCAAAAAAAGTCCTAGGAGTGTGTCCCACTGGTGACGGAAAAAACGTAGTCACAGCCTTCAACCGTTGGTGTCCCGTCCTTCACTACACCCCCACTCGTGTGTGCACTTACCGGACTGCCTAACCCCTGCAGGGGTAAAAGGCATATGCAGACAGTCCTGCAAGCTGGAAGAGAGAGGTGCTGACTTGTGCGTATCACGAGCCCACGCCTTACGCGTTTCATCATCAAGACGTCATCTGAGGCGCCAGCACCTCTCTCTTCCAGCTTGTGTTAGTTCCGGTTTCAGCTGTCGGGCGGTGGAACGCACGCCTCACCACGCTGCCCCTCGGCTGTGAGCCGGTTATCTGCACATCGTTTTTAGCTCCAGTTTATGGATTGTACTTTTACCATTTTTATTATATGGATTTTCAATAAAATTCCTACCTTTTATGGATTCACACTATGAAGTGTTTTCTGTTTTCACTTCATACGGATACCTGTCACTGGGAATAACATCACGCCGGAGCAGGATATAGCACCCCTGGACGGAGGACCACTTCCCGGTTTCGCCATCGCAGGACTGTCTGCATATGCCTTTTACCCCTGCAGGGGTTATTCAGTCCGGTAAGTGCACACACGAGTGGGGGTGTAGTGAAGGACGGGACACCAACGGTTGAAGGCTGTGACTAAGTTTTTTCCGTCACCAGTGGGACACACTCCTAGGACTTTTTTTGCAGACTTTTCCAAATAATTTAATTATTGATTGTTTTTAAAAAATTTAAAAAAAATTTTTTGTGTTTATACACATATGAAGTGTTTTGCATTGATTGCCTCTATTGTAATTGTTTATGCACACAGGCAGGGGTCCTCCTACATTTTTTAATTTTTTAATTTTTTTAGGTCTTCACTTTGGATGTGTTTCAGTAATTGCCTAGGCGGATCATCAAAAACATTTTTTACACCATTGTTTATTAGATTTGGTTCCCCAGCTATATTTAGATATAGGGATCATCTTTTAGCTATAGATATCAAAAAAAATTTTTCTTTTTTTATATGCGATTTTATATGCGCTTTAGAGCACTCTGCACTTTCTTTCTATTTCACTTCACAGGTGACTCATTCACAATTTAGTATTTTTATATGCACATCAATATTTTCTTGATATTTATGACACATTTGTTTATAAACTAACACTTTGTGATTCTATTCTTTGGGAGAACCATCACCCATACACACACAGTTGGACAGCGCCAATTCCCCTGTTTAGAACAATTTTACATCTTGGATTTCACTTCGGTGATTTTCACTTATAAGGGGGGCAGCAGTCCCCTTTTTTCCATTTCCAAAGCGCGGAACTTTTGTCATTCATCACACCTCCTCTCCCTTCTCCCCCTGGATCCTGATCTGCTGCTCGGGAGTGACTGCCACTTTCTCCCCCTGGGCCTCTGGAACTGCTGCAGATGTGGGGTAGAAGTCTTGGATCCTCTGTCCAGTTGTCAGTGCTTCAACTGGAGAAGTTTCCTCTACAGTAGGGATGAGCAGAACAGCCCCCGGTTCGGTTCGCATCAGAACATGCGAACAGGCAAAAAATTTGTTTGAACACGCGAACACCGTTAAAGTCTATGGGACACGAACATGAATAATCAAAAGTGCTAATTTTAAAGGCTTATATGCAAGTTATTGTCAAAAAAAGTATTTGGGGACCTGGGTCCTGCCCCAGGGGACATGGATCAATGCAAAAAGAAGTTTTAAAAACTGCCTTTTTTTCGGGAGCAGTGATTTTAATAATGCTTAAAGTGAAACAATAAAAGTGTAATATTCCTTTAAATTTCATACCTGGGGGGTGTCTATAGTATGCCTGTAAAGGGGCGCATGTTTCCCGTGTTTAGAACAGTCTGACAGCAAAATGACATTTCAAAGGAAATAAAGTCATTTAAAATTACTCGTGGCTATAATGAATTGTCAGTCCGACAATATACATAAAAGTTCATTGATAAAAACGGCATGGGAATTCCCCACAGGAGAACCCCCAACCAAAATGTAAAAAAAAAATGCCGTGTGGGTCCCTCTAATTTCCATACCAGGCCCTTCAGGTCTGGTATGGTTATTAAGGGGAAACCCGTGCCAAAATTAAAAGAAAAAATGGCGTGGGGGTCCCCCTCAAAATCTATACCAGACCCTTCAGGTTTGGTATGGATTTTAATGTGAACCCCGTGCCAAAATAAAAAAAATGGCGTGGGGTCCCCCCAAAAATCCATACCGGACCCTTATTCGAGCAGGCAACCTGGCAGGCCGCAGGAAAAGAGGGGGGGATGAGAGAGCGCCCCCCCCACCCTCCTGAACCATACCAGGCCACATGTCTTCAATATTGGGAAGGTGCATTTGAGGTAGCCCCCCAAAGCACCTTGTCCCCATGTTGATGGGAAGAAGGGCCTCATCCCCACAACCCTTGCCCGGTGGTTGTGGGGGTCTGCGGGCAGGGGCTTATCGGAATCTGGAAGCCCCCTTTAACAAGGGGACCCCCAGATCCTGCCCCCCCTCTGTGTGAATTGGTAATGGGGTACAAATGTACCCCTACCATTTCACAAAAAAAGTGTCAAAAAGGTTAAAAAACAAACACAAGAGACGGTTTTTGACAAGACCTTCATTAATTTCTTCTTCTTTCGGCTTCTTCTTCCATCTTCTTTCTTCTGGTGTTCTTTCGGTGTTCTTCTTCTTCCTCCATCTTCTTCTTCATCTTCTTCTTTTCCATCTTCTTCTTCTTCCGCTCTTCTCGTCCCGCATCTTCCTCCAGGCTTCTTCT
Organism: Lithobates septentrionalis; assembly: GCA_037952835.1. NCBI lineage: Eukaryota > Metazoa > Chordata > Amphibia > Anura > Ranidae > Lithobates > Lithobates septentrionalis. The sequence goes on along the minus strand of JBBDGP010003210.1, from coordinate 48,645 downwards.
CTGCTCCGTCCGCACGATCCGCCTCAGTGGGAGTCTTCAGCCGTGTGACACTTCGCTTCTTCTGACACTTCTTATATAATGGGGGCGGGGCCTCCCGGTGACCCCGCCCTCCTCTGATGCACGGGGAATTCATGGCACTTCCCTGTGGCTTTCTCCATGTGGTCAGAGGGGGGCACTTTTGATTTCTCCCATAGACTTTTAAAGGGTGTTCCGCGGCTTTCGAATTTGCCCCGAACACCCCAAATTGTTCGTTGTTCGGCGAACTGGCGAACAGCCGATGTTCGAGTCGAGCATGAGTTTGACTCGAACTCGAAGCTCATCCCTACTCCACAGATGATGCTGGTAGGAAATCCCATGTCCCTATCAGTGATGTGAAAGAAAGGCTGGATGCTTCTTCTCTCAGGAAAACGGAAGCTTCTGTTGGTGCTGGGCAGAGCTTAGCAATGTTCTGCTCTGATGCCAGCTGCTCCGCTGGGAAGTAAACTGAAAAGTCAGTGGCCTTGCACACATCCTCCAAGGTCAGCAACTGTTGCAGGCAGAGGTGAGCAGCGCTCTGCCCTGATGCTAGCTCCTGTGCTGGAGGTTCACTGGGTTGTTCCTCTTTAGCATAAAAGTCTATTAAACCACTAATCAGAGGGTGGTGATAAATGGAGAGTACTCGGGATGGTCAGGGGTGGGTAGTGGGGTCCCCCAGGGTTCTGTGCTGGGACCAATCCTATTTAATTTGTTCATAAATGACCTGGAGGATGGGATAAACAGTTCAATCTCTGTATTTGCAGACGATACTAAGCTTAACAGGGCAATAACTTCTCCGCAGGATGTGGAAACCTTGCAAAAATATCTGAACAAATGAATGGGGGAGGGGCAACTATATGGCAAATGAGGATTGATGTAGAAAAATGTAAAATAATGCATTTGGGTGGCAAAAATCTGAATGCAGTCCTAGTAGATGATAGGCTCAGCAGTGACATGCAATGCCAAGCTGCTGCTAACAAAGCAAACAGAATATTGGCATTAAAAAGGGGGATCAACTCCAGAGATAAAACGATAATTCTCCCGCTCTACAAGACTCTGGTCCGGCCGCACCTGGAGTATGCTGTCCAGTTCTGGGCACCAGTCCTCAGGAGGGATGTACTGGAAATGGAGTGAGTACAAAGAAGGGCAACAAAGCTAATAAAGGGTCTGGAGGATCTTAGTTATGAGGAAAGGTTGTGAGCTCTGAACTTATTCTCTCTGGAGAAGAGATGCTTGAGAGGGGATATGATTTCAATTTACAAATACCGTACTGGTGACCCCACAATATACAAATACCGGACTGGTGACCCCACAATATATAAATACCGGACTGGTGACCCCACAATAGGGATAAAACTTTTTCGCAGAAGGGAGTTTAACAAGACACGTGGCCATTAATGAAAATTAGAAGAAAAGAGGTTTAACCTTAAACTACGTAGAGGGTTCTTTACTGTAAGAGCGGCAAGGGGGGCGGTGGTCTCAACGGGGGGACAGCGATAGTTTCAAAAAAACTATTAGATAAGCACCTGAACGACCGCAACATACAGGGATATGTAATGAAATACTGACACATAATCACACACATAGGTTGGACTTGATGGATTTTTGTCTTTTTTCAGCCTCACCTACTATGTAACTATGTAACTAATCTCTGGAATTGCTGAAAATTCAGGGCATGGGCTGGTGGCACTTGGGCCCAGTGCCAACACTTTCGCAAGTGACTCATCCATAACATCCTCCAATGAAAAGTCAATTAAATCGTGGCTGGGGAATGAGGATGGCTTCCTCTTCTCCCAAGCCCTTGAACTGCAGCTGGGAAGATGAGCCGGATGAGCAGACAGAATTATACAATCCTAGCAGGACCTGCTCTGACACTGGTCTCCTGTGCTGTATCCAGATCTCTCAAACCTCCTTCTGAATTCCTCTTCCATGGCGGCTGGTATCTGTACCTCTCCTCTTCTGCTATCTGGACCTTGGATCCTTGTGGAGGTTTGAATGTCCCAGACTGCAGGAAGCATCCCACTGCTTGCCACCAATATCCCTCAACAGTAGTTTGCTAGCAGACAATAGTTGTGTTAAAGCAGAGTTCCACCCACTTTTCGATCTCCACATCATCTGCTTTAGACCTTGCCATACTCACTGCAATCTGCATTTTTTCCCCCTCTGTCTTTACCTTGTTTATAAGGCTTTGTTCAGCACTTCCTGTGTCTCCCATCTGCGGCTATTTGCGCAATATCTGGCCGCGCACTGGCTCCTGGGAGAGGTTTGCCATAGTTCCCAGGAGTCAGTGGGCATCACCAATTCTCATCATCGCGAGGTTACCTTGGTTGCCATAACAACGGGGCGGGCATTTCCTAAGACGCCGCCTGTGATGCCACCTGTTGTGATGGGAACCAGAGAAGTTTCCAGCGTTGTGAGTTGTGGATAAAGCGCACGCGGAAGAGTTTCCTAGTGGGCTTCACATGCACACAAGCAAGATGGAACAGCGCTATTAATGAGATTAGTGATTGGAGCATTACATTAGGATGATACTAACAGATGCCTTTAGAAAAAAAATTGTAATATGTCGGTTGAACTCTGCTTTAATTAGCCCAATTAATAATGGGTGAAAGACCCTTAAAACTGTTAGACAACAGGAGACCCAGGGCTTCCCAGATCTCATTAACCAGCGTTCTTTTCACATACATCTGTCTACTGAGTCCCAAGCTGGCAGAGACCATCATGGCCTCCTTAATAATGTCCTTTTGCATTACATAACAGAACATCTTCCTAAATGTTTGTAGCATCCTCAAATGCCAGGGCCCATAGTTGGTAGGCAAGAGGCTAGCATTCAGTTTCTCCAAAACATAGTTGCCAACAGTCCCGATTTTCCCGGGACAATCCTGATTTTGGGACCCTCGTCCCGGATGGAGGCTGTCCCGAATCGGGATTTTCCATAAGGAAAATCGGGAATGTTTTTTTTTTGTAAGCTGGCAGCTGGCTCCAGCAAAATGGCGGCCGGCGCCGCCGCTCGATCTTCCCCCTAGTGTTGAGGAAGTGGAGAGAGGAAGGGGGCTTGATCCGTGCAGCCAATAGCTGCAGGCCCCTCCCCTCTCCACTGAAGCAAGCAGAAGACACGGTGCCGTCACCGTGTCTTGCCGAAAGTTCCCCAGCCCCGTTCTGCGCACGCGCTGCGCCTGCGCAGTACAGGGGGTCCTTCATTGCCGAGGGGAACTTTCTCGGCAGAACACCGTCCGCTCCTGCACTGAGCGGGGGGCTGCATTGAGGGGGGGGGGCTGCACTAATAGAGGGGGCTGCACTGAGGGGGGTCTGCACTAATAGAGGGGGGCTGCACTGAGGGGGGGCTGCACTAATTGAGGGGGGTCTGCACTAATAGAGGGGGGCTGCACTGAGGGGGGGGTCTGCACTAACTGAGGAGAGCTACACTGCTGCACTGAGGGGGGGTCTGCACTAATAGAGGGGGGTTGCACTGAGGGGGGCTGCACTAATAGAGGGGGGCTGCACTGAGGGGGGTCTGCACTAATAGAGGGGGGGCTGCACTAATAGAGGGGGGGGCTGCACTGAGGGGGTCTGCACTAATAGAGGGGGGGCTGCACTGAGGGGGGGTCTGCACTGATGGAGGGGGTCTGCACTGATGGAGGGGATCTGCACTGATGGAGGGGGTCTGCACTGATGGAGGGGGTCTGCACTGAGGGGGTCTATACAGACTCTGCCGGGGGCACCTGATGCAAGGACAGACTCTGCCGGGGGCACCTGATGCAAGAACGGACTCTGCCGGGGGCACCTGATGCAAGAACGTACTCTGCCGGGGGCACTTGATGCAAGAACGGACTCTGCTTGGGGCCCCTGATCCAAGGACGGACTCTGCCGGGGGCACCTGATGCAAGGACGGACTCTGCCGGGGCACCTGATGCAAGGACGGACTCTGCCGGGGGCACCTGATGCAAGGACGAACTCTGCCGGGGGCACCTGATGCAAGGACGGACTCTCCCGGGGGGCACCTGATGCAAGGATGAACTCTGCCGGGGGCACCTGATGCAAGGACGGACTCTGCCGGGGGCAACTGATGCAAGGACGGACTCTGCCGGGGGCACCTGATGCAAGGACGGACTCTGCCGGGGGAACCTGATGCAAGGACGGACTCTGCCAGGGGAACCTGATGCAAGGACGGACTCTGCCGGTGGCACCTGATGCAAGGACAGACTCTGCCGGTGGCACCTGATGCAAGGACAGACTCTGCTGGTGGCAGGCGACGTGGCTAGTGACACGCTCAGGGATCCCACTAATTCGGCATTATGGTGAGTTGAATGATTTCATTTTATATTACAATGTAATAATAGAAATAATGCGCTTCAATCATCCTGACACCATAACAACCATGGTGCCGGGATGATTGAAGCGCTAACACCTGGCGTTTGGAGTATCTTTATCTGCTGATTGTTAAACTTTCTAGAATACACATATTTCTATTGTGTAGGATCTGGGGCTGCTGCCCCGTCATTCTCCCTTTCCTTCTCCCCCTTTCCTTCTCCCGCTTTCCCTCTCCATCCCTCATTCATCTCAGACTCTAACCACACCCTCGTAGCCACGCCCATTTAAGCCACGCCCACCTGTCATGTAAGCCACACCCACATTTCGCGTAAGCCATGCCCACTTTTCACGTAAGCCACACCCATTTTTTGACGCGTCACGCTTCGCGCGCCGCACTTATAATTTTTGCTAAGCCACGCCTACAAATGAATGCCCCGCCCCCTAATTATTGTACGGCTCCGTCTACAGCCAAAAAAGTGTCCCACATATTTTTTTTGCAATGTTGCCACCTATGCAAAAGCCTCTGTCCCGGGTGAGTCTATAACAAGGAGCATTCTTCCTGCGATGAACTACTACTTCCCACCTACTGACCTCCATTGTAAGGGACAATATTCCCATCGACCCTCCAATTAATTATTTTAGTGTTTTTTCTACACATACTGTATATTTGGTCACCGATTGAAGGTAGTAGAAAAAAAACATAATAATATTTAATAAACCAGATGTAAGTGTCCACCTGTTGGATGAAGTGAAAGCTCTGAAACTGAAGCACTGAAACCAGGAAAGACTGATTAGCATTCTTGGTTTGAAACTTACCGCCTTTAGGTTTCGTGTCAGGATGCATTCATCAACCTGAGATACAACAGCGTGAGAGTCGTATTTAAACTTGTAACAACCAAAGCAGTTATAGGTCCTCTGTGGAGACAAAACAATGGGAACACATGATCACCAGGTGAGGTCAGATAGTACTGTAAGTCACAACTATCACCAGATGAGGTCAGATAGTGGAGCAGTGTGGAGTAATTAATTCACAAAGTTCAAAGTAGAGCAGTGTGGAGTAATTAATTCACAATGTACAGAATGGAGCAGTGTGGAGCAATTCATTCACAAAGTTCAGTGTGGAGTAATTATTTGACAATGTACAGGGTGAAGCACGGTGGAGTAATTCATTTACAATGTACATGTCAGGATCACTTAAGGGGCTCCTGCTCCTCAATCCCACCATCCGGGTGTTGGCTGTTGCATTCCCCCTGTCTGTGTTTACCTGGAAGGTGATTGATCTGGTCAGTCACCTGATATAAGCAAACCGAACACTCTATCTCTTGCTTGTGATAGAGACAGTATATCTGCATTGTTCCTGATCAAGCCTCCCATTTGTTTGCCCTGCTTTGCTGTCTGGATTACCCTGTGTATGACCCGGATTGGATATTGAACTATTCCCTGAACTCTGCCTGCCTTGATCTTGGACTGTTATTGGATCGGATATTGGACTATTCCCTGAACTCAGCCTGCCCTTTACCTGGACTGACATAGAACCACGCTATCTGTCTGCTAAACTGCAAGTATCTGTTTGCTTTGTTCAGTTCACGTCGGCCTTGGCGTTGTGGCCAGACACTATAGCATTGTGTATAAGTCCTGGTGGCAACCAAGTACCGGTAGGCCTGCTTGTCTTAAGGGAAAGGGGGCTGCTATAGGTGAAGCACACAGTAGCTAGCTATAGTGTCTGACCACCTGCGTTGGGGTAGACGTGACGTTCGTGAAATTATCACAAGCCTTCTAAGAATAAAAAATTTCTGTCAAGATGGACACTACACAGGCCCGTTTATTTGCTGAGGAAATTTGCAAACTGACACGCGAAGTCCAGGAACTGTCTTTGCGTGTAAGCGCACCTCCAGCAGTAACGCAGGAGCCAGAGCCCAAAGTTGACCGTTTTTCTGATGACCCCCCTATGTCTTCCAACTATACAAATAGTTGTATGCTATACTTTAAGCTTAAACCACACTCTTCTGGTTCTGAAGCACAGCGGATCAGCCTGATTATTACATGGTTGCAGGGGGATCCCCAGTCTTGGGCGTTTACTCTCCCCACAGATGACCCAGTCAGAGGGTCAACTGAAGCTTTTTTCAAGGCCTTAGGTTTACTGTATGATGACCCTGATCGTGCCCACTCAGCTGAAACTAACCTTAGGTCATTATTTCAGGATAAACGCACCGCTGAACAATACTGTTCTGATTTACCCCGCTGGGCACCTGACTCGGGGTGGAATGACCCAGCTCTAAGAAGCCAGTTCAGGTTAGGCTTATCAGACTCCATCAAAGACTCCATAGTTTGCTACCCTGAACCGAAGTCCTTGAATGAAGCCATGCAAGTAGCTATCCGTACAGACAGGCGTTTACGGGAAAGGCGTACAGGGAGGTTTGTTACTTTGCCCCCTAGTATGCTGCCCACCTCTTCTTCTTTTCCTGAGCCCTCTCAGCCTCTCCAGGAGGATGAGCCCATGCAAACTGGCGCTACCCAATTATCCTCTAGGGAAAAAGCTAGAATGAGATGTTAGGTACTCTGCTTATACTGTGGCAGCCACGGCCACTTTGTCACTAGCTGTCCTAATAAACCGAGAAACGCTAAGAGTCTAGTGCGGGTGGGGTCTGCTTCTATAGACTATACTGTGTCAGTTTCCCTCGCAGATAAACTATTTGTTCCTGCACAACTTAGTTCTGATTGATCTGATCAGTCACCTGATATAAGAAAACCAAACACTCTATCCCTTGCTTGTGATAGAGACAGTATACCTGAATTGTTCCTGATCAAGCCTCCCGTTTGTCTGCCCTGCTTTGCTATCTGGATTTTCCTGTGTATGACCTGGATCGGATATTGGACTATTCCCTGAACTCAGCCTGCCCTTTACCTGGACTGTCATAGAACCACGCTATCTGTCTGTTAAACTGCAAGTATCTGTTTGCTTCGCTTAGTTTGTGTCTGCCTTGGCATGGTGACCAGGCACTATAGCATTGTGTATAAGTTCTGGGGGCAACCAAGTACCGGTAGGCCTGCTTGTCTTAAGGGAAAGGGGGCTGCTATAGGTGAAACACACCGTAGCTAGCTATAGTGTCTGACCACCTGCATTGGGGTAGACGTGACATTTGTGACAGTACAGAGTGGAGCAGAGTTGAGTAATTTATTCACAATGTACAGAATGGAGCAGTGTGGAGCCATTCATTCTCATTGTACAGAGTGGAGCAGTGTGGAGTAATTTATTCACAATGTACAGAGTGGAGCAGTGTGGAGCCAATCATTCTCATTGTACAGAGTGGAGCAGTGTGGAGCCAATCATTCTCATTGTACAGAGTGGAGCAGTGTGGAGCCATTCATTCTCATTGTACAGAGTGGAGCAGTGTGGAGTAATTTATTCACAATGTACAGAGTGGAGCAGTGTGGAGTAATTCATTCACAATGTACAGGGTGGAGCAGTGTGGAGCCATTCATTCTCATTTTTACAAAGTGGAGCAGTGTGGAGCCATTCATTCTCATTGTACAGAGTGGAGCAGTGTGGAGCCATTCATTCTCATTGTACAGAGTGGAGCAGTGTGGAGTAATTCATTCACAAAGTACAGAGTGGAGCAGTGTGGAGTAATTCATTCACAATGTACAGAGTGGAGCAGTGTGGAGTAATTAATTCACAATGTACAGAGTGGAGCAGTGTGGAGTAATTAATTCACAATGTACAGAGTGGAGCAGTGTGGAGTAATTCATTAACAATGTACAGAGTGGAGCAGTGTGGAGTAACTCATTCACAATGTACAGAGTGGAGCAGTGTGGAGTAACTCATTCACAATGTACAGAGTGGAGCAGTGTGGAGTAATTCATTCACAATGTACAGAGTGGAGCAGTGTGGAGTAACTCATTCACAATGTACAGAGTGGAGCAATGTGGAGTAATTAATTCACAATGTACAGAGTGGAGCAGTGTGGAGTAAATCATTCACAATGTACAGAGTGGAGCAGTGTGGAGTAATTAATTCACAATGTACAGAGTGGAGCAGTGTGGAGTAAATCATTCACAATGTACAGAGTGGAGCATTGTGGAGTAATTAATTCATGATGTACAGAGTGGAGCAGTGTGGAGTAATTCATTCACAATGTACAGAGTGGAGCAGTGTGGAGTAACTCATTCACAATGTACAGAGTGGAGCAATGTGGAGTAATTAATTCACAATGTACAGAGTGGAGCAGTGTGGAGTAAATCATTCACAATGTACAGAGTGGAGCAGTGTGGAGTAATTCATTTACAATGTACAGAGTGGAGCAGTGTGGAGTAATTCATTCACAATGTACAGAGTGGAGCAGTGTGGAGTAATTCATTCATGATGTACAGAGTGGAGCAGTGTGGAGTAAATCATTCACAATGTACAGAGTGGAGCATTTTGGAGTAATTCATTCACAATGTACAGAGTGGAGCAGTGTGGAGTAAATCATTCACAATGTACAGAGTGGAGCATTGTGGAGTAATTCGTTCACAATGTACAAAGTGGAGCAGTGTGGAGTAATTCATTCACAATGTACAGAGTGGAGCAGTGTGGAGTAATTCGTTCACAATGTACAGAGTGGAGCAGTGTGGAGTAATTCATTCACAATGTACAGAGTGGAGCATTGTGGAGTAATTCATTCACAATGTACAGAGTGGAGCAGTGTGGAGTAATTCATTCACAATGTACAGAGTGGAGCAGTGTGGAGTAAATCATTCACAATGTACAGAGTAGAGCATTGTGGAGTAATTAATTCACAATGTACAGAGTGGAGCAGTGTGGAGTGTGCCATACATGATGTACAGGTTGAAGCAATATAAAAAAGAGGCACCTGAGCTCCGCCCCTCTATACCTCACCCTGGTATATAACTTACCAATTACCAGGCTTGTCAGACACTTACTGGATTTTTTACAGCCTTGCAGTCCGGTTTGCTCCAGTCATGTTTGCGGCATGACGTCTGTTTCACCAGAAACTCCACATTGACGAATATCCCGGAATTGTACACCTGCATAAAGATGAAGACAGTGAAGGGGCGGGGTTACATTTGCTGTTATGCTCCGCCCATAACACTTCCGTGAGAAAACAATCCGCACTTGTGGGGAGGAGTTCTCACTTTCAATTTGTTTTAATGTATAAATAATCCACATGTACTTCCTGGGGGCTGCTGTCTGTAGAGTAGCGGGGTGCACACTTGTTACCCTCAGCCATACAAATAGCAGCCACATGTCTTGTGTGTCGGCATCAGGCCGGGAATCACTCAGATTTTATTTTAATATAAAAAACTTAATGAAGCCCAACTGAACGTTCACTTTAAATCATCTGAATCATTCCAGGAGCATCAAAGCAAAAGGTGTGCTGATTGGAGAGCTCTAGCTCTGACTCAGCGGGGTGGAGGGTCAGACCTCTGCAGAGTAGAGCTCCACGATTAATCGTATACAAGATCGCGATTTCGATTCACCCCCCGCGCGATCTGCAAGCTGGATTAGCTCGATTTTCCAGATCTCCCAGTCAGATGCACGGAACCAGCGTGGAACGCAAATGACGCCGATATCGGAACTGACGTCAGCAACCGGAACTGACGTCAGTCAGCATAGAGCATAGTGCTGGCCTGGACTGCGCAAGCGCAATCAACACGCCGCTCGCTCCCAATGCTCGGGGCTGGTTATTTAATACAGCAAGGGGCGGATACTTTTCTCAAAGGGGCAGATGTATATATGGTTATAAAGACAGCAAGGGGCTGATGCTTTTCTCAAAGGGGCGGATGTATGGTTAACTATAGATCCGCCCCTTTGAGAAAAGCATCCGCCCCTTGCTGTATTAAATGAATAACCAGCCCCGAGCATCGGGAGCGAGCGGCGTTGATTGCGCATGCGCCGTCTACAGCTGATTTTTCTCTTTTAAATTTAACCATTTTAAAGAATCGTGAGAGAATCGTGATCTGTATTCTAAGCAAAAGAATCGCGATTCTCATTTTTCCCAGAATCGTGCAGCTCTACTGCAGAGAGACCCCTACTTCCACATAGACAGCAGGGGGTCCTTCTTTGGGCATTGCCTGATCCCACTGGCTCAATGACGTAGCAGCTTCTCAGCTAGTCTCTGACAGTACTTCCAATGGTACCTTCAGGATCCTTACCGGGGCCTCCAATGTACTTCCAGAATTTCTTCCACTCCTTCCAGAATTCCTGCCTGTATTTTCATCAGTACTTCTGAAATTCCTGCCAGGACTTATGATGATACTTCCACGAGTTCCAGGAAATTATGCCTGGCGTGTCCTGTGATCAAAAGAGTATTCCTTATGCCCCAGCCTTTAAACTGGCCAGTGCTGGGTCTTCTCACCAGCTACTCCTTGTTACAAAGAGCTATAATACTTACCTGTGAGATTGCCTGACTATTGCTGACCCATATTTTATGGACTACCCTCTTGATTGCTGCTTGCCTTGACCCCTGCCTGGACCTGACTACTCTCTTGATTGTTGACTGCCCTGACCCTTGCTTGGACCTGACTACTCTCTTGATTGCTATCTCCCTCAACCCTTGCCTGGACCTGACTACTCTCTTGATTGCTGCCTCCTTTAACCTCTTTCTGGATCTGACTACTTTTTCGATTGTTGCCTGCCCTAACCCAGGCATGGACCTTATTAAACTTTTGATTGTTGCCTCCTTTAACCCCTGTCTGGATCTGACCACTCTCTTGATTGTTGCCTGCCCTAACCCAGGCATGGACCTTATTAAACTTTTGATTGTTGCCTCCTTTAACCCCTGTCTGGATCTGACCACTCTCTTGATTGTTGCCTGTGTTGACCCAGGCATGGACCTTATCACTCTCTTGATTGCTGCCTCCTTTAATCCCTGTCTGGATCTGACCACTCTCTTGATTGTTGCCTGTCCTGACCCAGGCATGGACCTTATCACTCTCTTGATTGCTGCCTCCTTTAATCCCTGTCTGGATCTGACCACTCTCTTGATTGTTGCCTGTCCTGACCCAGGCATGGACCTTATCACTCTCTTGATTGTTGCCTCCTTTAATCCCTGTCTGGATCTGACCACTCTCTTGATTGTTGCCTGTCCTGACCCAGGCATGGACCTTATCACTCTCTTGATTGGTGCCTCCTTTAACCCCTGTCTGAATATGACCACTCTCTTGATTGTTGCCTGTGTTGACCCAGGCATGGACCTTATCACTCTCTTGATTGCTGCCTCCTTTAATCCCTGTCTGGATCTGACCACTCTCTTGATTGTTGCCTGTCCTGACCCAGGCATGGACCTTACTCTTCTCTTGATTGCTGCCTATCTAAATCCCTGCCTAGACCTGACTACTCTCTTGATTGCTGCCTCCCTCAACCCCTGCCTGGACCTAACTACACTCTTGATTGTTGCCTGCCCTGACCCATGCATGGACCTTATTACTCTCTTGATTGCTGCATGTCTGAACCCCTGTCTAGACTTGACTACTCTCTTGCTGCCTGCCTTGTTCCCTGCCTGGACCTGACTACTTTCCTGTCTGCCTCCTAGTGTACAGTCTCCACATCTTAGCCATCCTTGCTATCCCCTTTGTGGAGTGATCCTGAGGGCCAAAACCTGGTGACAGTTACAGCAAAGCAGACTGGATCTCTGACCCATCTCCACCTCCAAAATTTCTAGTGAAGACCAACTGTCACTTACATCCCGCACCTTGGATGATCCTGTGTCATCTGCCAGGGGGCCACCTTAACACAGCAGTAAGACATTCAACATATTTGGTTTTGATGCATCTGGAATGTATTTAGCTGATTTCAACTGAAAGTCCAATTGGGCTTTAAAAATAACCATCTCCTCCCGAGGTACTGAGTGTTTTCTGGAGGGGCCCTATGGACAATGTGAATCAGAGCTGCAACATTTCTCAGTTACAAATAATTTTTATAAATTCTGTGATTAAGGCGAGCATCAGAGCCATTTACGTGATCAATATTGGAATTCCAATGATCAGCATTGACTATAAATATCGGTCCTTTAACTGCTGTTATGGCGGGGTCCCAGAATAATCTGAACATTAATACTCTGAGCTCTCACCTGCTTTGCCTTCACTATGGATGTCATCCTGTATGCGCTCTGTATATCTCTCTGATGAAACTTCTCCATCACCAGTCGGATCATCTTGTTCTGGATCTCGGACAGTTCCTCTGCCGGGACATCTGCCTGGACTCTGAGGACCAGCAGAGCACTGATCAGTCCCCATCCTGCGACCAGTTTCATGGTGGTCTTTTTTGGAGTGGAGCTTAAAACCTGATAACGAAAGTCAAAATGTCACATTGGTCACAGATGGAAGGCACACTAATCTGATAGCTTGTTATACTATCCAGCAAATACTGAAACTGTGCTAATATCAGAAAAAAATCATACCATATCCTGAGTCTTCTGTGATCCAATACACCCCGGGGGCGTGTAACCCGGAGCTTCCAAGGGGTGTGTTTTTTATATATGTTTTTTGATGACTTTGATATACTGTGGATTAATTTGTTTGCGTTTCTCTGTCTGTAAAACTGTATATTCTAATGTAAGTTAATTGCACTGTTTAGCTATGCTTGACCTGCTGAGGTGGTACTTCCTGCAAATAAGGGTTAACTCTTGTCAGACACTGAATTGGGTTGTCAAGCTGTTGTATCTCTTCATACGAGACAATATCTAGTTCCCTCTTGGCACCCCGGGCTTCTTACAGACCCGTTTTTTTGGTCTTACTACATCTAGCTTTGTCTCTCAACAAACATCCCCTGAGGAAGCCCTAGTGGGCGAAACATGTCGGGATATCATTGCTGAAAGACCTTTGTTCATCTGTCAACTAGATGTATATCGATATCTGCGTAATGTCTGTTTAAGCCAACATTTCTACAGTTTTAATATATTTGTCTGTTTTCTATGTAATCAATTTTGACTATTTTTATACTGTTGGTGTATTACCAATCTATTTCATATATCAGGCACCCAAAAATCCCACCAAATTCTCTCCCTTTATACATATCTACTATTCAGGGATGTTGGTGCCTTCGCCCTGACACTGTCACCCATCCATATTAATTACTAAGGGTTAACTCTGCCAGGTTTTCCCAGGCTTTTCGGGGGAAGTACCACTCTCTCCTGGGACAAACACATAAAAACGGAGGAAACCACCTCTTGAGGGCACCACAGTAGGTAAGGCGACTGAAGGTACAGTTCCAGGTCTCCCCACCTAAAGTGCAAGTTCACCTTTACGCAAAATCTGTAAGGTGAACTTACACTGGACCCCCTCCCCATCGCACCCGGTCCCTCTAACCTGGAGTACGGCGATCTCCCATTCTGATAGATCGTACAGCCGCTTTACCAGTCGGGGGATTTGAAATCCCAGCTGCTTTCTCTCCTCTTCACCCTTGGTGACAAGCCGGGCTACGCGAGTTCTGATTGGACGGCGCTGCCCAATTAGAATGCTCCTATACGTACCTCCTGACGAGGTACGTTTAGGAGATTACACTGAGGGGATTTCTAAGCCCCAGACTGGTGAGGAAGCTATACGAGGGCTGATAGCGGGAGATCGCCGGGGTCCAGGTCAGCAGGACCGGGGGGGGGGATGAGGAGGGATCCAGTGTAAGTTCACCTTACCGATTTTTCTGTAAAGGTGAACTTACCCTTTAAGGAACAAAATGCTGCTAAAGATGTGAAATACTTCTTGCACTTAACCACCCCCTGTGGGAACCCAGCTGGGGTTGCAGGTATAAGGACTTATGCCACTGCTAAACGGACTTTGGAACTTAAGGACTTTCTCACCTTTAGAAGGTATGACCACCTCACGGGCATTTAGTGACACCAGGAGAACAGCTATCCCCCCTCCCTCCTCCCATGAAAAATTAAAAGTCAGGAGTTACAAATACTGTAGCTGCTGAATTTTAATATTGGGACACTTACCTGTCCAGGGTCCCCAAGATGTCGACACCCCAGCCGATTGTCGGATCGGCTGTCGGGTGCTGCCGCCGCCATTCCTAGTAAGGAAAACCGTCAGTGGAGCCTTTCGGCTTCACAGCTAGCTCCCAACCGCGCATGCGTGAAGCGCGCTGCACTTTCTAATTGGCCTGGTGGCAGGGGCTGGAGGAGGGGGGCCAAACTTCTGAGGGACGGCTCTGCGGCGCTGTCTCTAGAAGTGGGGAAGGGGGACCTGTCAAAAACAGGTACCCGTTCCCCCCTCGCCCCTGAAAGGTGCCACCAGAGGGGGGGACGACAGATAAGTCACTTTTGAGTGGAACTCGGCTTTAAAGGGGTGCAATGCATGTTGGGCATATCACAAATAACAAGGCTTAATAAGTAGATAATAAGAGATAGAGAGGATGCAATACAATCATGTTATGTACAGTTACACTATTCAGAGGAGGATATCTATTAGATTGTAAGCTCTTTTGAGCAGGGCCCTCTTAATCCTCCTGTATCTTATTGTATTATAACTGTATTGTCTCCCTTTTATATTGTAAAGCGCTGCATAAACTGTTGGCGCTATATAAATCCTGTATTATAATAATAATAATAATGTTGCCGTTTCCAATGACTACAGTACTGGATTTGAGTGCATAAACAACCAGCCAGTCAGGAAGTGGTGACATGGCATAGGTAACAAAGGTCCAGGTAGATATTGAGCTTTTGTGTGTAGATTGCCTCATGATCAGAACCCAAGACTGGGCCCATCCTAAGTATCACGCCTGGGAGTTGTGGAAGATGGCCCCAGGAGAAGAGTATTGCCCTGTACATACGATAGGATTTTCCAACAACAAATGTTGGATGTGAGCTTGTTGTCGAAAAGTCAGACCGTGTGTAGGCTCCATAGAACATTTGTTGTTGGAATTGCCGTCTTGTTAAAGCCCACTTGTGTGGCCGGTGTCCACTCCCCCCTCCCCCTTCCCCAGAGGACCCCTTGAGGCCCTCACTGGCTGTATGATATCCTTGGTTTTTTTTTTTTTTTTGATCTCCTAACTGACTCCTGGATGATGCCGAGAACAACACGGAACAGTCATTCCTCAGTTTTCCTGATTGGGTGAAGATCGGTATCGTGCAGCCTAAAAGACTGAGGACATCTTATGGTGAAGAAGAGGTACTGTGGGGGGCAGCTCTGAATTAATGGTGGGTAATGAAGCCAGGAAATGGGTCTTTAGCTAAACCATAGTTCTCTGTGAATCCTTTCCCATGTATTAAATGTTTATTTTTTAAATATTGTATATAAAAACACAGATTGTATACACCCATTTATACATTTATATATGCTAAAATAACATTGAGGATAAGTCATGCAGTTTTGTGATGGACTTAGAAATGTCTAGATAAGGAATACAGAGTGAAGGTTCTCGGCTCCCTTAGTAAATCCGCCTCCATGGATCCTTCCTTATCTTTTATAGTAATTCTCTACTAACCTGTATCATTCCGGGTTGTACTTTGTATTGTTTGTGTCTCTGGGGTGAGAGGAGGTCCCCTTTATAGGAGAATATCGGGGTGTGCTGGACTCACATTCTGTATATCTATCATGTTATACAAGTCAGACTTTCACTTTCATTTCCTGAGACACATATGAGTCCACCATATTATATACAGTACAACACACAGTATATAGAATATATACTACATACGTGTGTCTGGTCTGTATATAGCGTATAAAATACATACGTGTGTCTGGTCTGTATATAGAGTATATAATACATACGTGTGTCTGGTCTGTATATAGAGTATATAATACATACGTGTGTCTGGTCTGTATATAGAATATATAATACATACGTGTGTCTGGTGGGGGGTCTGTATATAGAATATAGAATACATACGTGTGTCTGGGTTGTATATAGGGTATATAATACATACGTGTGTCTGGTCTGTATATAGAGTATATAATACATACGTGTGTCTGGTCTGTATATGGAATATATAATACATACGTGTGTCTGGTCTGTATATAGAATATATAATACATACGTGTGTCTGGTCTGTATATAGAATATATAATACATACGTGTGTCTGGTCTGTATATGGAATATATAATACATACGTGTGTCTGGTCTGTATATAGAGTATATAATACATACGTGTGTCTGGTCTGTATATAGAATATATAATACATACGTGTGTCTGGTGGGGGGTCTGTATATAGAATATAGAATACATACGTGTGTCTGGTCTGTATATAGAGTATATAATACATACGTGTGTCTGGTCTGTATATAGAGTATATAATACATACGTGTGTCTGGTCTGTATATAGAGTATATAATACATACGTGTGTCTGGTCTGTATATAGAGTATATAATACATACGTGTGTCTGGTCTGTATATAGAATATATAATACATACGTGTGTCTGGTCTGTATATAGAGTATATAATACATACGTGTGTCTGGTCTGTATATAGAGTATATAATACATACGTGTGTCTGGTCTGTATATAGAGTATATAATACATACGTGTGTCTGGTCTGTATATAGAATATATAATACATACGTGTGTCTGGTCTGTGCGCTCCGGTTGGGTTGCAGGGGGTCCGTCGGATCTCTGGAGGGTTCTCGGAATGACAGCGGAGGAGAAAAACAGGGAAGAGGAGGAGAGGCAGAGGAAGTGCGGGGCCGGCCCAGAGAGGGAAGGGGGGACAGTTAACCCCCCAGAACCATCTCAGCTATTGGCCTCCAGCAGAGGAGTGGGGGCATCTGGGAGGGGGAATCTTTGGGGTGAGGGGCATCTGGGAGGGGGGAAGATTTGAACTCTGAAAGCTTTTGAGCAAATTGATGGAACTTTAGAGAATGACGCAATACATTAATAATATATTTTACAACTACAGACCATAACAACCCACAACAAGCAACAGTCTGTTCCCCCCCTCCCCCAGAACCCAACCCCCTCTATAGATTGGAGGAGGGGCACACTGTACAGGGACAATGGTACCCCCATAGATTGGAGGAGGGGCACACTGTACAGGGACAATGGTACCCCCATAGATTGGAGGAGGGGCACACTGTACAGGGACAATGGTACCCCCATAGATTGAAGGAGGGGCACACTGTACAGGGACAATGGTACTCCCATAGATTGGAGGAGGGGCACACTGTACAGGGACAATGGTACCCCCATAGATTGGAGGAGGGGCACACTGTACAGGGACAATGGTACCCCCATAGATTGGAGGAGGGGCACACTGTACAGGGACAATGGTACCCCCATAGATTGGAGGAGGGGCACACTGTACAGGTACAATGGTACCCCCATAGATTGGAGGAGGGGCACACTGTACAGGGGCAATGGTACCCCCATAGATTGGAATAAGGGGCGCACTGTACAGGGACAATGGCACCCCCACAGATTGGAGGAGGGGCACACTGTACAGAGACAATTGTATTCCCATCCTGACACCCCCCCTCCCCCCGTCGGTCGGTCGGTAGGGTGGTCTGCTCAAACCCCCACCCCTCCCTGTCACTTGCTCGTCCATCCGTCAGTCTGCACTCCAGTTTGGTTTTACCCCATCTAGGTCGCGGGCATCATCATATCATTCCTGCATATCCTCCTCCACGCCGGCTTCCCCTGCATCTCCTTCTTCCGGTTCCTCCTCGGCGGCCAATGCGGTTGCTTCTCCTCTCTGCCTATTGGGTCTCACCCGCTTCCTTGTTGGCCGGGAGGGGAATTAGGAAGACAATAGCGAATATTAATTTGCTATTGTAACACAAGTGGGCAGGCTTGGGGTGCAGTGCTTTGCGCCCCAAACCCACCCTTTTTTAAGCCAATTAGAGCCTCCGGCTCTAATCTCGTGCTTCGAAAAAAGAACCCATTGGAATCCATGTGTTCAGTGCCATGCATGAAGATTAGGGGGCTGGACGCATGGATTAGGGGAGCTTTGTCCTTGCACCCCTAATGTACGGGCCACCACTGGTACTCCCTTAGATATGGCACACTGTACACAGAAGGGTGCGAGAGATGTTGATACAGCACAGGGGACCAGTGTTAGGTCCTGGTGAGATGATTCCGTCCGCCAACAACTGGACTGTGAGCAGTCCCACGAAGGTAAAAGTCTCCCCTCCATCCAGGAAAGGTACTGGTCGCAGTATGAAGCGTGGATGCTGTTTTTGGGGGAACAACTGCACAAGGAATTGACAGCTGAGTTAAGCAGGCTGGTCTGGGCGGAGATGCAGTTGGACGAGAGCTAAAGAGCCCTCCGCAGGTATGTAGCACAAGTGTGCCCATGGACAGCGGATGACAGCTTGACAGAAGGCTTTGGCTATGGCAGCCTGGGGCTTTTGTACTGAAGGCTGTCCAAGGACCTTGACTTTCGGTGCGATCTGGAATGGCGTTTGGAGGAAATTATGGAGTACAGAGACCGGAGGCTGAACGTCTCTGAAGTGCTCTGGGCACAGGAAGTTTTGGAGTTTCTTGCTATTCAGGAATGGGATCTGGAGATCACCTACAGACGGCTGCTAGACGCTGCTCAGCAGCTGGGCTGGTCTCCCTTTGCTTGGGACTATCAGGAAGTACCAACTGACAGCTTTGAAATCCTAGCTAAAGTGTCGGCAATGAGGCAGAGTAACAGTTCGCTTTGCCCACCATTCAGCTGTGGAAGCGGAGCTCTTATGGCGGTTGCTGCATGCGCTCACTCACCTTGACAAATCTGTTTCTGCACAGGATGGGTTTAGATGGAGGAATGCGTCTGTCCAGCAGCAGGATAAGGGTACGGGAGATGGAGCAGCCAGCCCTTCTCCCCAGGGGCAGTTCAAGGACCAGGGAGGTGCCACAGATCCCAGAAAGCATGGATTTAATTGACTGTTTATCGGAGGTAACATTTACTGAGCTTTGAACTGGAGTTCTGGCATTGGGGCAGATCATTGCCAACCTCTGCCCAGCACCTTCAGCGGCTCTGGGGATCCAGGAAGAAGAGATGGTTAACCTCTATGCCCCGCCACCAACTCCAGAGACTGGAGATTTACTAGACTTTGCTGATGAGGAGAAACAACCCTGAGAACCTCCAACAGAAGAGCTTGCATCAGGGCAAAACATACCTGAGAGAAGAAGCAGCCATCCTTTCTCCCACACAACTGACAGAAATATAGGATTTCCTGCCAGCAGCATCTGAGGGGTTACAACAAACTTCTCCAGCTGAAAGCACTGGCTGCAGGGCAGAGTGCTACAGACCTTTGCCCTACACCGGCAGCAGCTCCGGGGGGAACCAGGGTTGTCCTTCATCTCCAACGGCAGACCCACAGAGGAGGTGGCCATCCTCCCTCCCCAGCAGCAGTTCAAGGACCAAGGAGGGAAGGAAGCTGTCCTCACTCCCCAGCTGCAGTCCGAGATGAAGGGAGGGAAGGAAGCCATTCCCCCTCCGCAGCGAATCCACAGTCTGGGAGTGGAGGAAGGTGGCCTCCTTCCCCAGCAGTTAGCCAGAGCAGATGATGCAGGGTCCCCAGCAGAAGTTCTGGCAGCAGGGCAGAGTCCTACCAACCTCTGCCCAGCACTGGCAACAACTATGGAGTTCCAGGGAGCTAGGGCGGGTGGCCCCTCTCCCCAGCTAAAGTAGCAGAATATCGGTAAATGACAGTTGGACAAAGAACTCTGGTATGGGAGATTTATTCCATCTTTCTGGCCAGAAAAGAATGAACACTCCTGACCCAACTAATGTCTACATGTCAAGAGTTCCCGATACATTTTACACAGTGTAGATATAATTTCCATCATATTACTTCACAAGCGAACAGACGGTACATTTCCGTTATACAAGACATTCTAACCTTTTAAAAATCAACCTATGCATACAAGTTCTGCAAACTATATATATTTTTAGCTTTTCACTAATCTTTCATTTCTCTGCAGTATACTCTTGCGGTTCCTTCATCTGTCTTAAATGATGTCAGCAAGCAAGCTTTTTGTACAGAAAGAGGAATGTAGCAAATTCCTGTAATGGGGAAGTCACAAGTAGCTTCAAAATGAAATACAAGAAATATGATTCTTAGCTGAAATTCTAAATCAGTCTTACTACACACAAAACTATGGCCATATAAACTGACCCCCGTTCCCACTTCATTCCCCCCTTTGATCATAATCATAGCGATTAATATGAGCGAGATTAAGCATCATTAAATAACATACAGTTCTTCTTTCTAATGGATCAGGGCCCAATGTGACTGAGATTTTTATTTAGTCCCGGGGGGGTTAGTGGCTGGTATTTCCACATAGCCATAATATGGGTCGCAGCCTTTCTTTCAACAGTGGCCTCGATGAAACTCTAGATCATTCTAGTCCCAAGGGGAATCAGACAGGGCAGCAGCAGACATGCTACAAGTATTACTACAAGGATCCCCAATATAGCCTTTACCCCATATACACTGGGGAAACCCCAATCTCCGAACCAGCTACCAGCATTGAGACCATCCCATGTCTGGACTGGCACATGAGATAACTTTTTCATTCTACCAGTGATTTCCTCAACTACTTTTCCTGTGTTGTCCACTTCTAAGCAACAATTACTCCACAGACACCACCCTCAGTAGCTAACAGATAGTCTAAGGCAAGTCTATTCTGATACACATGCGCACGTAAATTAGTTCCTTGTTTAGCAAGCAAATTTAAGGCAGCAGCAGTTTCGTTAATAAATATTTCTAATACAGCCTGTAACCTTATAATTCGATTAAGCATATAAATTGGTGTTCTATAACCGTAGCTACCATCTTCGGCCCATGTAGCTGGACCATAATACTGGACGATACGTTCTGGGTAGGGATGAGCTTCGAGTTCGAGTCGAACTCATGTTCTACTCGAACATTGGCTGTTCGCAAGTTCGCCGAACAGCGAACAATTTGGGGTGTTCGCGGCAAATTCGAATGCCGCGGAACACCCTTTAAAAGTCTATGGGAGAAATCAAAAGTGCAAATTTTAAAGGCTTATATGCAAGTTATTGTCATAAAAAGTGTTTGGGGACCTGGGTCCTGCCCCAGGGGACATGGATCAATGCAAAAAAAAGTTTTAAAAACGGACGTTTTTTCAGGAGCAGTGATTTTAATAATGCTTAAAGTCAAACAATAAAAGTGTAATATCCCTTTAAATTTCGTACCTGGGGGGTGTCTATAGTATGCCTGTAAAGGGGCGCATGTTTCCTGTGTTTAGAACAGTCTGACAGCAAAATGACATTTTGAAGAAAAAAACACATTTAAAACTACCCGCGGCTATTAATGCATTGCCGACAATACACATAGAAGTTCATTGATAAAAATGGCATGGGAATTCCCCACAGGGCAACCCCGAACCAAAAAAAAAAAAAAAAAAATGATGTGGGAGTCCCCCTAAATTCCATACAAGGCCCTTCAGGTCTGGTATGGATATTAAGGGGAACCCCAGCCAAAATTTAAAAAAAAAATGACGTGGGGTTCCCCCTAAATTCCATACCAGACCCTTCAGGTCTGGTATGGATTTTAAGGGGAACCCCGTGCCAAAAAAAAAAAAAAAACGGTGTGGGGTCCCCCCAAAAATCCATACCAGACCCTTATCCGAGCACGCAACCTGGCAGGCCGCAGGAAAAGAGGGGGGGACGAGAGTGCGCCCCCCCCCTTCCTGAACCATACCAGGCCACATGCCCTCAACATTGGGAGGGTGCTTTGGGGTAGCCCCCCAAAACACCTTGTCCCCATGTTGATGAAGACAAGGGCCTCATCCCCACAACCCTGGCCGGTGGTTGTGGGGGTCTGCGGGCGGGGGGCTTATCGGAATCTGGAAGCCCCCTTTAACAAGGGGACCCCCAGATCCCGGCCCCCCCCTGTGTGAAATGGTAAGGGGGTACTTACCCCTACCATTTCACTAAAAAACTGTCAAAAATGTTAAAAATGACAAGAGACAGTTTTTGACAATTCCTTTATTTAAATGCTTCTTCTTACTTCCTTCATCTTCTTCTGGTTCTTCTGGCTCTTCTGGTTCTTCCTCCGGCGTTCTCGTCCAGCATCTCCTCCGCGGCGTCTTCTATCTTCTTCTCCTCGGGCCGCTCCGCACCCATGGCATGGGGGGAGGCTCCCGCTCTTCTCTTCGTCTTCTTCTTCTTCTTCATCTCTTCTTCCTTCTTCATTTCTTCTCCGGGCCGCTCCGCAGCCATGCTGGCATGGAGGGAGGCTCCCGCTGTGTGACGGCGTCTCTTCGTCTGACGGTTCTTAAATAACGGGGGGCGGGGCAACCCGGTGACCCCGTCCCCCTCTGACGCACGGTGACTTGACGGGACTTCCCTGTGACATCACGGGGAATGCCACAGGGAAGTCCCGTCATGTCCCGTGCGTCAGAGGGGGGCGGGGTCACCTGGTGGCCCCGCCCCCCGTTATTTAAGAACCGTCAGACGAAGAGACGCCGTCACACAGCGGGAGCCTCCCTCCATGCCAGCATGGGTACGGAGCGGCCCGGAGAAGAAGAGAAGAAGGAAGAAGAGATGAAGAAGAAGAAGATGAAGAAGATGAAGAGAAGAGCGGGAGCCTCCCCCCCAATGCCATGGGTGCGGAGCGGCCCGAGGAGAAGAAGATAGAAGACGCCGCGGAGGAGATGCTGGACGAGAACGCCGGAGGAAGAACCAAAAGAGCCAGAAGAACCAGAAGAAGATGAAGGAAGAAAGAAGAAGCATTTAAATAAAGGAATTGTCAAAAACTGTCTCTTGTCATTTTTAACATTTTTGACAGTTTTTTAGTGAAATGGTAGGGGTAAGTACCCCCTTACCATTTCACACAGGGGGGGGGCGGGATCTGGGGGTCCCCTTGTTAAAGGGGGCTTCCAGATTCCGATAAGCCCCCCGCCCGCAGACCCCCACAACCACCGGCCAGGGTTGTGGGGATGAGGCCCTTGTCTTCATCAACATGGGGACAAGGTGTTTTGGGGGGCTACCCCAAAGCACCCTCCCAATGTTGAGGGCATGTGGCCTGGTACGGTTCAGGAGGGGGGGGCCGCACTCTCGCCCCCCCCTCTTTTCCTGCGGCCTGCCAGGTTGCGTGCTCGGATAAGGGTCTGGTATGGATTTTTGGGGGGACCCCACGCCGTTTTTTTTTTTTTTTTTTGGCGCGGGGTTCCCCTTAAAATTCATACCAGACCTGAAGGGTCTGGTATGGAATTTAGGGGGAACCCCACATCATTTTTTTTTTTAAATTTTGGCTGGGGTTCCCCTTAATATCCATACCAGACCTGAAAGGCCTTGTATGGAATTTAGGGGGACTCCCACATCATTTTTTTTTTAAATTTTGGTTCGGGGTTGCCCTGTGGGGAATTCCCATGCCGTTTTTATCAATGAACTTCTATGTGTATTGTCGGCCATGCAATAGCCGCGGGTAGTTTTAAATGGGTTTTTTCCTTCAAAATGTCATTTTGCTGTCAGACTGTTCTAAACACGGGAAACATGCGCCCCTTTACAGGCATACTATAGACACCCCCCAGGTATGAAATTTAAAGGGATATTACACTTTTATTGTTTGACTTTAAGCATTATTAAAATCACTGCTCCTGAAAAAACGGCCGTTTTTAAAACTTTTTTTTGCATTGATTCATGTCCCCTGGGGCAGGACCCAGGTCCTCAAACACTTTTAATGACAATAACTTGCATATAAGCCTTTAAAATTAGCACTTTTGATTATTCATGTTCGTGTCCCATAGACTTTAACGGTGTTCGCGTGTTCGAACGAACTTTTTTCCTGTTCGCATGTTCTGGTGCGAACCGAACAGGGGGGTGTTCGGCTCATCCCTAGTTCTGGGGGCCATTCATTATCTTTCCAGTTTCCTATCTTCAGACTAGATGACCTCCACTTCCTCTTTGAACCTATGTACACAGGGACTCCCAGTTCTTCCCTATTCCCCAGTGGAAGAAGGAAAAATGAGGGTTTTAATGTGCCTAAGACACAGGCTCCTGACCAATGTTGGGGGAGCTCTGAATAGGCTTTATTCCCACAAATCCAATACAAGTTTTCTGGGGCTTTCCAGTTAGACTCTTTGGTGAGATTTTCCCATAGCCCTTTTAGATGAGTAAAATTGGTAAAGGGGTGTGGGTCAGGCACGGGTACGTTTGTATCACTCCACCAGGATGTATTTTTAGAAGTGTTGTTATAAAACTGTTGTCCTAAACAGGCCATTTCCCCTACATGTGTTCTATACTGGGGACCCGACCTGGCTATACAATATTTCCCAATTATTGATGTTTTCAGGTGCCATTCTGACCTTATTCGCTCAGGGGGCTGCTCAGAGGTGGCACTGAATGGCACATCATAATCTTTTTCCCTGGCTTCCCAAGGCCATTGGTCTCCCATGTTGGTTCCTCCACACACATAGCAATCTGTTACTTGTAAATTGTCAGCCACACTTTCTACCAGCTCAATGAACAGGTTCTTTGTGCTAGGGGGCACTTCCATACCAGTGGCTAGCTCTTCATATAGGGAATTAAATAGCTGATGATTATAACTCTTTGTATGTTCAGTCTCCAATGAGACATACACAATTGTACCGGGGTCTGATCCTTTACCATAAATATGAACTCCAAACTTATTTCCCCATTGTATTAAAAACTGGACAGGGTTATGTATGGTGAAATTCACAGGGGTGCAACTGCCAATTGTGCAGCTGGATGAACCAGCTAAAGATTGTAGAATGGCATCCTGATTTTTCATTCCCCATGTTCCCCAGGCAGCACACCTCCAGTTGGGGCAGAAGTTCCATTCCTCATTTGCACAGCTAGGTCCCAGTTTCCCTGAACAGATGTACCTATCATTTTTTAAATACACTATCTCCCATCCCAATCCTCCACACCCTCCCCTTGGGAAGTGGTTGAGGTTGATGGCAGCACACACATCAAAGATTAGGCTTGTTGCAGTGCTGGGGTCAGTGATCAGGGTACGGTTTATCAGCTTACCGGTGGAACTAAAGCTCCGAACGGTTAGCCAGGTTTTATAGGGTGCATAAGTAGGGTCATAACAGGTTATCTGATTTTCAAAGGAGCACATTGAATAGGTAGTCCCATTATGTATGCAAGTACCAGTCTCTGTGCCCTTGCATTGATAATGGGAGTGCCACAGTAACATCTTGGTAGTTACGGATCCTACTCTGGTGGTCTTTATACAAGGGTCACATGAGATACTCTCCCCCTCTTTTAACCCGGTCAGTATCACTATTATGACTATCAACAGTCTCATTATAACGATTTTAGTAAACATTACACCGATGAATATCCTCAGGCTTCAGCTTGTGCGTAGACCAACCAGCGTCCGGGCTGTGGTTGGAGCAGAGCTTAGTAGATATCCTTTATCTTCCGCCGTGCGTTGAGCCAGCAGCTTCCAGGAGTGTGTTGGCCGCAGGGCTGCAGTCTGTCTATCTTCTGCCGTGCGTAAATTCAGCAGCTTCCAGGGGTGTGCTGAACACAGGGCTGGAGTTCTTCCTTCTGATTTCTCTGGTCAATCTCAGTCTCAAAGGATCTTGGGGGTCTACTGTACTCAATGGCGACCCTAGGGGGGGGGGCAAAGGGGGCCCTGACCCCCCCAACATTATGCTGGGCCCCACCATGTGCCCCCCCCCCCCCCCCAAATTTTATTTATTTATTTTTTTTTAAAATTTTTTTTTTTTTTACAAAAAGGCAATTTCTTTTTGTTTGTATTCATATCGGATGTGCCGCATCTTACTCGGGCCACCACTGGGGTAACACGGTCTCTATTGAGAGGGAGAACGTCCCCAGTCAGCTCCTGCGGGTGATTCCTCCCCCTCCCTCTGCTCGCTGACACTGCATAATGCGAGCGCTCACACAACCGCGGCCGCCCGATCTGCTCCTTCCCCTGCATCCTCATTGGCAGGGAGAAGAGCGAGTTGCAGGAAGGACTCCACCAGGACTCTCAGTTATTGAAAAAACAGACTGATTTCTCCCGTCCTTAGGACAGGAGAACCAGCCTGTAAATTCCAGACCAGCGCTGTCAATAGCAGGGGCAGGACAGCAAGAGGAGGCAGGGGAACCCCACAGTGACAGAACACCAGGGCCCGGGGGCAAGACAACCTTTGCAACTCTGATAGTTCTCCAACTGCTTTGGACCCTTATATTTTCTTGGTATGCTGGTGACATATATCTCTTGTTTTCTGTCACCCTGGGGGGGGGGGCCCAGTGGTGTAGCGTAGGTTGTCAGCACCCGGGGCAAGGCAACTAATTTGCACCCCCCCTAACCTACGGACTTTTATCTATCCCTGAGTCCCTTCAAATACAATAGTACTGACCTACCTGATTCCTATACTGACCACTACACTGAGAACTACACTGTCCACTACACTACATTGTCCACTATACTGACCACTATACTATACTGTCTACTATATTACACTGACCACTATACTACACCACTATACTGACCACCATACTACACTACACTGACCACTATACTACACCACTATACTGACCACCATACTACACTGTCCACTATACTACACTACCCTGTCCACTACACTACACTGACCACTATACTACACTACACTGACCACTATACTACACTACACTGACCACTATACTACACCACTATACTGACCACCATACTACACTGTCCACTATACTACACTACACTGACCACTATACTACACTGTCCACTATACTACACTATACTGACCACTATACTACACTGACCACTATACTACACTATACTGACCACTATACTACACTACACTACACTGACCACTATACTACACTATACTGACCACTATACTACACTGTCCCCTATACTACACTACACTGACCACTATACTACACTATACTGACCACTATACTACACTATACTGACCACTATACTACACTATACTGACCACTATACTACACTGTCCACTATACTACACAACACTGACCACTATACTCACCACCATACTACACTGTCCACTATACTACACTACACTGTCCACTATACTACACTATACAGACCACCATACTACACTGACTACTATACTACACTACACTGACCACTATACTACACTATACTGACCACTATACTACACTGTCCACTATACTATACTGTCCACTATACTGTCCACTACACTGACCACTATACTACACTATACTGACCACTATACTACACTGTCCACTATACTATACTGTCCACTATACTGTCCACTACACTGACCACTATACTACACTATACTGACCACTATACTACACTACCCTGTCCACTACACTACACTGACCACTATACTACACTACACTGACCACTATACTACACTACACTGACCACTATACTACACCACTATACTGACCACCTTACTACACTGTCCACTATACTACACTACACTGACCACTATACTACACTGTCCACTATACTACACTATACTGACCACTATACTACACTGACCACTATACTACACTATACTGACCACTATACTACACTACACTACACTGACCACTATACTACACTATACTGACCACTATACTACACTGTCCCCTATACTACACTACACTGACCACTATACTACACTATACTGACCACTATACTACACTATACTGACCACTATACTACACTATACTGACCACTATACTACACTGTCCACTATACTACACAACACTGACCACTATACTCACCACCATACTACACTGTCCACTATACTACACTACACTGTCCACTATACTACACTATACAGACCACCATACTACACTGACTACTATACTACACTACACTGACCACTATACTACACTATACTGACCACTATACTACACTGTCCACTATACTATACTGTCCACTATACTGTCCACTACACTGACCACTACACTACACTGACCACTATACTACACTGTCCACTATACTGACCACCATACTACACTGTCCACTACACTACACTGACCTCCATACTAAACAACACTATACTAACCACTATACTATACTACACTAACCACTATACTGACCACTATACTACACTATACTGACCACCATACTACACTGTCCACTATACTACACTACACTGACTACTATACTACACTATCTGTTATACTACACTGTCCACTACACTGTCCACTACACTACACTACACTGTCCACCATACTACATTATACTGACCACCATACTACACTGACCACTATACTACACTATACTGACCACCATACTACACTGTCCACTATACTACATTACACTGACCACTATACTACACTGTCCACTATACTATACTACACTGACCACTATACTGTCCACTACACTACACTGTCCACCATACTACATTATACTGACCACCATACTACACTGTCCACTATACTATACTGTCCACTACACTACACTGACCTCCATACTAAACTACACTATACTGACCACTATACTAACCAATATACTATACTACACTAACCACTATACTGACCACTATACTAACCACTATACTATACTACACTAACCACTATACTGACCACTATACTACACTATACTGACCACCATACTACACTGTCCACTATACTACACGACACTATACTGACCACCATACTACACTACACTGTCCACTATACTACACTGTCCACTACACTGACCACTATGCTACACTACACTGACCACCACACTATACTACACTGTCCACTACACTACACTGACCACCATACTAACCACTATACTACACTACACTGACCTCCATACTAAACTAAACTATACTGACCACTATGCTAACCACTATACTATACTACACTAACCACTATACTGTCCACTATACTACACTATACTGACCACCATACTACACTGTCCACCATACTACACTACACTGTCCACTATACTACACGACACTATACTGACCACCATACTACACTACACTACACTGACCTCCATACTAAACTACACTATAATGACCACTGTACTACACTACACTGTCCTGCCTACAGTCTCTCTCCCCCCCCCCCCCCCGGCCAGTAACAAGACTCTCACTCACCTTCTTATCCTGGCTGCATCGTTCCGGAGGAGGAGGATGAGGAGGAGGAGGAGAAGACAGCGGCAGCTTACATTCTTCTCTCCCCTGCGCTCTGCCTGCTGCCATGTTCAGTGTCCGGCGCCCTGTGATTGGGCGTATGGGGGGTCATGTGCGGAGGCGGGACTTCAGGAGCGATCGAGGACAGGCCAGCCCTGCGCCTCACATGACCCCCATACGCCCAATCACAGGGCACCGGACACTTAACATGGCGGCCGGAGCGCGGTGGACAAAGGAATTAGAAAATAGGAGGAGGCAGCCAGTGACACATACTGGCGCCCCCCTAAATGTCGCGCCCGGGGGGCCACGGCACCCCCTGCACCCCCCACGCTACGCCACTGGGGGGCCCCAATACAGTAGGAAGGGAGCTCACTGCAGAACATGTGAAAGGGCCGTTGTGGGATCATAGTAAAGGGCCCCAGGATAGATAAAATATATATAGATCTATCTATCTATCTATCTATCTATCTATCTATCTATCTATCTATCTATCTATCTATCTATCCATCCCCCTATCTATCTATCTATCTATCTATCTATCTATCTATCTATCTATCTATCTATCTATCTATCTATCTATCTATCTATCTATCTATCTATCTATCTATCTATCTATCTATCTATCTATATATTTGCATTTTATATTGCCCCCCTATTTTTGTCCTTGTCCCCCCATGTGCCCCCCCTAAATATGAAAGCTGGAGATGCCACTGCCCTTATGTATTTATACATGGAGATCATATCCCCCCTTATGTATTTATACATGGAGATCATATCCCCCCTTATGTATTTATACATGGTGATCATATCCCCCTTATGTATTTATACATGGAGATCATATCCCCCCTTATGTATTTATATATGGTGATCATATCCCCCCTTATGTATTTATACATGGAGATCATATCCCCCCTTATGTATTTATACATGGTGATCATATCCCCCCTAATGTATTTATACATGGAGATCATATCCCCCTTATGTATTTATACATGGAGATCAGATGATGACAGGGGGGTCATCAGGGATCAGGTGATTACAGGGGGGGTCATCAGGGATCAGGTGATCACAGGGGGGTCATCGGGGTCAGGTGATCACAGGGGGGGTCATCAGGGGTCAGGTGATCACAGGGGGGTCATTGGGGTCAGGTGATCACAGGGGAGGTCATCAGGGGTCAGGTGATCTCAGGGGGGTCATCGGGGTCAGGTGATCACAGGGGGGTCATCAGGGGTCAGGTGATCTCAGGGGGGTCATCAGGGGTCCGGTGATCTCAGGGGGGTCATCGGGTCAGGTGATCACAGGGGGGGTCATCGGGGTCAGGTGATCACAGGGGGGGTCATCGGGGTCAGGTGATCACAGGGGGGTCATCGGGGTCAGGTGATCACAGGGGAGTAATCGGGGTCAGGTGATCACAGGGGGGTCATCGGGGTCAGGTGATCACAGGGGGGTCATCGGGGTCAGGTGATCTCAGGGGGTCATCAGGGTCAGGTGAACACAGGGGGGTCATCAGGGAACAGATGATCCCAGGGGGGTCATCAGGGGTCAGGTGATCACAGGGGTGTCATCGGGGGTCAGGTAATCACAGGGGGGTCATTGGGGTCAGGTGATCACAGGGGGGTCATCAGGGTCAGGTGATCACAGGGGGGTCATCGGGGTCAGGTGATCACAGGGGGGTCATCAGGGATCAGGTGATCACAGGGGGGGTCATCAGGGGTCAGGTGATCACAGGGGGGTCATCGGGGGTCAGGTAATCACAGGGGGGTCATTGGGGTCAGGTGATCACAGGGGGGTCATCGGGGTCAGGTGATCACAGGGGAGGTCATCAGGGGTCAGGTGATCTCAGGGGGGTCATCGGGGTCAGGTGATCACAGGGGGGTCATCAGGGGTCAGGTGATCTCAGGGGGGTCATCAGGGGTCCGGTGATCTCAGGGGGGTCATCGGGTCAGGTGATCATAGGGGGGGTCATCGGGGTCAGGTGATCACAGGGGGGTCATCGGGGTCAGGTGATCACAGGGGGGTAATCAGGGTCAGGTGATCACAGGGGGGTCATCGGGGTCAGGTGATCACAGGGGGGTCATCGGGGTCAGGTGATCTCAGGGGGTCATCGGGGTCAGGTGATCACAGGGGGGTCATCAGGGATCAGGTGATCACAGGGGGGTCATCAGGGGTCAGGTGATCACAGGGGTGTCATCGGGGGTCAGGTAATCACAGGGGGGTCATTGGGGTCAGGTGATCACAGGGGGGTCATCGGGGTCAGGTGATCACAGGGGGTCATCGGGGTCAAGTGATCACAGGGGGGTCATCAGGGATCAGGTGATCACAGGGGGGGTCATCAGGGGTCAGGTGATCACAGGGGGGTCATCGGGGGTCAGGTAATCACAGGGGGGTCATTGGGGTCAGGTGATCACAGGGGGGTCATCAGGGTCAGGTAATCACAGGGCGGTCATTGGGGTCAGGTGATCTCAGGGGGTCATCGGGGTCAGGTGATCACAGGGGGGTCATCGGGGGTCAGGTGATCACAGGGGGGTCATCGGGGGTCAGGTGATCACAGGGGGGTCAGGTGATCACAGGGGGGTCATCGGGGATCAGGTGATCTTGGGGGGTCATCGGGGATCAGGTGATTACAGGGGGGTTATCGGGGTCAGGTGATCACAGGGGGGGTCATCAGGGGTCAGGTGATCACAGGGGGTCATCTGGATCAGGTGATCACAGGGGGGGTCATCAGGGGTCAGGTGATCACAGGGGGGTCATCGGTGTCAGGTGATCTCATGGGGTCATCAGGGTCAGGTGAACACAGGGGGGTCATTGGGGATCAGGTGATCTCGGGGGGTCATCGGGGGTCAGGTGATCACAGGGGGGGTAATCGAGGTCCGGTGATCACAGGGGGGTCATCGGGGTCAGGTGATCACAGGGGGGTCATCGGTGTCAGGTGATCTCATGGGGTCATCAGGGTCAGGTGATCACAGGGGGGTCATCAGGGATCAGGTGATCACAGGGGGGTCATCAGGGGTCAGGTGATCACAGGGGTGTCATCGGGGTCAGGTGATCACAGGGGGGTCATCAGGGTCAGGTGATCACAGGGGGGTCATCGGGGTCAGGTGATCTCAGGGGTCATCGGGGTCAGGTGATCACAGGGGGGTCATCGGGGGTCAGGTGATCACAGGGGGGTCATCAGGGATCAGGTGATCTCGGGGGTCATCGGGGATCAGGTGATTACAGGGGGGTCATCGGGGTCAGGTGATCACAGGGGGGTCATCGGGGTCAGCACAAATAATGGGGTATTATATTGTGTTTTTGTGTATTTTTTCCCAAAAATTTGAGTTTGAAAAACCGCTGCGCAAATACCGCGTGATGTAAGAATATGCAACACCCACCATATTATTCTGTAGGGCCTCTGCTTAAAAAATATATATATATATATATATAATATATCTATATATAATGTTTGGGGGTTCTAAGTAGTTTTCTAGCAAAAAATGTTTTATCCATGTTGGAGAGCAATGTCAGAATTGGTTAAATAAACACCCTGTATGGTCAGCTCCATCTAGTGGTCAAAATGTGGAATTGTTTTCTGAAATTCCTCACCGAGAAAACGATTCCGCATTCTGTCCACTAGATGGCGCTGATGAGACAGGAATTAATCTCTTACAAAAATGACGGTGACTTTTCGCTCGGCTTGCCGTAGAGCAGGGGTCTTCAAACTGCGGCCCTCCAGGTGTTCAGGAACTACAATTCCCATCATGCCTAGTCATGTCTGTGAATGTCAGTGTTTTACAATGCCTCATGGGATGTGTATTTCTGCAACAGCTGGAGGGCCGTAGTTTGAGGATCCCTGCCGTAGAGATTAATACACCTATCATTGGCTCCATCTTGTGGCCTAAATGCAGTCTAGTTTTCTCATGGAGGAATTTCAGAAAACGATGCAGCACCTCGGGCACTAGATGGCGCTGGCGATCCCGGCATCAATCTCTTACAAAAATTACGGTGACAATTCATTCCACTTGTACGAATGCTTCTGACATTTCTGCAACCAATGTTTTATAGATGGACCCCCCCTTAAGGCTCGTACACGATATAAGAAAATCGGGGCAAACATTTTCATCCGAGGAACGATCGTGCGATTTTCCGATAGTATGTACACAACTTTCCACAGCTGATTCTGACCTTCCAAATGAAAATTTCTGAAGGGACCGGAACGAACGATTTCCGCTTAATGTGTACGGTTTTCATACGTTATTTTTGTGCAAAAAAAATCCGAAACTAAAGACCGCCCCTGATCTGAAAGAATAAACAACAAAAAAGCCTTTGTCGTACGAGAATTTTCGTACCTTATCGCCTATCCCTGTTTCCGACTTGCTGTGAAAAAATGTGGAAAATCAGACGATCGAATTTTCTTATAACGTGTACCCCACTTTACAGGGCGCCAGATTGCATGCAAGATTTTTATCTGGCTGTATGTGTCTAGCCAGCTAGAGTCTGGGTGAGGCCCTCTAGTGGCGGCCATCGGTATTGCAGGCTGTGATGACTTTTAGGGCATTGTCTTATCTGCCCAAAGGAAGCGCCCCTCTCCTTCCTTCTCCACCAAATTAAGTTCTCGCTTTGGTTAGTGAGTCGCGGTGGGTGTGACTCCTCGACATCTGGTGGCTAGACATGTCCACTGCCGAAAAATGTGTTTGTTTTAGTTTCATTCGTTTTTTTTTGTTTGTTTTCGGGTCATTCGTTACGATCGAATTGCGGAAATGTTGAAATTTGTAAATTCGAAATTTCAGAAATTCGAAAATTCAGAAATTTGAAAATTCCAACATTTGAAAATTCAGAAATCTGAAAATTCTGAAATTCGTAAATTTGAAATTCGTAAATTAGAAAAAGTTTAAATTTGAAAATTTGTAAATTTGTAAATTTGAACATTCTGAAATTCGAAAATTCCGAAATTCCGAAAATAAGAATGAAAATCCAAAAATTTCAAAAGAACGATAATCTGAAAATTCAAAATAATAACTAACTAACTAACTAATAATATCTAACTTATACATTATAGGTATTGGAATTTCCTTTCAAATTTGTCTGTTAGTGAACGTAACGAATACGAATTTATCCGAAGTTGCGAATTATCCGAAAATAATGAAACCGCATCTAAACCAATGGTTTTTATTATTATTATTATATATTGTTATTAATTTATTGCATTCCATTAGTTTAGATGCGGCATTCATTATTTCAGATGATTCGTAACTTCGGATAAATTCTTTCAGCCAAATTTGAAAGGAAATTCCAACACCTATAATTTAATAATAATAAATTTAGTAATAGTTAAGTTGTTATTAGTTGGTTATTATTTCAGATTTTAGATTTTCAGATTTTTCTTCTTTTTTTCGGATTTTCGTTATTTTGAATTTTTCGATCTTATTTTCAGCTTTTCAAATTTCCGAATTTCCGAATTTATGAATTTACAAATTTACTAATTTATGATTTTTTGAATACTCAAATTTACGAGTATTCGAAAACATTTGTTTAAAATTGGTTAAATAAAACGAATTCGGAATGAAATGAATTGCACACGTCTATTGGTAGCAGTGGTGAGATATTGGAGTGCGCATGCTCGTTACAGTATTACTTGTGCCCAGATTGAAGAACTTTGGGTTCTGGCAACAGGTCAGTTTCTGAAATGGTGACACATTGCATTTTGTTTGCCCCTCCCCCCCTTTGTATCCTGAATCCTCTGTATCCCCCATGAGTGACAAGCCGGGTCATGACCATCCCCCCCCTCCCCCGAATGGTATCGGTGCCCCATACACTTGTTCTCCGTGCTGGCGGTCTAACGCTGGCAGTTTTTGGTGTGATCGTCCCGCTGTGTATAGTACAGTCAGTCATTGTATTAGAAAATAACAATGTATCAGCTTCACTGCAATCTCGAAACACCCAATACGAGGACAATATGCGACCGGTCTAAACTATGTGGCATGTTCACCAATGCCAGGAGCATGGCGGACAAGATGGGTGAACTAGAGATACTGTTGTACAAGGAGGATTTGCATTTTGTGGGAATTTCAGAGACCTGGTTCAACAGCTCTCATGATTGGCTGGCAAACATTCAAGGGTATACCCTATACCGCAAGGATAGAGAGGGTAAAAAAGGGGGAGGGGTATGCCTATATATCAAGAATAATGTACAAGTGAATGTGAGAGATGACATCACTGAGGGGGCTAGGGAGGAGGTGGAATCTTTATGGGTAGAGCTCCAAAGGGATGAAGCTAAGGGGAAAATAATACTGGGAGTATGCTATAGGCCCCCTAACCTGAGGGAGGAAGTGGAGACGGATCTCCTATCACAAATTGGATTAGCAGCAAGGATGGGAAGTGTTATCATAATGGGGGATTTTAATTATCCAGACATAGACTGGGCGGAGGGAACCGCGCATTCATTTAAGGCTCGCCAGTTCCTTAATGTCTTGCAGGACAATTTTATGGGTCAGATGGTAGACGCACCAACTAGAAATAAAACATTACTGGATCTACTGATTACCAACAATACAGACCTGATCACAGATGTGGAAATACGGGGCAATTTAGGTAACAGCGATCACAGGTCAATTAGTTTCAGTATAAATCACACAAATAGGAAACATGAAGGGAATACAAAGACACTGAATTTCAAAAGAGCCAACTTCCCTAAACTACAAACCTTGCTAAAAGGCATAAACTGGGATAAAATATTAGGAACAAAGAATACGGAGGAGAGATGGGTTTGCTTTAAGAGCATATTAAATAAGGGCATTAGCCAATGTATCCCATTGGGTAATAAATTTAAGAGAGCGAACAAAAAGTCCTGGATGGCTTAACTCCAATGTAAAAATGCGTATAAAAGCAAAGGAGAAGGCCTTCAAAAAATACAAGGTTGAGGGATCATCCTCAGCATTCAGACTTTACAAAGAATGCAACAAGAAATGTAAGGGTGCAATTAGGATGGCTAAGATAGAACATGAAAGACACATAGCGGAGGAGAGCAAAAAAAAATCCCAAGAAATTCTTTAAGTATGTAAACAGTAAAAAAGGGAGGACAGACCATATTGGCCCCATAAAGAATGAGGAAGGACATCTGGTTACAAAGGATGGGGAGATGGCAGAGGTATTGAATTTATTCTTCTCCTCAGTATTCACGAGTGAATCGGGGGGCTTCAGTAACCAAAACTGCAGTGTTTATCCTCAGGACACAACACAGGAAGCACCTCCATGGTTAACAGAGGACGGAATTAAAATTAGACTTGAGAAACTTAACATTAATAAATCACCGGGACCAGATGGCTTGCATCCGAGGGTTCTTAGGGAACTCAGTCAGGTGATTGCCAGACCGTTGTTCCTAATTTTTACAGACAGTCTTTTGACTGGAATGGTACCAGCTGATTGGAGAAAAGCCAATGTAGCACCAATATTTAAAAAGGGCCCAAAATACATTCCTGGAAATTACAGACCAGTTAGCCTAACATCAATAGTATGTAAACTCTTGGAGGGGATGATAAGGGACTATATACAAGATTTTAGTAATAAGAATGATATCATTAGCAGTAATCAGCATGGATTCATGAAGAATCGTTCTTGCCAAACCAATCTATTAACCTTCTATGAGGAGGTGAGTTGCCATCTAGATAAAGGAAGGCCAGTAGACGAGGTGTATCTGGATTTTGCAAAAGCATTTGACACAGTTCCCCATAAACGTTTACTGTACAAAATAGGGTCCGTTGGCATGGACCATAGGGTGAGTACCTGGATTGAAAACTGGCTACAAGGGCGAGTTCAGAGGGTGGTGATAAATGGGAAGTACTCGGAATGGTCAGGGGTGGGTAGTGGGGTTCCCCAGGGTTCTGTGCTGGGACCAATCCTATTTAATTTGTTTATAAACGACCTGGAGGATGGGATAAACAGTTCAATCTCTGTATTTGCAGACGATACTAAGCTAAGCAGGGCAATAACTTCTCCGCAGGATGTGGAAACCTTGTAAGAAGATCTGAACAAATTAATGGGGTGGGCAACTACATGGCAAATGAGGTTCAATGTAGAAAAATGTAAAATAATGCATTTGGGTGGCAAAAATCTGAATGCAATCTATAGACTGGGGGGAGAACCTCTGGGGGGATCTAGGATGGAAAAGGACCTGGGGGTTCTAGTGGATGATAGACTCAGCAATGACATGCAATGCCAAGCTGCTGCTAATAAAGCAAACAAAATATTGGCATTAAAAAGAGGATCAACTCCAGAGATAAAACGATAATTCTCCCGCTCTACAAGACTCTGGTCTGGCCGCGCCTGGAGTATGCTGTCCAGTTCTGGGCACCAGTCCTCAGGAAGGATGTACTGGAAATGGAGCGACTACAAAGAAGGGCAACAAAGCTAATAAAGGGTCTGGAGGATCTTAGTTATGAGGAAAGGTTGCGAGCTCTGAACTTATTCTCTCTGGAGAAGAGACGCTTGAGAGGGGATATGATTTCAATATATATAAATACCGGACTGGTGACCCCCCAATATATAAATACCGGACTGGTGACCCCACAATAGAGAAATACCGGACTGGTGACCCCACAATAGAGAAATACCGGACTGGTGACCCCACAATAGAGAAATACCGGACTGGTGACCCCACAATATATAAATACCGGACTGGTGACCCCACAATATACAAATACCGGACTGGTGACGCCACAATATACAAATACCGGACTGGTGACCCCACAATAGGGAGAAAACTTTTTCTCAGAAGAGAGTTTAAAGGGGTTGTAAAGGTAATTTTTTTTTCGTTAAAAATAACAAACATGTCATACTTACCTTCACTGTGCAGTTCGTTCTGCACAGAGTGGCCCCGAACCTGCTCTTCTGGGGTCCCTCGGCGGCTGTTTGCAGCTCCTCCCCGCAAGAACTAACCACCTTAATGCAAGCTCCCTCGCATAGTGGTTAGTTATTGCGGGCGCGCTCCCGTGATACAGCCGGCGGCTATAGCCGCTCGCTGCAGCACTCGGCCCTGGCGCGCCGCGTCATTGGATGTGATTGACAGCAGCGCGAGCCAAGGGCTGCGCTGCTTTCAATCCATCCACTATAGCCAATCAGCGACCAGGCTGAGCGGCGAAATGGAGGTCGGGAGTGAGCGGCTGAGTTTCGAGGTGTCAGGTAAGTAAAACGGGGGGGCTGGGGGCGGCGGTATTGTCAAAAGTTTTTTCACCTTAATGCATAGAATGCATTAAGGTGAAAAAATGTATACCTTTACAACCCCTTTAACAAGACTCGTGGCCACTCATTAAAATTAGAAGAAAAGAGGTTTAACCTTAAACTACGTAGAGGGTTCTTTACTGTAAGAGCGGCAAGGATGTGGAATTCCCTTCCACAGGCAGTGGTCTCAGCGGGGAGCATTGATAGCTTCAAGAAACTATTAGATAATCACCTGAATGAACGCAACATACAGGGATATATAATGTAATACTGACACATAATCACACACATGGGTTGGACTTGATGGACTTGTGTCTTTTTTCAACCTCATTTACTATGTAACTATGTAACTGCAACACCCATTGTACAACACTGCGGATTATGTCAGAGCCATATATTTATATATATATATATATATATATATATATATATATATATATATATATATATATTATATTATATTATATTATATTATATTATATTATATATCACTCCAGTATTGTGTCTCTTCCTATAGCTATTATTATTACATATTATTATTATTATTCAGGAATTATATAGCGCCAACAGTTTGCTCAGTTTGCGCAGTTTGCTCAGTTTGCACAGTTTGCTCAGTTTGCACAGTTTGCACAGTTTGCTCAGTTTGCGCAGCACTTTACAAACAGAACACATTGCAGCGCCCCCCAGTGGAGAGATATCATGAAGAACACAGCGAAGAGCTCCGTTCAGAAAATGTTTAATTTGAAGCAGATATTTTTGCTGTGTTTTCCAGGTCCAGTCACATGTGGGGAGTGACTCCGGATCTGTGTGTCAGTAGGGGGTCAGCCAGTCCCTCCGGCAGATGGTCCATTATACGGTGAGTCAGTCTGAATCGCATCTCCATCCAACATCACCAAGAAAAGTCTGCAGAGACCTTCGAGGAGCTTCACCGGGCAGAGCAGGAGCAGATCTGGATGTCATTGAGGGATTGAGAATACCCTACAGAGGAGACGAGACGGGACGTGTGCTGGACCCTGAGGTGGGAGATACTCTATAAGGGGCACTATACATATATATGGGAGAAGATATTCTATACTGACCCCCCCAAGACAGCCAGAGAGAGGAGAATATACTGTACACCCAATGATAACCTCTCAGGAGGACCACAGAGAAGATAACACCATATATAATCTATACTGGACCACAAGGAGGGATACGGAGAAGATAACAACCTATATAGTCTATACTGGACTCTCAGAGGAAAAGCAGAGAAGATAATACCCTATACAATCTATACTGGACTTCAAAGGAAAGACACAGAGAAGGTAACACTCTATATAATCTAAACTGAACCTATAGGAGGGATACAGTGAAAGTAACACCCTATATAATCTATAGTGGATCTATAGGAAGGATATGGAGAAAGTAATACACAATATAAGCTATAGTGGATCTATAGGAGGAGATAACACCCTATATAAGTTATACTGGACCTATAGGAGCTAATACCCTATGTAATCTACAGTGGACCTATAGGACATATATGGAGAAGGTAACACCCTATATAACCTTTGCTGGACCTATAGGAGGAGATAACACCCTATATAAGTTATACTGGTCCTATAGGAGGAGATAAGACCCTATATAAGTTGTACTGGTCCTATAGTAGGGATTCAGAGAAGGTAGCACCCTATATAATCTATGCTGGACCTATAGGAGGGATTCAGAGAAGGTAACACCCTATATAACTTATACTGGACCTATAGGGGGGATTTGGAGAAGGTAACACCCTATATAAGTTATACAGGACCTATAGGAGGGATTCGGAGAAGGTAACACCCTATATAAGTTATACAGGACCTATAGGAGGGATTCGGAGAAGGTAACACCCTATATAACTTATACTGGACCTATAGGAGGGATTCGGAGAAGGTAACACCCTATATAACTTATACTGGACCTATAGGAGGGATTTGGAGAAGGTAACACCCTATATAAGTTATACTGGACCTATAGGAGGGTTTCGGAGAAGGTAATCTATGCTGGACCTATAGGAGGAGCTCAGAAGGATTTTCAGCTGGCAGGGCAGTCTGGTCACCCCTGCACCACATTTCTGGGTTGCCAAAGGTCCGTCTGTATATCCCGAGTGTCCTGCCAACTCCAACACAACATTTCCGACTTCCAGAGAGACAACAGACAAGACGAGGATCCAGTGAGAAGAGACCCTCCGTCTGGTAATACCCCCCCAATATACAGACCACAGAGCCCCCATTATATAACCTATAGCTCCACATATGAATATCAGCCCCATCATCTGCTAACAACTAGGTTAAAAAATATTATGGGGAATACCAAACCCTCCATTTACAGACTACAGGCCCCTATTATATAACCTGAAGCACCAGGACAAGAATATATTGCCTGTTGGTGGGGGCGGGGGGGGGGGGGGGTGAAGAATATTATGGGGATCTATCATACCCCCAGATATATAGACTACGTAGTTACTATTATATAACCTATAGAACCATCACAGGATTATATAGTCTGTTGGGGGAGATGAAGAATTTTATAGGGGGGTGGGATATTTCGGATAATATATTATAGATGAGTGATGTTCCTATGTTGGCCTTTTCTGGATCTCATCCTTCCATCCACGTTTCTCCACCTTGATAGTGTTGGATTATTTCTTCTCGGATAAACAGTGTCAGGATCATTTATTATATTATCACTGGGGGCAGCAACAGTGCAGTCCTTGTCTACAGCAACCAATCAAATTCCTATTTTTACTTCCCATTAAGGAATAAAAATGAAACCTGATTGGTAAAGGCTCCACTTTTGCTCCATTTCTTCCACTTTCAGCATTCCGTGGTCAGACGTGGCCGGATTCCCATTTATTAATAATGATACAGAGGGAAGGAATCCAAAATCATGATGATGATGATGTTTGGAAAATGTCAGCAGTGATCCATTCTTCTCTTTTGTGTGTCATTTACAATGTGTGGGATCTCATGGGATTCTCTATATACAGTTTCTAATATTGAAAAGTGAGAAGGATCTGGGGGTCCCAGTATCCTAGTAGATGAAAGGCTCAGCAATAGCATGCAATGCCAAGCTACAGCAAGCAAAGCTGGCAGAAAATGAGTATGCATCAAAAAGGAGACTTACTCCAGAGACCTCAGTTATGGGGAATGGAGGACCTCAGTTATGGTGGATGGAGGAGCTTAGTTATGGGGGATGGAGGACCTCAGTTATGGGGGATGGAGGACCTCAGTTATGGGGGATGGAGGAGCTCAGTTATGGGGGATGGAGGACCTCAGTTATGGGGGATGGAGGAGGTCAGTTATGGGGGATGGAGGAGGTCAGTTATGGGGGATGGAGGACCTCAGTTATAGGGGATGGAGGAGGTCAGTTATGGTGGATGGAGGAGGTCAGTTATGGGGGATGGAGGACCTCAGTTATAGGGGATGGAGGAGGTCAGTTATGGTGGATGGAGGAGGTCAGTTATGGGGGATGGAGGACCTCAGTTATAGGGGATGGAGGAGGTCAGTTATGGGGGATGGAGGAGGTCAGTTATGGGGGATGGAGGAGGTCAGTTATGGGGGATGGAGGAGGTCAGTTATGGGGGATGGAGGAGGTCAGTTATGGGGGATGGAGGACCTCAGTTATGGTGGATGGAGGACCTCAGTTATGGGGGATGGAAGAGCTCAGTTATGGGGGGATGGAGGAGCTCAGTTATGGTAGATGGAGGTCCTCAGTTATGGGGGAATGGAGGAGCTTAGTTATGGGGGAACGGAGGACCTCAGTTATGGGGGATGGAGGACCTCAGTTATGGGGGATGGAGGAGCTTAGTTATGGAGGATGGAGGACCTCAGTTATGGGGGATGGAGGAGCTTAATTATGGGGGGATGGAGGACCTCTGTTATGGGGGATGGGGGCCCTCACTTATGGGGGATGGAGGAACTCAGTTATGAAGGCTGGAAGACCTCAGTTATGGGGGATGGAGGACCTCAATTATGGGGGTTGGAAGACCTCATTTATGGGGGCTACAAGGCCTCAGTTATGGGGGACAGGGGGCCTCACTTATGGGCGATGGAGGACCTCAGTTATGAAGGCTGGAAGACCTCAGTTATGGGGGATGGAGGACCTCAATTATGGGGGCTGGAAGACCTCAGTGGGGGCCTCAGTTATGAAGGATGGAGAACCTCAGTTATGGATGCTGGAGGACTTCAGTTATGGGGGATGAGGACCTCGGTTATGAGGGCTGGAAGACCTCAGTTATGAGGGAATTTATAGATAGGGGTGAGTGGCGCTACCTGTGTTGGATACCTAGTTACATGTATATTCTCTACTAGGTGCGTAAATGTGCACTACTCAAAAAATAAAAGTAATATAAATTACAAAATAAATATGTGCCAATATGGACTAAATGTCCCGTGACAGTATGTGCAGCAGATAAATCCTTATTGTGTAAAAAAGTTCAAGTACACCCACATCAGTGACAGATTAATCAGAATATACAATCACTCTAGTAACCGTCCCCTCTAAATACGTTGAAGGGGATAGATGAAATAAAACTATAAGTAAAAATCCTCCTTCCACCTCATGTGATCATTAATCAACAATCTGCTACCAATTATTGGTATAACATCTGATATACATATACCACATAATCTCCCCAGCAAGCAACAGGGCAGCAAAATATAGCCTACCCGCAGTACATCAGCGTTAAAAAACACCATATAATAGAAGTGTAAATCCTTGTGAAAATATTTAGAACCACATTAAATATATAAAGAAAGTGTATTATAAAAAATGAAAAATGAAAAATGAAAAAAATTAATTGTGAAAAAATGAATTATGATAAAATTATTATTTTGTTGTGAAAGTCCCAGCTTGAAAAGTTCCATATAATTCCATCACATTCAGATATTCTGTGTAAAGTGACTTTTGTGACTGCAACAGTTGATATCCAGTGACTCCGGTGCTCCCCCTCAAGGATCCCCACTCACCAACTCCATGCACCCCTACAGGGGTAATCAGCATATACTCTCCAGCACTCGATGGCGTCTAGGGTTCAAGTAAAGTTGTCCCTGGGGGTTTCCACTCCAGATACAGTCTGTCCTTCAGAACTCCGGGTTCCCCTCCCCTATACTACTCAGTTATGAGGGATGGGGGAGCTCAGTTATGGGGGGCTGGAAGACCTCAGTTATCAGGGGTGGAGGAACTCAGTTATGGGTGCTAGAAGACCTCCTTTATAAGGGATCGAGGACCTCAGTTATGAGGGATTGAGGACCTTAATTATGAATGCTAGAGGACCTCAGTTATCGGGGTTGGAGGACCTCAGTTATGGGGAATGGAAGACCTCAGTTATGGAAGCTGGTATGGCTCCCCGGAGTTCAGTTCTCAGCCCACACTGACCCT
The DNA here is from genome assembly GCA_037952835.1 of Lithobates septentrionalis. Taxonomy (NCBI): domain Eukaryota; kingdom Metazoa; phylum Chordata; class Amphibia; order Anura; family Ranidae; genus Lithobates; species Lithobates septentrionalis. Next base: position 4,804 of record JBBDGP010003210.1, on the reverse strand, counting down.
GCCCAGATCTCAGTCACATAGTCATTGGATATTCATATATCTGACTTAGTCTGTCTCCACCCAGAATCTCTGTATTCTCTATATATCAGAATTCTACTGAAGGTTTCTATTCATCTGGTCTGTTCCAGGTATCTGACACTCTGAAGTATCATAGGGATCATTAATTGTAGGGATCGCCGGCCATCCTGTCCAGGACAATCCAGGGAGCAGACAGGTGAGAGATCATTTCATGGTGTGCCGGTCAACCTGTGACCCTAGGGCCACATGTAACCCTTTCGTGTTTATGTGCAGTCGAAGCCCAACAGTCTGTAGTTGGAGCACTGATGTGTAATGGGCTATAAGCACTGATCCCTACTAGTGCTATGTAACGTGACCCCAGTCTGCAGCACATCCACAGTGCCCAACCAAACCTTCAACATTTCACAGTCTCCAACCCAACCTTCAACTTATCCATAGTCTCCAACCAAATCTGTAACTTATCCAAAGTACCCAACCAAACCATCAACATATACACAGTCTCCAACAACAGTCCCCTGTCACCTGCCCCCCCATCACCTTCACCCCCCATCGCCTGCACCCCCACCACTGACATCACTGAAGCTCTGCTTATTATCCCCGATATTATTTCCATCTCTGGTCCCCCCCCCCCCCCATGATAATGACATTTTTGAATAAAATCTTCGAATTTGCATTAAATATCTTACTTTAGATGTGATCACCGGGTCTCTGTATTTCTCTGTACAATGCAGGCAGATCATGGTTGGTGGGAGGGGCCAGCAGGGGGCGGTACATACAGTGCCTTGAAAAAGTATTCATACCCCTTGAAATTGCCCACATTTTGTCATCTTACAACCAAAAACATAAATGTACTTTATTGGGATTTTCTGTGATAGACCAACACAAAGTGTCACATAATTGTGAAGTGGAAGGAAAATGATAAATGATACAAATAAATATGTGAAAAGTGTGGGGGGGGGGCATTTGTATGGTGCCCCCCGGAGTCAATACTTTGTAGAATCCCCTTTCTCTACAAGTCTACCAGCTTTGCACATCTAGAGAGGACATTTCTGCCCATTCTTCTTTGTAAAATATCTCAAGCTCTGTCAGATTGGATGGAGAGCGTCTGTGAACAGCAATTTTCAAGTCTTGCCACAGATTCTCAATGTGATTTAGGTCTGGACTGTGACTGGGCCATTCTAACACATGAATATGCTTTGATGTAAACCATTCCATTGTAGCTCTGGCTGGATGTTTCGGGTCGTTGTCCTGCTGGAAGGTGAACCTCCCCCCAGTCTCAAGTCTTTTGTAGACTCTAACAGGTTTTCTTCTAAGATTGTCCTGTAATTGTCTCCATCCATCTTCCCATCAACTCTGACCAGCTTCCCTGTCCCTGCTGAAGAAAACCATCCCCACCACATGATGCTGCCACCACCATGTTTCACGGTGGGGATGGTGTGTTCAGGGTGATGTGCAGTGTTAGTTTTCCCCACACATAGTGTTTTACTTTTAATCCATAAAGTAGAATTTTGGTCTCATCTGACCAGATCACCTTCTTCCACATGTTTGCTGTGTCCTCCACATGGCTTCTCACAAACTACAAACAGGACTTCTTATGACTTTCTTTCTCCAATGTCTTTCTTCTTGTCACTCTTCCATAAAGGGCAGATTTGTGGAGAACACGGCTAATAGTTGTCCTGTGGACAGATTCTCCCACCTGAGCTGTGGATCTCTGCAGCTCCTCCAGAGTTACCATGGACCTCTTGGCTCTTCTCTGATGAATGCTCTCCTTGCCCGGCCGGTCAGTTTAGGTGGACGGCCATGTCTTGGTAGGTTTGCAGAGGTGCCATACTCTTTCCATTTTCTGATGATGGATTGAACAGAGCTCCGTGAGATGTTCAAAGCTTGGGATATTCTCTTATAACCTAACCCTGCTTTATACTTCTCCACAACTTTATCCCTGACCTGTCTGGTGTGTTCCTTGGCCCTCATGATGCTGTTTGTTCACTAAGGTTCTCTAACAAACCTCTGAGGGCTTCACAGAACAGCTGTATTTATACTGAGATTAAATGACACACAGGTGGACTCTATTCACTAATTAGGTGACTTCTGAAGACAATTGGTTCCACTAGATTTTAGTTAGGGGTATCAGAGTAAAAGGGGGCTGAATACAAATGCCCCTCCCCCACACTTTTCACATATTTATTTGTATCATTTATCATTTTCCTTCCACTTCACAATTATTAGCCACTTTGTGTTGGTCTATCACATAAAATCCCAATAAAATACATTTAGGTTTTTGGTTGTAACATGACAACATGTGGGGAATCTCAAGGGGTATGAATACTTTTTCAAGGCACTGTAGCTTCCTGAAATTATCACTGCCTTTCTCAGGACTCCTCCAAAGAGGACACTCCTCTGAAGAGCCATGATGCAAGCAGCGGGAGGAGTTATGAAAATACAAAATGCCTTGATGGGTGGTTATCAGTCTGGAGAAGTGGGCGTTCCCAGACAGGCTGTATTTACATAGGTAACGCCCACATTTGTGACGCTGAGCCTCCATGCAGTGCCAGGACCGGGTCACCTGGAGCTCGGGGCGAACATTACAAACTGCACCCCCCCCCCCCCCCAGATGTATGAAAATGATGTGTCAGCATGCTTACCCCCTAAGGATAAATCCCCCCTCCTGCCAGGACAAATCCACCCCCATGCTGAAATCCCCCCTCCCAGTACAAATCTTTTCTCCTCCCCCATGCCCCCTCCCATGTCAAACCCTCTCTCTCCTCAAATCTCCCCCTTCCCAAAAAATAAATGAATCTCTATTCACAATCTCTCTACCCCTCAAATCTCAAAATACTCATTCTCTCCTCCCAACACAACCACCCCCCAAAAAAAGATTTCCCCTCCTAGCACCAATCCCCTCCCCCTTCTACCATATCACCACTTCTAGGACAAACACCCCAAATCCCCCCTTCCAACACAAATCCCCCCTACATTTCCCCTCCTAGCACCAATACACCCTGATCATCCCTCCTAGCACAACCCCCCCCCCCCCAAAAAAGATTTCCCCTCCTAGAACCTTTCCCCTCCCCCTCTACCATATCACCACTTCTAGGACAAACACCCCAAATCCCCCCTCCTAGCACAAATCCTCTTGCCCTATTTCCCCTTCCAACACAAGTACCCCCAAATCACCTTCCCTAACACCCCCCAAATTTCCCCTTCTACAACAATTCTTACCTCCTGTTGCCTCCCAATTTCCCCCACACAACACAAATCCCCCCCTCCCACACACACACATTTCCCCTCCTAGCACAAATACACCCCTTTCATCCCTACTAGTACCAATCACCCCCCCGGAAAAATTCCCCTCCTAGCACCAAACCCCTCCATCTTCTACCATATCACCACTTCTAGCTCAGACCCCCCAAATCCCCCCCCCCCCCCCCAGCACAAATCCTCTTCCCCATCTGCCCTCCCATCACAAATCCCCCAAATCACCTTTCCAAGCACCCCCTTCCAAAATTTCCCCTTCTACAACAATTCTTACCCCCTGCTGTCCCCAAAATTCCCCCACCCAACACAAATCCCCCCCCAAACATATTTCCCCTCCTAGCACAAATATGCCCTGATCATCCCTACTAGCACTAATTCCCCCTCCCCAATAAAAAAAGTCCCCTCCTAGCACCAATCCCCTCCCCCCTCTAACATATCACCACTTCTAGGACAAACACCCCAGATCCCCTCCCAGCACAAATCCTCTTGCCCCATCCCCCCTCCCAACACTAATCCCCCCAAATCACCTTGCCTAACACCACCCCCCATTACCCTTTCTAAAACAATTCTGCCCCCCCTGCTGCCCCCCAACTTCCCCCACCCAACACAAATCTCCTCACCCCCCAAACTGCTCATGGTGCCCCCCCCCACCTCACATAATATCACTGTGCCCAGGGCAGGCGCCCCTCCTGCCCACCCCTTGTCCCGGGCCTGCCTCCATGATTGAAAAGAACTGAAATCCATCGAAAGGAGCTGGCTGGGGAGGAAAGACCTAGATGATGCTGGGCGTCCTCCAGCCAGGAAATGAGGTGGACTCTGTCTGACTTTTAGCTTCTAATGCACATAGTGAGACGCCCATAAATAAAATACTTCACCCCTCCCCCCCGACGGGCACCTTTCCAGCTGATGTAGAATACAACGCTGGTAGAGACAAGTACTCACCTGAATTTAGGGTCCCCTCAGGATCTCTCCCCTCCCCCATGTCCCGGCTGTGATCACCGCTCCCCCTTGCTCTGGTCTTCTCACTGCCCCATGTTACTGAGGTCATTATGTACAACGCAGGGCCCGGACAAGGGGGGGGGCAGAAGGGGCAACTGCCCTGGGCACTGTGGTATCATGTGAGGTGGGGGGAACCATGAGGACATGAAGGGGGAGGGGATTTGTATTAGGAGAAGGAATTTGGGGGCAGCAGGGGGGTAAGAATTGTTCTAGGAGGGGAAATTAGGGGGTGTGTGATAGGAGTGGTGATTCAGGTGGATTTGTGTTGGGAGGGGTTGTGGGAGAAGCGATGGGTACATTTTGGAGGTTTGTGCTAGAAGAGGTAAATGTAGAGAAGTCTTTTTTTTATGGGGGGGGGATTTGTGCTAGTGGGATGATTGGAGGGGTGTATGTGCTAGGAGGGGGATGGGGGGATATTTGTGCTAGGAGGGGGGATGGGGGGATATTTGTGCTAGGAGGGGGGATGGGGACCCGGGTCCTGCCCCAGGGGACATGGATCAATGCAAAAAAAAGTTTTAAAAACGGCTGTTTT